>CM062813.1:198423535-198768176 GCA_031772625.1 Pinus tabuliformis
TCACGACATGTGCTCCTCCTTTGACGCCACTCTTGAACATGGTCAGAAAGGTGAGTGGCGAAGGACTAACGAAATGTGGTCAATAGCTCCGTACTAGTGTCATACCAGAGAGGTAACTGGAAATATGAAAGGAACACTTTAGCAAGCATCATGAAAGTGGAATGAGATGTGGAGGACTAGTCTACATACCATTTTAGTGTCTCTAGTGGGTGTGCGTTGGAAGAGCCAAAGATGAATGGAGTCATCGGTTATGGATTTGGATGAAAACCACTTGTGGAAGGATCGAACATGGTTGGTAGGATCCTCTCCAGCAATACCCTCAAACTTTGGGATGTCTGAGGGAAGCTTAGTCATCATAGAGGGCCAACTAGCATCATGGTGTATGGGGTCATTTATCAACTGGTTAAGATCCGGTAGACTTAACCTTGCCATAAAGGGGAGCATGGGGGCTGCCAAAATGGTTCCTAAGACTGTTCCACTTGATGTAACCACTGGTATAGAATTGGAGCCAACACCAGGTTAGGTTCCTACATGAGCTTTGGGTCCAGACATGGTGACGATATGTGGTGAAGGAGGCTTAGAATCAAATGAGGAATCATAAGAACCAGGAGAAGAGTCAGTGTGGGGACTCGGAGGGCTATGAACTCGAATCCGATGGGGAGGAGTAATATTCGCAAGCAGAAACTGGGGTGAAGGCCTAATAGTCTCCATGACACACGCCTTGGTGGCGTAATGATGGTGAGACACACGAAACACGGAAATGGTGAAGGGATATCAATAATATATCTTTGTCTTGATGCGGGGAGATAATTTTTCTATGTTAAGTCTTGGCTTCACGGTGTAAACCAAAGCCCTTCGCTTAAGGTGTGCTTGTGTGTGAAAGTGTACTAATTGATTAAGCCTAGATCGCGTTTTTAAAAAAGAAAAAATCTTGCTAAAAATAAACTAAAATGAATAACATAAAATGAACAACAAAACGATTAACTAAACCCCACCCAAAATGGGTTTGAAAATGCTGTAATTCTTGGTGGCTAAACCAATGGAAAAGACACTAAATGGTTAAGAGATCTGAATTTTGGTGTGACTGGGATCAAAAGACACTAAGTTGCTGGAAAGTGGTGCAACAACAATAAAAAAATAGAGGGAAGATCACTGCAAAAAGATAGGGAGATGGGTGCAACACCTAAGGTAACCGATGGGACCCTAAGGAAAATGACCAAACAAGTCTAAATTTGAAACTATGGATGGTAACAACCTATCCTAATAGATATGAAACAAAAGATTACAGATCTGGAAAATGTGGCTGAAAGCGCTATAGATACTCAGACTACTCACTCAACTAAACTCCTCCTAAAAAGGTGGAAGTGTACTAGAAGCCCCAAGGGAGGCTAAATTTGACTTCGATGAGTAAATAAAAGTGGATCAAGGCCTAAGCGGAATGAGATAGAGGTCAGGCAACCCAGTAGATAGATCCCTACAAAATCGAGAAACAGATTTGAGAAAAACCCTAAAACCTAGAAATCACAAGTACTGACCTGCTTCTCTGAAGGGATCACACTTTTTGGGCTGAAAGGTGCATTATGGAGTCCATATCACACTTTTTGGGCTGAAAGGTTGTTCTGGAGCCCAGATCACACTTTTTGGGCTAAAAACTACGATTTTTGTTCCATGGATCCTGGTTGGCAAATGTCAGAAAAAAGTGTTGCCTTTGTCGCGGCTCATTCCTGTGACCTGCAGAAACAACCTGAAATCTTGTGGAAGTCAGAAATTTATCAGATATAGGGTTAAAAAACTAGGAAACATTAAGAGAATTGAAAAAGAAGAAACCCTAAGCTGAAAACCAAAGGTCACCTAGGTTTCTGGAGCTGAAGTATAAAACCCAGTGGAGTCGCGACTTTCGTTGTAGTGTTTTCTTATCAAGGATGGAAGAAAAGAACCCACTTAAGATTGTGGATGATAAAAAATATCAACAATATAAATGGCTGCTAAACATTGTAGATCTGCAACAACTAATAGAAACAAAACATGCCAAAGTTCGGATCTATGCCGTAATCAAAGTTAATTAGCAAAGAGAAAGAGTAATAACTCCAAACATCCAATGAAAACTAGATATGCAAAGAATAATTTTATTATAACACCTGTGAAGGGGACAAATAAATGTTACTAGTCCCCCTCTATGGGATTGTGTTTCATGGAAAACTAGTGTCTTTTCGATTGACTAGCCCTCTAGGATTGGCAGTTACCCTAGAAACACACAGTTGAAAGCAATTTGCAATTTCCTCTATGTATGATAGATAAGGGAGAGGCAAAGGAACCAACCTGGATCTTCTGCTTAACTCCTTGCTTGATCTCTCTCCCCTTTGACAGAGCTTGCACCTCTTCTCCTACTTATCCCGCCTAGAGAATACCTGTAGAAACAAAGTAACAAAACACCATCAAAGCATCTTGATCTATTATATCATGAGCATTGCAGAATCAGAAATACAATGAACATACAATGGCATTCACAAATAAAAACATTCAAAAATACACAATTGTATGGAGGAAAACTCAAAGAACTTTATTAAAATAGAAGGGAGAATTACAACCCAGCGGTCTGATCCAGCATCAAAGCCCTCTTCACCTCATGAAAAGCAAGATCACCCAACAATACAATGCTCTTTCTCAGACACAAACTATCAACACTTCCTTATAAATTCCAAAATTCCAGCCTCCAGATATCTCAGATGAGGGATGCATTTATAGATGTATGCAAGGGTGTGAGTCATCTCTGGGTTTTTGATTAGTGTCATTCCACTTGTTGTTTTTTGTTCCATTAGGAAATTTCTTGGATTTCTTACTCATCCCTAGGCAAATTCAAAGAGGCAAGTGTCATAGGAGAAGTTTCTGGAAGATTCCATGAGCATCCACTTAGAAAATTGTCTCGGACATTTGTCCATTATCGCTCATCGCACCCCACAGAAGGCCTCTTCAGCATGTATCACACCTGGCTAGTGTAGAAGTCAGTATGCATCACACCCTGATAGTGGAGCAGTCAATATGGTCCTGGTTTGGCTAGTTTTGGATGTTTTTTTAGGTGGAACATTTGGGGAATGATGTAATCAGTTGACCATGATCTTTTAGGGTATGAAACAACACTTTTAGGGGTTAAAGAGCCCTAGTTTATTGACATATAAGATTAGGGTTGAAGTTCCCAAATATGTCTATAACAGTTGCCCCCTAAAGCATGAAGTCGTAAATCTTTGATGTCGGGTGAAATGCTTTAACATGAGGATCCGAGGTTTTTGAAACTGGAAGGTGACCTGTATAAGATACAATACAATACATCATCATATATAATTTTCATGATCTAGCTGAGGCAGGCATTCCCATGCTCAGCTTTATAAATTGATTTCATGTACATAGAACAGATAATCATGTGCAGTTGCAGACTGGTGATTCTTCATATGTAGAGTCATCTTCCCTGGCTTAGATGACTATCTGTGCAGCTTCTGTGTACATTTGATGTCTTTATATCCCTGAATATATTGTAGCCTGGATGGATGAAACTAGATCTAGGGTCTTCAAACTCATTCAATCTTCGTTTGATTTACAAGTCGGTCCATGTGAAAAGATGTTCTGAAGTCGAACATGGAAAGACATCGCTTGATTACCAACCAATAATGTAAGTTGTTAACAGACACGAGAGGAATCACCGATAATGATAATGAACCTAAAGGAATTACAGTACAATTCACGTGGTGTGAATATATGATCCGATGTTGCACACCATGCAAAATCTTTCGGTTGAAGGCCATTGATGTCAACCTATCACCGGAAGTGAGAAACTTGCCATTGAGACATGCAAGCTTCAAAGTACTGAAAGGGTTGTTTCTAAGTCAACTTCTTGGATAATGAGTTGATGTCAACAAGAAGTGACCCATCGTAGGAGGGCCTTAATGTATCCCACATCAACGACATGAAACGAAGCAAATGATTTTCTGGAGGTGAAAACAATTGACGACACAAGGTTCAGGAATGGCGGTCATGAAAAATGGAGGGTGAATGTATTGTAGTGGATGAGGCATTAATTGGATGGCGAATTCTCTACTGAATGACTTCTCTTGAACAATTGGTGACACTAAGATGGATTGGTAGTGTTAACCCCAAAAATGGATGGTGTGAAGTACCAATGGTGAAATGACCGGTGAACAGAATAACCCAACCCGACTCAATCATGGTGATGGAGTGAAAGTGTCATGTTCAAGAGCGACCTGCTACCATAAAATTCTTCAAGTTTTCTTCTCTTTTTCCCCAGTAATTGCTGACCAGTACCTCTTTATTTTTTCAAGCTTGAGGAGGATAACATATGCTTGTTCTATAATTTTCCCTTCGGGCAAGCCTGTTGCTATGTTTTTAGCGAGTCTAGCGATAGTGAAACTCGTTCTTATCTAGGTGGACAAGTTTGTTGCTATTGTTTAACGAGTTTAACGACAAAGATAACTCAGTCCTTTTCATGTTTAGAGAGTTTGAAAAGGGACGAAAAGGAAACTCTAGAAGTTCTTTTTCTTAACATAATCCCTTAGGTTTGGAAAATATTAAAACAATACGAAAGGGATGACTTTCCGATCACTTTAGCGAGCCAAAAAAGACAAGCACTCGAACTTTTTCATAAGATAATTCCTCAGGTTCGAAAAAGATTAAAATCTACAGGAGGGATGGCACTTTCAATTACTTTAGCGAGCTGGAAAGGCCAATAGCTCGACAATCTTTTCATATTTAACGAGTCTGAAAAGGGTTTAAAGAGGACTCGTTTTTGAGGAACGAGTGGTGTCTAGGGTAGCAATTGGTTCTAGGTAGGTTTGGAACTTCTCAAAACACGGTGATGTGAATAGGTTGACTAATAAAACCACTCATCGCAGCTATTCCTCAAAAGGGTAAACAATCAAGTGGAAGCGTATGATCAGCCAAAAGAATGGAGGTGATGGCAGGAACACAACCAAGGCTCAAAAGGCTGATAGCATGGCAATCACAAAGGTTATTTACCGAAGGTGGGTTCATTTTTTAATGAGATTGAACTCTAGGGGAACATATGCTCAGTGGAGGGTTCACTTTTTAACGAGCTTGAACCTTGTGGAAACATATACTCAGGGGTAGGTTTATTTTTTAATGAGCTTGAACCATGCGACAACATATGCTCAGTTGTGGGTGCGGGTTCATTTTTTAACGAGCTTGAACCTTGTGGAAACTATGCTCAGATTTTAGTTTTTCTTTTTATGTAAACTAGAAACGACAAGACTAAAAAGCTAAGAAACTATTGAGGTTAGGTAGGATGGATTTTTTCAGCAGCTAGACAAAACATTTCCTTTGCTTCATCCGAAGAATAGACAAAGGTGAATGGTGTGTCAGACCAATCACCTAACCTAAGGATTTAAAAAGCTAAAAAAGCTAAAAATTTAGAAAAAACTAGGAAATGAAAATGGTCGTTTTTAGCTTTCATAAAAAGGTTTGCATGCCCCCAACATGATGAAAAGGAGAATCTCCAGTAACCATATGAAAATCACTGTGGTTAAGCAGGATGGTTTTTGTCAGTGGTTAGACAAAATACTTCCTGCACTTTGTCCGCCAAATAGACAAAGGTGAAAGGTATCCCAGACCAATCACATAACCAACAGGGAGACCTATTTTTTCAGCTGGGTTCATCTGCCAAATAGACAAGGGTGCATGCCCCGTAAGCTTCACTACATTCACCAAACTACTCGCGGTAATTAGGTGGATGGAATTAAGGTTGAAGAGACACTGCAGATATAAAAGGACCATTTAGGGATGATGATTGACTTGGAGCTATGCTTGAACCAGGAAATGAAAGCTAGTCAATGGTGATAATTTTGCCTTCAAACAGGAAGCACATCTTTCGGAAGAGTGTTGAAACAATAGCTTCCATGTTATAAATATAGTCACATCCAAGGAGTAGATTGTAATATACTAGTCCTAGGACTACCATCACGTTCAGGTGAACGGATTTCCTTCCAAAAGTTATCGATAACTTAGGAAGGATCCCTAATGGTCAACTAGTTCCTTTGTTAAAGCCTGACAAATTCTATGTGATAGGCATAAGCGTTGGTGAACCAAGTGCTTTCCAAGAAATTGAGGAAAGGATACTCACTGATGCACCCTCATATATGATAGTTCTAGGCATGATCATTTTGTAAACTTGTACTATGATCCAGAATGGTACATAAGAAGGAAGGTGGGATCTTGCTAGTCAATTACAATCAAAGGAAGTGACTAGACTGCTTGGAGGGGGTATTGAATAAATGGTTGAATTAACCCCTTGAGTAGCGGGAACTGGGGGATTTTCCTCCTGTTGTGAAGGAACGGCAGGATTGCCCACAAGTTCATCAGACTCTGAAGTAACAAAAATAATTTGAACAGTATTATTCTCACTCTCTTCGAGAAGAATATGATCTTTTGAAGGTAAAACTGCATCAACTACCATCTTGACCTGTTGACTTTGGTCCAGTATGGACTCAAAAGATTCACTTTCAACGATAGGTGCTTCGACCGATGGTTGAGTTATTTCAGTCAAATTTTCAACTAGTAAAGGACTTAGGGAGAGTTTCTTGTATCCAGATGGAAGTCGCTGTAGTGAAGCAGGACAGTTATGCAAGACTCTTTTGGCTTCACCCAAAAAAGGACAACGGGGAAGGGTATGGTTCCCTTCACATAACTCACATGGTACTTTGACTTTTCCTTTCTATCTATGAACTTCACTATCACTAGTTGATGGTATATTATCAACATGATCAACAGAGGTTGATGACACCAGCTGGTGCGAACGAGGGGACCATTCTCTTAAGATCCGAGGAATGCATGGACAATCTTGATGAAAATGGTCTGCTCTATAGATTATGCATGGAAATTTGGGTTTAGGAGCTTTAATGTGTGGATTTTCACTAGCTGATGCACCCAAATATATGGTTGCTTGGTTGCCCCCTTGCTAAATTCGCTTTTTCTTCTTCTCCTTACCTTTCTTCTTCTTCTTAGCCACTTGGTTATTAACATCACCACTTTCACCAAGCGAAGAGGAAGAAGGGCAGGAAGAGACAAACGAAGAAGAAGGCAAGGGGTCAACTTTAGTATCAATTGGATGCTGATTCGATTGATGAGGAATCATGTTATTTTGAACCACAAAGGTCGAGAACAGTCATACTGGCAGGCCAATGGTAAGTCCTGGAAGGGACAAAGTGGCCATATGAGGAGCACCGATATTTCCCCAAGATGTGAAAGGACTAGGATTCCCCTCAAAAGGGGTTCCATGATTGGTGGACTCCATTATCTCGACCTAAGATCAACGAAGGAACAGGGATGTTATTCCGAATTTAATAAATTTTAATGATGCTTTGACACAACTTTGATTTTTCAATTTTTAAGAGTTGAGAAAAAGCTAAAGGTGACTCTAGTCCCCTTCGATTTTTAATGAGCCTGAAGTGACAAGTGATCAGATGGACCTTTTCTTTTAAAGAGTAAAAAAGGAACGAAAGTGACTACTCTAGAAATCTAGACAGAGGGATTACCAAACCAATCACAAAACTACAAAATACACCTTGGTGATAAATTAAAGAGAAATTACCAAGGACTTATGTATGACAGTCAATCTTCCCAAATGTTGTGTTCAGTGCATTGCGATCGATAGGGCGGCAGACATGACTTCCTATGGATAAAGGATATAAGCCTATTGTGGTCTCCCAATATATACTCGATGATATGGGGAGCACAAGTCTGTTCTATCACTTGTCATATCAAGGAGGAGGAATAACCCAACCTTCAATGAAAACGATCGTTACTAGATTTTACAACACCGGAACACGTCTCTAGCCTAGACCTCTAGATGAGTTGCGTTAAGTTCCAAAGCGTTGTTAAGTTCATTGAAATTTATTTTAAAGTTGATCTTGTTTAAAATTTTTCCTTTCAATGGTTCACCGCGTGATGTAGATTTAAAATTCCTAAATATGCAGTCTACAATGATAAACAATCGTTGTTTATTTTGAGCAATGAAAATCCTAGCTACTAAGGAAAGAAGATTATGATTCTTTCAAACAAAGAGCAAACAACACACACTAAATGCACTTTTCCTAAATCATTTTTCGCACATAGTCTAAGTGTAGATGCAAATGCATGTATTTATTTTTGTTCTCTTTAATGTGAAAATGCTAAAAAAGAAAACTAAATGTAGTAAAGATCTGAAATATTTTTACTCAAAGTGACATTTTGACAATTTCTTTTTCAAAATAGAAAGGAATACTAAACGACACTTTTCAATTTCGAATAGAAAATGCTTTCAACACTTCAAATATCAATAAATCAAATCAAATACATGACAAAAAGTTCAATTGACTATCCAAGGAAGGAAGACTCAATGACACTTCTCTTTTTGACACAAAATGACAGTTACGACACTTTTTGTACCAAAACGACAGATTGATTTAAGCAAATTTTCGACAAAGGATCGTAAATGATAGAAAAATATATAAAAACAACTACTAATCCTAATCAATGGAGGCTTATATATCTGATGCAAGGAGGCTTCAGTAATGAGGTACTGTTCATATGCAGCAAAAAAACTAAATAGAGTTGAAAACAAGGACAAAAAACCCCAAATTTCAGGAAGGGAAATAAGCTCAGGCAGTCATTGCACCTGGGCTTCAAAGAAACAAGGATGCATCACACTTTTCAAACTTGGGAGGTTCGATGCATACTAGTAGATAGTGACAGACAGTGCGATGGGCTAGGGAGCGCAACTGAGATGGGTTTTGGCTCAAATTTGCAGCTGATTTCAGTGAGTTAAGCTGAGCTATGATAGACAGTAAAGAGAAAAGTACAGAGGTATGATATTGAGAGGTTACTAAGCTACCAAAAGGGCATCTAGAATGCTTGTAGGTCAAATGTTCAGTTCATAAACTAAACCAGAGATTGACTGAAGCAGCATTCATCTACTATGCAATTGCAGAGCAAGAGTAGTTCGAAGGCTATCTGGCTAACTTCAGGCTCCATCTATAGTTTATAAAACAAACAACAATAACAAACAAATATCTATTCGCTCCCCAGTGGAGTCGCCATTTTGTTTCTGGGAAAACTAGTGTCTTTTCGATTGACTAGCCCTCTAGGATTGGCAGCTACCCTAGAAACAAACAGTTGAAAGCAATTTGCGATTTCCTCTATGTATGATAGATAAGGGAGAGGCAAAGGAACCAACCTGGATCTTTCGCTTAACTCCTTGCTTGATCTCTCTCCCCTTTGACAGAGCTTGCACCTCTTCTCCTACTTATCCCGCCTAGAGAATACCTGTAGAAACAAAGTAACAAAACACCATCAAAGCATCTTGATTTATTATATCATGAGCATTGCAGAATCAGAAATATAATGAACATACAATGGCATCGACAAATAACAACATCCACAAATACACAATTTTATGGAGGAAAACTCAAAGAACTTTATTAAAATAGAAGGGAGAATTACAACCCAGCTATCTAATCCAGCATCGTCCTCCCAGCATCAAAGCCCTCTTCACCTCATGAAAAACAAGATCACCCAACAATACAATGCTCTTTCTCAGACAAAAACTATCAACACTTCCTTACAAATTGCAAAATTCTAGCCTTTAGATCTCTCAGATGAGGGATCCATTTATAGATGTATGCAAGGGTGTGAGTCATCTCTAGGTTTTTGATTAGTGTCATTCCACTTGTTGTTTTTGGTTCCACTTGGAGATTTCTTGGATCTCTTACTCATTCCTGGGCGAATTCAGAGAGGCAAGTGTCATAGGAGAAGTTTCTAGAAGATTCCATGAGCATCCACTTAGCAAATTGTCTTGGACATTTGTCCATTCTCGCTCATCACACCCCACAAAAGGCCTCTTCAGTATGCATCGCACCTAGCTAGTGTAGAAGTTAGTATGCATCGCACCCTGACAGTGGAGCAGTCAGTATGGTCCTGTTTTGGCCAGTTCTGGATGGTTTTTCAGGTGGAACTTTTGGGGAATGATGTAATCAGTTGACCATGATCTTTTAGGGTATGAAACAACACTTTTAGGGGTTAAAGAGCCCTAGTTTATCGACATATAAGATTGGGGTTGAAGTGCCCAAATATGTCTATAACAGATGGGTTCTTGGCTATCCTCAAACATCTTCAACTTGTGTAGAGTCTCTCTCCTCTATAATGCATAAACCCAATAAAAATATGGTGTGCGACAATGAAAATAATCAGAGTTACAACAATGAGCGCAACAATGAAAATAATCAAAAGTGAATAATGAATGGAAAACCCTTTTATTTATAACGAAATATTGAGTTATCCTCGAATAATGAGTAATAATAAAATATTATCGATCCCATTCTTGGCATAACCACTTGGAATATTTTATTATATTTGTTTAGGAGGGAAAAAGTATTTAAACTTTTATTTAGAAATTTTGAATAAACAAATGATTTATTTATTATCTCAAGGAATTAGTTGAGGAATAATAAACAAATAATGATTTATTTAACTATTCCTGAGGGATTTATTCCAATATAACGAATAATAATAATTAATTATGCTTAGAGAAAAATAAGATAAATAATGATTTATCTGTTTATTTTTCATGATTGGGTCAATTTTGACAAGGAATAATAATAAAACAATGGTTTAATTAATTATTCCTAGAAGAAAATCAAATAAATAGTGATTTATTTAGTTATCCTTCATGGGTTTAACTATAAATTACTTAACAAAGGTGGTTTATTAAGTAATTTCTCAAAGTGAAAGAAATTTTACTATGGTAAAATTGGATTTACATGGTGTACTTCGATCCATCTAGTAATTAGGCTAGATGATCATTTTTTGGTGATAACACTTTTTAATGTCATTTATAAGATATATTTAAGGTCATTGTGAATAGGCTGAAACGTTTTCTTCTTAATATCATTTCACCTAAGAAAAATGGATATGCATAGGCTCATCAAATCCTTGATGCCATCCTCCTCTCCCATGAGATATCCCACTCCTTGAAAACCACAAAGAAGGTTTGAATGCTTATCAAATTTGACCTCTCTAAAGCCTTTGATAGAGGTAGCTGGAAATATATGTTCCATATGCTCAGTTCTTTTACGTTAACTGAAAAATGGATTCATTTGGTCATGGAACTAATACCCAAGTAATTTTTCTCTATCCTTAACCATACCCCAACACTTCTCCCCATCAGGAGGAATTAAGCGGGGGGACTCTTTGTCACCATTTATCTTTTTTATAATAGTTGAATGATTGGGTCAATCCATCAAAGACATTGTTGACTCCAATAGAATAAAAGGTCTCTTTTTCCAACTCTAGACTTGCCTCTTTCCACCAATTTTTTTTTATGACACTCTTCCCATGGGTACTCCTATGACTACAAAAGATATTAATTTTAAGATAATTTAGAGGCTTTTTAGGCTGCTTCTAGAATGGCACTAAATCTTAAAATATCCCAAATCATCGTCCTCAATACTCTACATTTGATCCAAACCCACATCACTCATATTCTTGGGCTTCAAAGGAGTTCTCTTCTATCCAAATACTTAACCTCGACTAACACCTCCCCCCCCAAAAAGAAAAAAAAAGCATACCTCGTTATGTAGTGTGGGAAAAAATTCTCCACAAAATTGAGAAAAAAACATCGAGTTGGATGTTTAGATATCTCGACTTTGCAAGTAGGCTAATCCTTATGAAATTAATTTTGAAAGCTATGCCCCTTTATTTATTCCTAGTTCTAGAAACTCCCAAAGAAATAAAAAAAATAATATGTATCTATGAAAAAAGTTTCTTTAGGGGGAAGAAAATCTTAATAGGAAGTAGGCATTGGTAGCTTGAGAAAAAATTCACCATCCCAAGGTAGCGAGAGGATTGGGAATTAGAGATCCTGATAACATGAGCAACATTTTTGGAGCTAAAATATGGTTGAAATGGATCCATTAAACCTCATAATTATGGGGCCTTTTGAGTGGCTAAACATTTGGTGACTCCACAAGTAGGGTTGTATGGAAAGTAAAAGACTCAAAATTTAAAGGATTTTTAAATAAGAGAAAAATTTTGAATAGCAGATGAGGATAGGTATGTTTTCATGTAAGGGAGGAAGCATGAGACTCAAAAAAATGGGACTGAACATGACCTGTTATGTTTGTTAACAGAAAAAAATGATAGGGAGATGTCAATTTTTGACACATTCTTATTTTTGCAAACGAAAATATAGTTGTTACCTTTCCCTTATTTATAATTTATATAGTTGATAAGAAGTTATTAGCACAAAATTTATAGAATTAGTTGTTTTTCGATATTATCTAAAATGTCCAAGATCCTAAAATGGAAAACAATGTTGTATTCACAATAGTGATCAGCGTCATAAAAGAAAATATTAAAAGCAAGATAAACAATGAAACCCAACAATGTTAAAAGGAAGAGTTAAAAACAAAAGTAAAAAAAAAAAAAGGTAAAAAAGAAAGACAAAGAATATGTACGAAAAAGATAATGAAGTAGATATAGCATCCCTTGTTTGTGTAGAGGGTGGACATTAGAGAAATTTTGAGGTCTAAAATGGACCCTCTATGGAATATTATAAAATAACAATGGAAATCATAAAGTAAGATTAGATTACATCATCATGTTTGGGAGGGAAAAAAGGCAAAAACTACTTTTTCAACTCGTATTTTCACCTTATCTCCCTATTATTTTACTCAAATTTCGAGCGGGAGCACTCGTTGGGTGCGAAGCTTAATTTTTCATGCAAGGAGTAACCATGTTGCATATTTTTGATGGACCCTACTACATGAAAATTAAGAAATACATGAAAAAACATGATTACAATCACATTTTCATGTATTCCACATTTTTTGTGTAGCAGGGTCCATTGAAAGTATGCAACATAGGTACTCTTTGGATGTAAAATTAAATTCCGCATCCAATAAGTGTTCCTGCTCAAAATTTAAATAAATAGTAGGTCAATAAGTTAAAAATATGAGTTGAAAAATAGATTTTTTTATTTTTTATCGTTTACCTTTTTACTCAAAAAATGGTGAATCATCCCCCATGGTTGACATCATATTGAATCCTATTGGTTCTTATAAAGCTGATTTTTGTTGTACATTTTTGTTTTGAGGCCCATTTTTTACTTCAGAATTTCTCTAATGAAAGTTTCTTTTAGTATTTGTGGTATTTGAAGTACGCAGGTCATTACATAAATGTATTTTGTGATTTCTCTTTCTGATAAGCGTGAAATTAGCAACTTGTTTGGAGTCTTCAACAAGGAAGGTAACCTAAGAAGGGAATGATATTATTAGGTGGTTTTTGATTGTCCCATTAGGTGATAACTTAATAGGTTCATTTCCTTTCTTACCAATATTCTCAATGGAGATATCATTTTCAAAATTATGAGTAAACTTATATGACTAAGAAAGGACATCTCTAAATTCATGTAACATATCAAAAAACACTTTTTTCTTATCATCGGAACATTAGAAAGTGACTTGCAAAATTTTAGGGCCACCTTTATTTCCAATGTCCAATAGTATGGTTTGGAATATTTTTACTTTTTACTCCTCCTAAGGTCTCTCTTTATCATTAGAAAAATCGTTGGGAGAAAAAGAGTCTCCAAGAGGAGAAAGTACCTTTAGGTATTTACTATCCTTTAGTGAAAAAATCTCCTTATTTCCAAAGGGTTTTCCTTGGATGAATGAGAAAATGATCTCATCATCTAAGAAAACCTGCCATTCTTCTTCATTATTAAGAATATGAGGTTGGTATAAAAATTGTATAATGCAATCAAGCTTCTCAAACAGAAGATGCCTTTAGGGACTAGAAGCATCCTGTTGCACAAAAAATTGTCACCTTGACATTCTGCAATCTGTGTGAGCCCATTACCACTCATACTTTCCTCCTTTGCAAGTCTTAAGCCTCAGCTCTTCATATCAAGCCTTGAGAATAAGAGAAAGCCCTCAAAAGTCTCTAAAACTCTGGTTCCGCACGTTCTCTTAGCATTACCTGCAGTCCCGCACCTATTGGTCATGTCTCCTGCACACCTGACCGCTCTGTCTCTATGTTATGGGTGCGGACCCTTGTAAAAGCTAAAAAGGTGCAAATATATTCTTAAAAACTGACTTTGAGTCATTTCTAGAAGCTCCTGGAAGGAATCTTGAGGTGGAAAGTTCGCTCCCTTAAGGTTCATGCATCCCATACCTTGAGGAGCTAACCCCTTGATGTGAGGAGCTTATCCCTTTGAAGGAGGACTCTATCCCTTCATAAGTGGACCTATAACCTCCTTCCTCTACACTATAATATGAAGCATTGGGCTGGTTACTTGGGAGGTTGAAAACTGAATATTTTTGAGGTGAAATGCTGCTAGAACTTAGTCTTCCTAATTGAGCTTTTATGAGGAGAGATTACATACCTCTTTGATCTCATTTGGAAGAGTGTAAGGCTTTTCAAAGTAAAGGAGATTCTTGTTTCAGACCCTAGGAAGAGCTTGTTCAGCATCAAGGTTGAAAAGGTTGTAAGTTTCTTCTACTTCAAAGTTAATAAAAATAAGTTTGTTTTTCTCAATAAGCTATGTTTTATGGTTTATTTTATGGATTCCTTGATCACCATAATGAACATGATTTATGATATTAGCTATGCAGGTGTTATTTGATGTTTGCTTGTTTGTGATTGCAGGTTCTCAAAAGGAAACTCTTTTGGACGGTTGAAATATGGCTGCTACAAACTAGCGTTGGAATTAAGGTAGGGTCTAAACACCTCTATAGTTTTTATTTATGAATCGCATATGTTTAGAGAAATATAGATTTATTTGTCTACTTGTTGCTAGATATCTTTTGATACTAGGGAGATCGACCTTGTCTGCAAGATCGATTTATCCAACCAACACATCTATTATTAAGTGGTATGATAAAGCATTTAATTCCTTATGAATATTAGTGATATTAAAATAAACAAATTTAGCAATATTTTCCATACAATTTAAGTGTATATCTTTATTAATTTGCTAGAGAACCTTCTAATTAAGTTTAAAATAAGCTAGGATTCACCAAAAGTGGTCAATTTTTTATAACCCATATTGAGGGCTTGCTTAATGCCTAAAAGGAAGTCTTCAAACTCAGTTATGTTTGTACATTTGAATTCAAGTCTAAAGGAAAACTGATGTATCTTACCAAGAGGTGAATACAACACAATACCAACACCATTTCCTTCATTATAGGATGCACCATGAAGGTGCATATACTAGACTTCATTGTCTTCGTTGATGGGGGAAGGAGGATGAGATTCTTGTTTAGTAAAAAGTGAATAAACACCCATATCTTCTTCTATAAAATTAACATGAGGCTACAAAAAATTTGCAATGTAAGGTGAGATTCTCTCTTTCCTCAAGAAAACAATGTTCTTTCAATCTTTAGGAAGGGTCATGTCTATGCAATCCAATGACATCTATCTAGTTCTCCTAGTTTTTCAGTATCTACCAAGAATAATCTAATTGTTTCTTACTAGCATATCATAACTTGTCTATCACATGTCACTTGAATTTCAGGATGTGCATGTAATACCAATGTAACATATTTAACCTCATCTATGAATGTTTGCTGAGAATTATTATAAGCCACCATTTCCTCGGGTTTCTCTTCAGAACATTGTAGACCTAACCCCTCCATAATCACTTTACTTGTGAAATTGGGTCCTAACAAAACATCAACTAATAGAAATGAACTATTTTATGTCATACTTTCATCGAGATGTAAAAAGGAGTATTTTTAACAAAATCCATAGAATTGTTTACATTGAAGATCTTATCTTCTGGAGGATCCTCTTCAGGAAGGTTCACAAGAAAAATTGTATGGAGCATGTATTTTCCCCTCAAGAAAGTCGTTCAAGGGTTGTTATCACTTAAGAATAGTAGCCATATCAATCATTGTGGAATCAACCTCGATGATGTCCATTTGCTTTAAAGTATTATATCGAGAAGAAATTGAAGGGGAAGAGGTGGAGGAATTTACATTCAGATGTAATGAAGAAACATCTGAGGTTTTTTGTCTATTAGTCTCCCTTGAGGGATGATTCCTGGCATTACAATCTATGAAAGTGATCATGGTTTCAACCATCATTACTTGATTTTAATCTTCCCAATCCAAAAGTTCCACAGTGGGATTAGTTCTCTTACCAAAGATTATTTCCTATGTTTTCTTCTTAACCTCATGGGTATTTTCCTCATGTTACTCTTCACAAAAGTTTCACCATGGTCGAGAAAGAAAGGGTGTTAGGATGATATGTCTGGGAAGGGTTTCTAGTAGGGGATCAACTAGAAGATTCATCATTAGCATGGTATGCCTAGGAAGGGTTTCTAGTAGGGGATCAAGTAAAATCTTCAGCATGTTGTTGCACTATGACTTTTTCTCAAAAGAAGTCAACTAATTTCTCATGTCATGCATGACCTAGAGAAAAAAAGACATGCCAGATTAATTTAAAAAATTAAATATCCAAGAAGAAGACCAGTGCAAATTTTCTCTTTGTATTCCAAGCATATTATTAAGGTGAACCCAAGGTTATCAACATTTTTCTCCTTTCACCTATGAGGATAGGCAAGAGGCAAGGTACTGTAATAGGGTATCATGTCTACCTGGTTTTATGTCTGGATGATCTTTAGGATTTGATTATATAATTTAGTGAAATGAATATTAAAGGATTTCATGGTTTCACCTTTGGAATAGGTAGTGTTGGGGCCCCAAATTCACACTGTGTTGTGAAGACAGGCAGAGCCTAGGAACATCTAAGATTTTCTTTTTTGCAGTTTTTCAATTCAGTTATGGGTATGTAATATGGAGCTAGGATTCTGCAATACGCGATGGGCTATCAATATTTTATTCTGTGATCATGCAATTCTAATGTAATTTGAATTTTTAGTTCCAACTTAATACAAATACAGTTTCATGGAAATTTATGATGGTTCATCCTTTATTTCGAATGTATGATTGTATGTTGTATATGATAAGAGGAATTATATTAGTATGATGTTCATCTTGTTTCTGTGATATGAATTAGGAATTTATGGAGTATTCATTTTCTTATGAATTATCACATGAGTTTTGAATTTTAAATTCAAATTTACTTTATATCCATGTCAAACCCTTAGGGTATGAATGCCTAAAGCTAAAATTACATGAAAAAAATAAATTCAGTAGTCATTTTCAAGGTTTCAAAGTGTTTTTCTAATATAACTCTAGAAGAAACAATGAAAAAAATGAAAAATTAACAATCTAGCCAAGTGCTAATGTGGGACCACTTCTTCATCTCATCACTCTTGTTAATCACACTGGGAAGATGACTCAACAAAGGAACACATGGACTAGTGTGGCGTGTGTTGCATAACTTTTGTAGATGCTGATGGTGTCTGTTAGGTGGAGGTGGGTGTTATTGGTTCTACAAGATTCTTCAACTACTTATGGTACCATTTCTGAGATACAAATATATGTGATAAGACTAAGATCGAATATTTCTTCAGAGGGCACTAGTAGTTTTTGTTTTTTTTTAATGGTGAAAAACAAACCAGTAATTGATTCATACTCCAGAGGTTGCAACCCTTGAAGATCTCTTTCACATTGAACATAATATACAAGGAGGGTTATGTTGGAGGCCATATTGTTTTTTGAAATTTTTGTTAAGTGTTGTGTAGGTGACTATGTAGAGGCTAATGTGACATGGGAGAGAAGCAGTTGATGCAAAATAGTAAGAGATGGCACAGAAGGAAGACACATGGTGTAGAGAGGTACTATGTGTAGGAGTTAGTAGCATCTAGTAGGTGGGACATGTGCAAATGGATTTGGTAGATGGTATCTTGAGGATAATGGTGAAGAGAAGGAGGGATGCCATGGAAGGACAATTTGAAGATATTTGTGAAAAGGAAGAAGTCAGTGAAGTGGTGATGAGAAGGTACAAGATATTTCTAGTAGATGGTTAGGAGGTGTGGGACAACTGGAGAAGAGATGTCATAAAATATCCTAAATATTAGCTAGTAGGGGGGAAATATGGAAGATTGGAGAAGTAGGCTGAAGGAGTTTGAGAAGCCATGAGGAATCAATATTAAGACTCATCCTAGAATGATTGAGAGATGAATGATTGGACCATGGGAAGAAGAAGAAGAATAATTATTGCAATTGTGTCTTTGTGTGTTACAGTGGTTGTAGAGGCCAATGTCTAGTTTTTTAGTTGTTATGCAAAATAAATGTAAACGAAATAGTATGTTATGGAGTCAGTATGTTTTTTCCCTTTATTGGTTGTCCCATTGTATTCTAAGAAATTAATGAAATATGGTTAGTTGAGTTATGCATGGTAATTATTGTAGCATATTGTTCCTCTTTTTATTTTATGATGAAGGAATAAAAATAATGATGATTTTCCTTTACTAAATTTTTGTATGAATGCATATGTTTATGTTAATATTATGTTTTTTCTTATTAATTGGTTAATGGTATCAGATCGAGTTGAATGTATATTAATGTCACAAATGGTTGAGCGAATTGATAAATTGTGATAATTTAATATGTTAAATAATTTTTGTGGTGAACAATATTTTGATTTGTTGATGTTGAAAAGTGTGATGAGAGGAATAATATACCTCTGTCATAGTCTTATTTTCAATAATGAACCACACACTTATGAGTGAGTGAAAGATCCAGTGAAGTCCTGTGTAGTGTGTAGTCCTAGAATGACTTCTAGGTGTATCTATGGTAGGTGTCTGCATTTTTCACTATAATTCAAAGTTCAAGTGTCTCAGGGTTCTAAAAATCCCATATGACTACATAAACCTAGTTCCATCAGTCCCCAATTGGCATCTCTAATGACAAATTCATCCACTCTGTGGGTGATGCCAAAAGGGCCAATGCTAAGTAGGTTTGTTGGCCAACTTCACAACAAATCCCACGTTTGATAGAATCCCACCTGCGAACAAATGGTTCTGTTGTTGGGACCGGGATAATTGTATGATGGGATTTTTTAGTGATATTCGACATGTGGGAAACCATGGAATCCCACTAGGGAAGATATCACTCAGTGGATTAAGAAAAATGGGCATTAGTTTGTAGCGAAGGAGATTGGTAATAAACGATAAAGTATGAATAAATGGTTGTAGAATTATTTCTTTACATAAATTCATGAAACCTTCTTTGGAGAATTTTTCAATATCCTGAGAAACTGGGTTACAAAGGAACATAGTTCAGTACCCCACACACTGAAGAAAAATGGGCATGAGTTTGTAGCAAACGAGATTGGTAATTAAAGATAAAGTATGAAGAAATGGTTGTAGAATTATGTCTTTACATAAATTCATGAAACCTTCTTTGGAGAGTTTTTCAATATCCTGAGAAAGTGGGTTAAAAAGGAACATAGTTCAGTACCCCACACACTGAAGTAGAGGGAGAAGAATAACTGAGTCCATGCAGTATGGAGTCCTTAGATCTTGGACAACAAAATCAGAATGTGCCTAGTGTCAAACCCATGAGCCTACGTGCTTCTACAAATCTAGAGATAAGTAATTAGCATACTACCACGAAGAGTGTAGAGGGTAATTATAGTCAAACAGGTGGAGGTACTAGTATAAATGACAATGGCCAAGTAATAGTTGGAGAGTCACAAGGTACTCAAATTAAAGTTAGTGTGGAGACCAATGTTACAATTTCTAGTGGTTCGATAGGTGCAATTGGAGGTACTTCATCACGAAGTACTACACAAAGTTCATTGACAGGTGTAGAGTTAAGAATGCCCATGTTTCATGGTGTTGGGAATGAAGACCCAAAACAACATTTGTTTTCATGTGAGGGCATCTAGACAACTAAGCAGGTCTAAGACAAGGTGACGAAGATTATATAGTAGGAAACTAGTTTCAAAAATCACACATTAAGATATGAAATTTAAGAGAAAAAAATCAATTGGGCAGAATATAAAAGTGAATGATATTGGGAGAGCTTTGATCCGGGAGTTTTAGAAGTTGAAGTCTAAATATCAATCTATTACTAATCTAAAGGAAACCAAGCAAGGGTCAAGTGAAACTTGACAGGCTAACGTTCTAAATTCTGGATTCACAACAAAAGGAATAGTTCATCAATGGGATATTACCACACATAAGGATACCATTGACATACCAAGGAATTGGTTCACAGTAAGACGTGTTGGAGCTCACATTGAAGTTGGAAGCCTTACCAGTAGGAAGTGGAAAGAAAAATGGTATGGCTCAAGTACAGTCAAAGTGTGCTACACTGATTTTGTAGCTACAAGTTCTGAAAAAAGGGAAAGAAAAGTAGGAGGAATTGTGATGCACCATCTTCCAGACAAAGGGTCATCATCAAAATGAGTGAAACTTGTTGATGGATTACATGTTGACCGACACAGTGAATCTAGTTGCATAGGGAAGAGGATTGTGGTGTGAAGTTTTCCAAGCATGGTACCACACTCCATAAAATTGTTTGATGATGTAGCATTTTAAATATGTAGCACACACTCTATTTTATGATTTTTGTAAATTGGTGGGGCATGATATCCATAATTGTCGCACATTATAATTGATGCATGAATGGACCTTTGATTCATTTTGGTTTCAGGGACCCAAAGGAATTGAAGCAATGCTAGCTAGTTTCAATCAACCAAGATATAATTACATTGGACAATACAATTAGCCTGGTCGAGGAAAAGGACTGGTAGCTATAGTTTTCAAAGGACCATCCCTAGGAAGAGGAGAATTAGACATGGTAGGGGAACAATTTTCTCTATAATTGTGGTTAGAGAGGACACCACGTATGAGATTTTCCTAATCCATTTTGTACGTGTAGCTATTATAGAGCACTAGATCATTTGATTGAGAAATGTTTACAACTAATTTCGAAATAGCAAGAGAAGAATGGGCTAAATGTGCATATGATAGCAATCTAGCCTCGTAGAGCCCAACAATAGGTCAATATAGTAACTCGAGAAGGTGTCTGAACTAGAGTGGATGTTGTGAACTGTGGAACTCTATAGCCACAGTGGGTTAGAAGGATGCCTGAACTTCCTCCAAAGTTTGATCCTGTCTATGAAAAATAAACCCACAAGGATGTGCGTAGTGAGATAGTTGCTATGGAATGGTACAAACCATGGAAGGTTTTTGAAGAAACCATTCCAGTTGTCTACAATGATATTGTATGTAGGGATCATGTGATAGAGACAGATTTGATCTAAAAATTACTCCAGAACTATCTTTACTTGTTGAAGGATGCACACACGTTGGAGAAATTTAGGAATCTATTAGAAAAATGTGCCAATGAATCTAAGGTATCTACCATGCGAGCATAACCAGGTGCTGTAAATCAAATAGCATAGAGAAAGAGAACACGTAAGGAATTCAAATTTGGTGCAGAGGTTAGGGCATATGAAATGGACAATATCATATTGGACTTGGGGTTCAAAGTAATTTTTTTTTCCAAAGAGTGCCTAGGAGATGATGGGAAAGTGAAACTTGACCTGGTCTCCTACTTAGTTTAGGTTGGCGAATCAACACCATATCTTCCCCATTAGTAGATTGATGGGAATGAGAGTAGATATTGATGGAGTTGCAAGTATTGATAAATTTTAAGTTGTAGATATCTTCCATGATACTTCTCCATACACATGTTTGTTGGGCATCAATCAGGCATTCAATAATCAGGTGATTATTAATCTGAAGAAGAGGCAGATGATTTTTGAATGTGGGGACATTTAGGTGGTAAAACCCTTGGATCCATGGGAAGAATAATGATATATTGAATTGGTTAAAGGTGAGTTGAATAGGGAAGAGTTGGATAAGATTTACAATGTGATAGCTCATCGAGAAGTTTACATGGACCTTAGAGCTGATGGCATGTTGAGTTGGAGTAGTTTCAGGTCATGTACTAATGATTAAGAAGAAGCACTGGAAAATTGTCAGAACATATTGCATGATGTCAACACTTGGAGATGCTCAAACATCACCAGAGTAGTGCACCCTATAATGACCAAGGTGCATAATGCACCATGCTTTGATGCACTATCCATGGTGGATATTTTAGTGCAAGAGTTGTAGGATTTAATACTTGAGCATTTGAGGATTTCATCATTAGATGTTACGTTGCATGCAACCCCAACCAAATGGTGGAATGCACATGAGGACCAAGTCATAGGATGGAAATAATGTAGATAGGTGATGCACATCGGGTTTGGGACCAATTCTAGGGTCCTTGGGGAGAAATATTCAGGCTTGGGATTCCCTAGGATGCACTCAAAGTGATGTGTCTAGAATGAACGTGAGAGTTTGTGCCATAGTAGGAGTGAGTACACTAATTTATACACACGTTGGATGCTATTCCTAGGAATCAGTATATTGAGTTAAAGGTGCATAGCGGAACAAAGGATTTGAATGAGATGACATAGATTTCTAAAGATACCTTTAGTTTTGAGGAGGAAGAGCCAACATTTGATGAGGGTTTGAAAGTGTTGCGATAGAATATTTTTCATCATTAGAGAACCAACAATGTTGGAGAGTTTATTGTTGTGTCTTGTGCATAAACCTTCACAGTAGGTATAGGAATTTATGTAGTGTTATAATATAGCAGAATGGGACAAAGATAATGATCATCCTAGGAATATACAAATTCTAGAGGTTGAAGCGGAAAATGTAGTAGGTGGACCAAAGTTGCAATTTACTGAGTACACAGAGGCTATCAATTTTTAAATATAAACATTGGGATAGAGGAAAATACCAAGATCACAACCATAGGGATGATGAAACAATAGAGAAGTTTTCAAACCTGCTACGTGAATCCCAAGACCTATTCCCCAACAGGTCTGAGGAAATGAAAGGGGTTTTCGAGGAATTGACCGAGAAGAGGGTTCTGTTGAAGCCTAATGCTAAGCCTATGAAATAACAACCCTATTGGATAAATCCAATCTACAAGTTGAAGGTATAGCGAGAGCTAGATATGATGCTACAAGAAGAAATTACTGAACCTGTTGAAGAGTCCAAGTGGATAGCTTCGATGGTGGTTTAAAATAAGAGGATGGGGAAGACCAAGATCAATTTCAACCCTCAGAAGACAACCGATGTAGAAAAAATGATGGAAAGGAACACTACCTTTGTGTATAAAAATAAAGTGTGTTGTTTATTATTTAAAGTTAAGATTATGTTGTTGGTTAGTGATTAGGGAATAAAGTAGTTCTCATTAAGTCTACTAGTATAAGTTACGAGAGGAGTGTAGAATAAGATATCACTACATTTCGAAAGAGGAATAATGCACACCAAAGGGAATTTCACATAGTCACACTATCAAAATAAATAACATGCAATGTTGGGGGAAGTCTGGTCAGACAGATTCAATGGAAGGCTCATGCAAGAGCCAAGGAAACAAAAAACAATGCAACTGAAGCCATGTGAGATGAGAAAGAAATGATCATCCCTTGTATTGGAATGATGACTAATTAGAAGAAAGTAGTTGATACTATCACTAAATTAGATTTTGGCAATAAGAAAATGTATGAAAACTGTTAGTTCGACCCACTGGGTATTAGGATAACATAATCAGAAGAGGATAATGTTTAGGTAGGAAAAATAAAGAGAGAAGGAATTAGTATGAATATGAGAGGTGGCACATGTAAGCCATCCCGACGAGTTGAATAGAAGATGGATTTCACACCCATTCCGCATAGATGTTCAATGATATAAATATGCAAGTAATTATGAAGAAGTGAATGTGATGATCATCGATGAGAAGGAGCGAAGGATGCGAGGATTATAAGACACCACTCATGGGATGAGAGTTAACAAAAGACCGATAGAAGAGATTTCAGGGGTTATAAGACAATGCATAGAGTAGTAGAGTGTAGAATAATAGATTATTCCATGATTAAGAGAAGAGGGGTAGAATATGGGTGGCATGAGAAATAAATGTGGCTATAACGGTATCGGAGAATGGAGTTGAAGAAATGTGAAGAACTAAGGACATGTAGAGAGGAAGTGTCCACATTTCTTATCGTTGTAAGATGATGAAGCTATGGAAGAAAACACTACATTGGAAGAGCTAAAGATGGAAAAAATAGGACTAGAGAATTCATCTACTGGTGTTGGTTCAGTTGTGCTAGGTGTCCTGGAAAAGAGAGGGAACCTTCCACTCAAAATGATGGTTTCAACGGTAGACTATAGCTACACTAGTTATTTTAAATGGACATAGACCTTGGGAGGGCCCTATGAGTATATTCAGTAGGTTCGTGTTGGGGTAGTCCCTACCAGGTGGGTTGTAGTAGTTGAATAGGGTTTTTCCTTCATGCATGATGGGGTGGCATGAGGATTTCTAGAGGAAAACAGGCCTCCCTGAGCAGGTAGATTGAACCAAGACTCCTTGAGGGCATGTATGCCTCCGTCTTATTGAGGATGCAATGCTCCTCACACTAACCCTAAAGGTTCCTTGAATAAGGAAAGAAGTTCAAGTTCTTACCGATACCCATGAATTAAAGGTGATTGTAGAGCAGCACGAAGAAGGAAAATGTCAAGGATAGACATAGAACGTGGTCCTAGAGTAGTAGTGTTGACTAGAGCTCTTTATTTGTGAGGACGACTAGAGTGATATGGAGCATGACGCTCCCCTATTATCTAGGCTCAAAGTTCCTGGAAAACTAGACCACCTAACCGCCTTTAAAAACTACTATACTAGGAGTAGAAAGTCAACCTCAGTAAGAAAAAGGTTTCCTGAACCCATGATGACAGTAAAAGGAATGAGTGGCTCGGGACAAGCCACAATTCTATTTTGGGAGCTTGTTGGAGGCAATTTGTTTTTTGAAATTTTGGTTAAGTTTTGTGCAGGTGACCAAATAGAGGATAGTGTGGCATTGGAGAGAAGTAGTCAGTGCACAGTATTAAGAGCTAGTGTGTGTTGGGACAGGGTCCCCTAGGGTCAATTTTGGGGCAAGAGCCCAAGTTTTGGGAAAAAATCCCAAGTTTTGTTGTAAATAATGTAAAGTATTTGCAATATGTGATCGCGGAGCACATAGATAGTAAAGTGTCATAAAGGGTTTTACCCTTCCTTTATATAAGTTGTGTCGGCTTGTATAGATCTACCCATGGTCTGCGAACCATGGGATTGTATGAAGAGGAGAGTCTTAGAGAGTCTAAGGCAATAGAGATCAATGAAGAAAAATGTAATGGGTCAGTAGAAGAACGAGCAAAGAATTCTTAGAGTAGAAGAGGGGCTCTGCAGCTGTGTGCATAGAGGCCTAGAGTAGAGTCCATAGCTAAGTGTGCGGGCCCCTACAGCTGAGTGCGCGAACCCCTGTAGCTGAGTGTGCGAACCCCTGTAGCTGAGTGCACAAGGAACTATTGAGTCTGTAAGAAGAACTAAGTATTAATAAAGAGATTATTCCAAAAATTCTTGTGTTTATCTATTTCCTTTTGTTATGAATGAATGCACTATTATATTACGATGAATGATGGGTTTATGAATTAATACTGTATTGATGCACTATTTTACATGATTAATATTGATATGTGGACACAAGTAATAATAACTATTTACGCAAAGAATATCTTGTTTCATGTTAAAGTTATCAAAAACTTAAGACAATTTGGGTAAATACAGAATTAAGAGGAATCACAGAGGCGCTTAAGTGGTTGATTCACCTGTTTAGGGTTCGCAAAAGATAGTCGTGAACGTTCACAAAGGTATAGAATCTGATTAAGGGAAGTTATATCGATAAGACCTAAAGGCTTATTGATCTACATGAAGGCGGGTTTAGGGCATAAAACGAAATTACACTAAGCTCTGGGTGCAGAAACTTGGTTCCATCTCCCCATACTACTTCAAGTGAGACTTCAGTCCATGCTTTGCGGGTTGATGCCCAAAGGGACAGTAGCGTAGGGATTTGTTTGGAAAAACTAACTTTGAACCTAGGACAGGACCCACTAAGCCAACAAATGGTTTCGATGTCGGGACTAGGATATGCATAAAGAGATGTGTAATGTCGCATCACTAGAATCCAACAAAGAAAGAAATTCAGGAGTGGTTGGATAGAAAGTTCCATGAATTCGTGGCGCAAGAAAATAGAAATCCACGCTTGACAAAATAACAGTGGTTGGATAGGTATCTATACACAGAGATACAGAAAATTGTCTTCTGTTCCTTCCTGATTTAACTATACGAGTAAATTGCTAAATTGGCAGATGACCAAGGGAGGTGGAGGCTTGACGGTGCAATAATGTGGACCTTAGAGTTAGTGCAGAGATTGGAAGGATCTGAAGATAAGATCACAGCCACTGTCGATCATTGGCTTGATCGTGTCATAGGGGGATTTGTAATAGAATTCGTGGTCAATACCTCGGTCAACTACAACGAAGCAGAACAACACTTTTTCGAGGGACCGCAAGGTAAGTATTTGAGATCTTTGAATACTTGGATTAAGATGATCTTGTGTGAAAAGAAGGTTATGCCATTACCTTGATGTTTGGAGCTACGTGAAGTGGAAATTTATTCAGGGATAGAGGGAGAATAGGCCCTGAATATAGCCCACTGATTGAGCCTCCTTTGAGTGATGATGAAGGAGCAGCACAGGCTTCACCACATAGCGCTGTCCAGTTAATAAGGCAAGGGTTTCCATGAATACCCCATTCGCCCACACCACCTTCATCTTCACCTCCACAACATATACCTTCGTCGACATCGCCACCACCTTCGCCACCATTTAATATGGCGAATGCAGTGAAGTTGCTCGTTTTCAAGGGCTTGGGAAATGAGGACCCAGACTAGTTTTTCTTCATTGTGAAGACCGTATGGACAACCTAGAACATTATAGATGATTAGATGAAGAAAGAAATGCTGGTTACTACTCTACAGGATTGTGTGCCAACATGGTATATTAAGTACTATACCGATAACCTAACGGCTTCGTTGGTAGACATTCAGACTGTGTTGAATAAGTAATTCAGTAGGCCCAAGTCTAAATCGTAATCAGTCATTGGATTCAAGGAAATCATGATGAGGCCTGGTGAAGCACCTTGGGAGATAGATCAGAGATTGAAATTCCAGATTCGTGAAGCTAACATGAATCTTACGGATGGAAAGCACCGCGAATGGTTTGTAGCTTCATTCTTGCCTCATCTAAGGGTTGCTTTATCACAACAAAATATTGGGACCTAGGTGGAAGCCCTGGAGATTGTGATGAGATTGCATGAGACACCGATTCAAGATGTTTCTTTGGGAGTTCAACAGATTCACGTGGAGTTGCAGAATCTTTGCCTAGAGTTCCAAAGTCTGAAAAAAGATAGAGCGGCTTGGCCAGAGGTGCACGAAGAAGTTTGGTGTCTGAAATGTAAGAGTAAGGGGCATGCTAAAGATCACTACCCTGCCTTCACGAATTATGTGGCAGGAGGAGGGGCGATGCCTCTAAGGCCGTAAGCCCAAGTAGGGCCAAGTATAGGGCTTGCGGTGTGGTGTGATATCTATTTGGTAGCTGGAAAAAATGTAATAGACAATTGCCACTTGCTGTAGAAATTTTTGCAAACACCGCAACAGTTCTTCTACAAATTCTGTAAATCGGTGGGTCATGATGAGTGGAAATACCATAGCTATGTGTTAATGATGGAGAGAATTCCTGTGTATCGAATGTAGACAAAAACTTGGCCTCCAGATTAAGGCGTTGGGGGAGCGTGAGGAGCATATCAGGGGCGCAGACGAGGCCGAGGCAGAGAAGGACCTGCGAGAGGTCGGGGACAAGTTATTTTATACAATTGTGGAGTTACAAGACACTACGCACGGGAGTGTACGAACCCGACGTGGCTGTCATGCCGATACTGCACTTAGTTTGACCACACAATAGAAGACTACCCTGTGTTGATAGCTAAAATACAGGAGAAAAGGGTGCAGCCTCAGCTGCCTACTTAGAACCTGTAGATGATGACAGATGGACCTTGTGAAGAATATCCTAATGTGAATATTGTGCTATGGAGTGGAATCGAAATTGGCGAAGATAAAGAAAAGAAACTTGAACAAGGCGAGTGGGTCCATAAGGCTCCAGAAAAAGAGGTTGGGTTTGATTTGGAGCACGCGAAAGAAACTTTCATGGAAGTGAAGAAAAGCTTCACTGAGGCCTCTACCTCAGGAAGCTAGGATAAGATGTTTGAAGAAATGGACCCCTCCATGCTTACTACATTCTTGGAGACCTATATGAAGCTACTGTGTGACACCGAGGCTATGAAAGGATTACAGGAATTAATAAATAAGTGTGATGGAAAATAAAAAGATCTTGAAGGACCGCACGTAGTCAAAAAAGTTGGTAAGCGTAAGGCAAGAACAGGGTGGGAGTTGAGGCTCACTGCACAAATAAGGGAGTATGAAATGGATCAATTTATTATGGATTTTGGGTCGGATGTGAATGTTTTTCCTAAACAGACATGGGAAACAATGGGGAGACCTGTGTTGCAGTGGTCTCCGATCCAATTAATGATGGAAAATCAACAAAAGATTATCCCCATGGAATATTGAAGGGAGTGACATTAGATATTGAAGGCACGATCGATTTGGCTAATTTCGAAGTGATAGAGATTTTCGATGACAACAATCCATACCCTGAACTCCTTGGGATCGATTGGGCTATTGACATGAATGGGGTGATCAATCTGAAGAAGCGGAAAATGTCATCTGAGAGGAAATCGCTCCTGTAGTAGTATCTTTGGAACTTGTAGAAGGACCGTGTTATATTGTGCCGATCTGCTATTATGAAAGAGACATTATTTGAACCAGATCTACAAAATAACAGTGAGAGACTAAGATTGGGTGAATAAGATAGTAGATGGACACATTACATGGGACTGCAAAAGTTCTTGTACCTCAAATTCAGATGAGGAATTGGAACACTGGAAGAATAGGTTTCATGAAGTATCTACGCTACGCTGTAACATGATGACTAAATCACTATGCTGTGTGTTGTCGGAGGTAAGGAGTTTGCTTTATTATGATGGTCTAACTGATGTAGATAAATTTTGGATGCATTTGAAAGGGAAATACCAAAGAAGCATCATCGCGAGGTGGTAGAGTACACATAAAGACAATTTTGATGGATGGCGCGACTACAGAAAAATGATAAGATTATGGTTTGGTTGCCCAAAAGTTTGGGTAATATAGAAATATGATTGAAGGAATGATCCGCGTGACCACTTAGAAAAATGGACTAACGCTTATGGAGTAGAGCCGCAACTGGAGTGGGTGCATCTATTCTATCACACTTTGGATGTAATACCAATGAATTGGTACCTGGAAACAGAGCTCCACCATGGCACTAAAGAGTGGGACATTTTGAGACAGGGATTTTTTATGACATTCAGCTTTGAGGATGGATTTGAATGCATCGATGAAGCATTGTAGGAGGTCAAGGCAACGATATTCATAATACTGTAGGATCCCTTGGATTTGATTCAACCAAATTGGACCACCCAGATGCACCATGAGCTAGAGTGCTACAATGTGAATTCTGAAGAAGAAGATGAGGATCCAAGGAACAATAATATCCCAGATGCAAAAGGTCACCGTGAAGTTAAGGGACTGTAGGTACAAAATCCATATATCATCGTGCCATTGAAAACTAGACAAGTGAACATTGGAATAGAGGTGGAGCCAAAGTTTCTGAAGATAGGGGACTACTAGGATGATGCTATGGTGGATAAGGTCGCTAAGTTGCTCCACAAATATCAGGATTTGTTCCCCACGAAGTTTTCAGACTTAAAATGCATCAAATGCAATTTGGGAATGATGAAAATAACTTTGAAACCAGATGAGAAGCCTGTTAAGCAGAGGCCATATCACCTTAATCCTAAGTACAAGGAAAAGGTCCGCTTGGAGTTGGACAAGATGTTGGCAGCGGGTATTATTGAACTAGTGGAGGAATCTGATTGGGTGAGTCCAATGGTAGTTTAGGAAAAGAAGTAGAAGGATGAAATAAGGATTTCTGTAGATCTCATAAAGTTGAATGATGCTTGCGTTCATGATCCTTTCGCAACTCTGTTCATAGATGAAAATATGGACAATGTTGGCGAGCAGGAGGCCTATTCATTCAAATATGGGTTCTCTAGATACCATCAGATAAAGATCACGCCAGAAGATAGGAGTAAGACTACCTTCGCGACTGAGTGGGGATGCTTACAGTATACGGTAATACCTTTTGGACTTAAGAAAGCATTGACAATCTTCTCGTGCGTAGTCATTGCAGCGTTCAAAGAGTTCATTAATAAGTTTTTGAAGGTTTATTTTGATGACTGGACAATGTTTGGAATGGAAAAACACCATGTAGTTAGTTTGCGAATGATGCTGGATATGTTGCTAAGGTATCAACGTGCACTAAACTTGAAGAAGTGCTTATTTTTCATCCCTTTTAGAATATTGCTGGGTCATGTAGTGTGTAGACAAGGATTAATGATGGACCCTGCTAAAATCACAGTCATAATTAATTTGGATGCACTAAGGAGTGTTAAACAGCTGCATGCAACAATGGGTCATACTGGATACTATTGAAAGTTCATCAAGAGTTATGCTCAGATTACCGCACTGATGGAAAGGCTACTAAAAGAAGGACGCTACATTCCATTGAGATGAAGAATGTCAGTGGAGTATGGATGTATTAAAGGAGAAGATGGTCACTGTGCCGATCCTAGTCTTCCCAGATTGGAAGAAGGAATTTCATGTGCATGTGGATGTGTCATGCATTGCGTTGGGAGCAGTGCTGACACAAGTCGTGAAGGAGAATTCAATCACCCTATAGCATTTTCAAGAAGGAAGTTGTCTAAGGCTGAAAACAATTACTTGACGACAGAGTGCGAAGGGTTGGCTATGGTGTATGTGCTCTAGAAATTCATACATTACCTACTAGGAAGACACTTTAAGATGCATATGGACCATTCTGCATTAAAGTACCTAGTCAACAAGCCTGTGTTGGGGGGAAAATATGTAGGTGGCTGCTATTGTTTCAGGAGTATGATTTTGAAGTAATTGTGAAGCCATGGGATTGAATGCAGGGCTAGATCATCTGTCGCGCATTGAAACAGGAGAGGAGCCTACTAATTTATTGGAGGGGCTGCCTGACACACAACTCTTTCCAGTGCATGTAACAGACAATCATTTTGCAGACATTATCCACTTCTTGACTACAGAAACAACCCCAAAAGAATACATGATTCAACTGAAGAATGAATTGGTGGTGTGCATGATAGAGTTTTATGTTATTGCATGTCACTTGCATAAGATGGGATCAAACGAGATACTGCAACATTATGTGCCTGATTTTGAATGAAATAGTATCCTTGCTGAAGCTCATGGAGGAGCTACGGGAGGCCATTATGTAGGAAAAGCAAAAGTGTAGAAGATTTTACGTGCTAGGTTGTGGTGGCCAACATTGCATAATGATTCCAAAGCGTATTGTAGGGTTTGCGATGCATGTCGAAGAACTGGTAGGCCATCACGGAGGGATGACCTGCCTTTGAATCTGTAGGTATCATTGCAACCATTTGAGAAATGGGCAATTGAATTTGTAGGACCACTTCAGCCTCTGGGAAAGAAGACGAGTGTACGGTATACCATCATCGTGACCGAATATTTGACCAGACGGGCAGAGACACAACCCGTGAAGGAATGTACAGGGGCAACATCAATGAAGTCCTTATTTGAAAATGTGTTGACTGAGTTCGGTTGCCCAAATATTTTGTGAGTGATCGTGGTACGCATTTACTCAATGAAACGATCAGTGCGTTGACAGAAGAATTCCAAGTTTATCACCAGAAGAGTACGCCATATCATTGTTAGGCCAATGGGATAGTTGAAGCGTTTAATAAGATATTGAAGAATGTGCTGACAAAGGTTTGCAATGTGTAGAGAAATGATTGGGATGTACGTGTACCAACGGTATTGTGGGCCTACAGAATTACTTGTAAGAAGCTTAATGGTCAAACACGTTTAGGTTGGTCTATGGCATAGAGGCTGTGATGCATATGGAATATATCATGCCTAGTATATGCATAGTGGTGTTCATAGGGATGGTCAACCATGGGGCCTTAAAAGAGCGGCTCACACAACTAACAGAGCTCGAGGAAGATATATTTTTGGCTGGATTCGATTAGCATGTTTAGAAGGCGCGCGAAAAATCTTGGCATAATCAACACATTAAATTGCGCACCTTCAAGGTAAACAATTTAGTTTTGTTATATGACAGTAAGTTTGATAAGTGCCTAGGAAAATTTTAGATGCATTAACTGGGACCATATGTTATCAAGGAAATTATCGATGGTGGAGCAGTTCATCTTGTGAAATTGAATGGAGATCCATTTCTGGGAATGGTAAACAGAAGCGGATTGAAGCCATACACCAGGGATCTGACCCGATGACTACATGATGGTATCACAGTCTTAGTGCTCTAGGTAGCTACAAGGAGGCATGAGACTATAAACTAGACTGCCTAGTTTGTAGAGCTCCGTGACAAGGGGTCTGCGTGAAATAGGAGGGTGTCACAATACCAAAAGAAGTGTGAAGGGAGCTGCGCTATAGAAGGAGAGACCACATAGTGCAACCAGAAAGTGACCATTACTGTCACTGTTCATGATTTGACTGCCAAAAGACGGTTAAGAGGAGTGGGCGTCTGACATTTAAGGAATTTAAGGATGAGTTTAAGAGTCAAATATTTGGAAATCTACCACCAATCTAACATTTATGGATGGATTTTGGGGGGAACGGTCGAATTTGAATTCAAATCTACCTACAAAATATGCGTGGATGTCTAGCGAGAAACACTTTGCAATCTGAGAATTTGTATGTTGTGCTGTCTATTATACATGAACCGTGAGTTCTTTGAGGATTTTCTCACAAGCCCTGTGTTTTCTCAGTATTCGGAGTTAGAAAGAAATCTTATTCACGATATCATGTTAGGACCAGGTCCCGTAGAAACTATAAGCACTAGAGGAGAGATCGCCTCTTAAGGAGCTGCTGCAGAAGTGATGAGTATGGAGGTTCCAATAGCAGTGCCTATGGTGCTGAGGTTGCCTAGGCCGACAAGAGAGGCCCCCAAGCCGAAGAAGGATAAATAAAAGAAGTCAATGCCGGTGCATGAGTCACCACAGAAGCATGCCACTACATAGGCTCAGAGAAAAGAAAAGCTGAGCGCGAAGGAGAAGGGGAAGGTGGTAGATTTGGAAGCAGAGGAGGGCATCAAAGATATCGACATTGAGGAGGCGGACCCTATTTCTAAGCTACCAGAGTATCCCTCCATGTAAGGGAAAGGTGAAGGTCCTAAAGGACCCAGATGCCAGAGTGTTCTCCCTCAACACACCCCTGTTGCCGAAGAACATCACCTTTGAAGGTCCAGGCTTGGCGTGGGTCCCGCACTTGAAGTTCGAAGACTCTGATTTGGTAGACCATGAGCAGTTCCCCCACGTTGCTACCGACACCTTCATGCAGAGGGTTTTCTACAAGGAGTCTGGTGTCACTACGTTGGAGTCGGTCAAATGGATTCGCAGAGTCAACAAGTTAGGATTGATGAACTTGTTATGGGTGCCGCACTATCATCGCTCGAATATCAACCTAATTGTCATTAAGTAGCTACTATGCTTGGTTCATGATGGGTGCTTGTGGTTGAATGGGTGCTTGTGGTTGAATTCCACCATCCAGGCTGCGAGGAGTTTTGTATTCATTATATAGTAGACTAATCATAAACAGATGGCTGCGTCCATACTGTGTCTACAAAAGTCTATGATTGTGATGTACTGCAAAATCATTCTTATATTAGAGCAGTAGTTAGATTGTTAGTTAAAGTTGTCAATCTGAGTATGGGAATGCCTACCTCAGCGATGATATCATCTTATATATGTATTTTGTGTTGAATATTTGCAGGTTCTGATTGGGCTCTCCACAAGATAATCCTTGAAATGATAAAGGACTTCACCCTTCCTAGATGATATGAAACCCTTATCTACTACAGGCTTCGCACTTTAGGGGGCAATCTGTTACACTAAAATTTGTCACCATGACTATTTGCAGCTAGTATGGCTCCATCAACTGTCATACTATCCTCCTTGGCAAGCCTCATACCTCTGCTCTCCATGTCAAACTTCAAGAAAGAGAGAAAGTCATTAAAAATCTATATATCTCTGGGTATGCAATTTCTCTTAGCCTTACCTGTGTGTACGCACTCCAAGTTCACAATACCTGCGTACTTGTACGCTCTGTATGTAAAGCAATGGGTGCGTACTCCTGTAAAGGTCAAAAGGCGCAAGTTTCACTCCAAAAAAGTTACTTGTGGTCATTTCTATAGCCTTCTAGAAGCTTGTTTGACGTGTATGAAGCGCCTCCAGATGGTTCATGTATCCCTACCAAAGAGGAACTTATCCCATCAAGAGGGGAGCTAGGGGAGCTATCCCATCCAAAGAGGGGCTTATCCCATTGATGGTGGACCTGAATAACTTCCTCTAGAGCACTATAAATACAGGCATTGGGCCAAAGGGAGAGAGGTTGAAAGCTGAACATTCCTAAGGGTAGATGCTGCTGGAATTAGGACTTCCTTGTAGAAGCTTGTGAGGAGAGATTACCATCTTTGCTTGTTCTATTTGGAAGTGGGTGAGCTGATCAGAGTAAAGAAGAACTCTTGTGGACCCTGGGAGGGACGTGCACAACACCAAGGCTCATGTTGTAATGGTTCCTTTTATTACCTTTTAATACAAATTAGTCCATTCTTCTCAACAATTTTTTATTTATGAGTTGTTTCATATACTCCTTGGTCTATATGTTAAATATGTTTTATTTTATGTGATATTCAGGTGCTATTTAATCGTTTGATTGTTAGTGAATGCAGGTTTCGAAGAGAAGGAGGAGCTCATCCGGATCAACGAAGCTGGACTACTACAACAGCGTTGGATTACAGGTAGGATCTAAACACTTGATTTCTCATATTGTAAATGCATATTTAGTGAAGGATTGCTCTTATTTGTCTTGTTTGTCACTAGAAAGTCTTAGGCTTCTAGGGAGGTCGGTTGTGTCCGCACTAACGACTCTTTCCATATGACAATGAGTTGATCCCTATCACAGATATGCTGATCCATCAGAATCACATTATTACCCCATTCAGGACTGAATCTAGCCAAGGTGTTTAGTGGAAAGACGAACGAGTGTGACGTCGCTAAGAAGATGAAGGAAAATTTTAAACTTGTTAAAAAGCCATGTGGGTATTCAATTACCAGCATTACTAACCCTGTGGTCAAGATTTCCACGCAGATTCTAGCTGACAAAGTTATGCGAAAGTTTCGTGCAGATGAGGTACCAGCACCAGTGGTATCATTGGCAGCTGAGTGCACGAAGGGCATACAATTCAACTGGGTGTGCTACATATGTAGCGAATTCCTCGTGAACTGCAGATATGCATAGAACTATAGTAAGACCTTTTACTATTCATGGCTGTTTCTCTCAATTGTGCTGGTCGTGTGGGATTTGCTGAAGGATAGCCAGTTTCCTCTTGTGGAGAAGGATTTACCAGAAGCAGCGAAGTTTGCATCTCTCTGGGCCACCAAATATGCTGCATGGGTCACAAAGAGAAAATTCCTCTGGGTAAGAATGGAGGTGACCATTCGCATGGCGGTTGTCACCAACCGTGTTTGAGCAACTCTCAGAGTATGCAGAGTTCAAAGCATACTTCCATCATGTTTACATCCAGGCACACAAGGACCATGAGCAGAAATGGTTCGACTTACCTTATCTGGCTATGAATGACGCTATTGTAGAGGTCATCAAGCATTGGCCAATAGAGTGGCATTCTGCCTCCAATGTCGCTGCCGGGACTAGCAAGTCCATAGAGAAAAAGAAAAAGGAAGCGGTTAGACAGAAGGTTCAGCTGTTGGTTGAAAAGTGGAAGAAAGAGGTCGAGGAGAATGCCCACTTAGAAGCGGAGGACGCCACAAGGGAACAGGCAGAGCAGGAAGAGCGCAGATCCGAAAGAAGTCAGAAATCTCCTTTGCCCCAAACAAAAGAATAAGAGTGGTCAGAGCAGGGTAGCAAAGATCAGCAGGAGAGCACTCCCTTCTGAGTGAAGCGGTAGGGAGTAGGAAAAGGAAGTACTGTGCAAGAAGAAAAAAGCCACTGAGTCATTGCTAGATCCAATTATCTTGACAAAGGGTGACATGGATGATATTGGAGATAGGGTGTGGGATACTACAGAAGAACTACTGCAGTAGTTTGAGCAGGAGCAGAAGAAGACACTGAGCATGATATAGAAGGATCTGCATGAGCTGTAGATCCTGACATCTAGAATTCAGGTAGGTGCATGACAGAGCAGTGCTGCATCAATCGGTTTGGCACCGGGGACCACTGAAGTAGCAAAGATGGTTTGGTCAATGGATCTCCAGGAATTTGCGCTGCCTAATGGAGCTTTAAGTGTGGACGCAGCCGCTGACAAGACTATTGTCAGCATTTTGAAGAATGTGGGCCTCAACTTGGCCGCTCTCCTGAGTCAGTTCCTTCACACACTGTAAGCAGGTGTGATTGCATAAATTAAGTCCTGGGAGTAGCGCCCCCTGTGCATGATCAGTGAGTATAAGGTAAACAACAAATAAATTTTCATGGAGAAAACAATAGAGCTGGAAGCATGGAAGAAAGTTTAGGCACAAAACGTTGACCTCACTCACTTCAGCCTTCTTAGAGCCATAGGAAGGATGGACCGGACTCATATGGAACCATAAGGATGGGACCGGAACCATATCAAGTTGAACTCACTCACTAGCTAAAGAAGCATGCATGGTCAGAAAGGCTTTTAGGGACTTAGGAGCCCTTGGTTTATGGACATTTTATGCTTGGGGTTGCAGTGCCAAAAAATGTCTATAACAGCTGCCCCCTAAAGCATGAGGTCGTTAATCTTTGTTGATGTCGGGTGAAATGCTTTATCATGAGGATCCAAAGTTCTTTCAAGCTGGGAGGAGACCTGTAATAAGATACAATACAATACATTATCTTCATAATATTTTCATGATCTAGCTGAGGCAGGCATTCCCATGCTCAACTTTATAAATTCATTTTCATGTACATAAGACAGACAATTGTCTGAGTGTATACTGATAATTTTGGTAGAGCCATCATCCCTTTGATTGGATGATTATCTGTGCAGCAATGATTTACATTTGATGTCTTTATTTTCCTGAATATATATCGCAGCCCGGATGGATGGAACTAGATCTAGGGTCTTCAATCTCATTCTATCTTCACTCAAAGTACAAGTCGATCCATGTGAGAGATGTTCTGGAGTCGAACATGGAAAGACATCGCCTGATTACCAGCCAATGATGTAAGCTGTTAACAGGCGCGAGAGGAATCACCGATAATGATAATGACCCTCAAGGTACTGCAGTACAATTCACGTGGTGTGAATAAAGGACTTGGCATTGAACACCACGCAAAATCTTTCGGTCGAAGGCCATTGATGTAAACCTGTCGCCGGAAGTGAGAAACTTGCCATTGAGGCATGCAAGCTTCAAAGTACTGAAAGGGGTGTTCCTAGATCGACTTCTTGGATAATGAGCTGATGTCGACAAGAAGCGATCCATCATAGGAGGGCCTTAATGAATCCCACATCAATGACACGGAATGGAGAAAATGATTTTAATGGAGGTGAAAACGATCTGGTGATATAAGGTTCAGGGTGGCGGTCATGAAAGAATGGAGCGTAAATGTATTGCAGCGGGTGAGACATAGGTGAATTCTCTGAGTGACTTCTCTTGAACATATCGGCGACACTGACGTGATGGATTGGTAGCATTAACCCCAAATGTGGATGGTGTGATGGGACCATGGTGATGTGACCGGTGAATGAAACAACCCAACCCGACTTGGATGCGGAGTGAAAGTGTCATGTTCAAGAGCGACTTGCTACCAACAAATTTTCTTCAAGTTTTCTTCCCAATTTTTTCCCAGTCATTGCTGACCAGTACCTCTTTATTTTTGTCAAGCTTGAGGAGGATAACATATGCTTGTTCTATAATTTGCCCTTCGGGCAAACCCATCGCTATGTTTTAACGAGCCTAGCGATAGTGAAACTCGTTCTTGTCTGCCATGGACAAGTTTGTCGCTATTAGGTTTTAACGAGTTTAACGACAAAGACAACTCGGTCCTTTTCAATTTTAGAGAGTCTGAAAAAGGACGTAAAGGAAACTCCAAAAATCCTTTTTCGTCATCTAATCCCTTAAGTCCAAAAAAGTATAAAACAATACAGAAGGGATGAATTTTGGATACTTTTAATGAGCCGAATAAAACAAGCGCTCGATATTTTTGTGTAATAATCCCTCAGGTCCAAAAAGATTAAAATCTAAAGGAGGGATAGCACTTCCGGTCCTTTTAACGAGCTAGAGAGACCAATGGCTCGGCAATCTTTTCATATTTTACGAGTCAATTGAAAAGAGCTTAAAGGAGACTCGTCTTTGAGGAACGAGTGATAAAATTGGGTAGCAGCTGATTCTAGGTAAGGTTTGGAATTTTCCAATCACGGCAGTGTTACAAAGATGGCTAGCGGGATCACTCTTCGTAGCTATTCCTCAAAAGGGGTAAACAATCAAATGGAGGTGAATGATCGGCCAATACACAGTGGAGGTGATGATGGGAACACGACCAAGGCTTTAAAGGCTGAAGTACTACATTCACGATGATTATTTACCGGGAATTGGTTCATTTTTTATTGAGCTTAAATGTTGGGGGAAACATTTTCTCATTTCTTATGTTTATTTTTTAACGAGCATGAAGTCCGCGTTAAAACTGCTCGATATATCTAGTTGTATAATAAGGATGTCTCATATAAAAACGGAAAATTTTCAAATCTTTGCCCCACATCCTTTTATGCAAGTTAGGAAACGACCAATCCTACGAGTTTAAAGGGTTAGAGGACCTACAAATTTAAAAAATAAATGGTTGCTCTTCACTTGCGCGTCGAAAGGTTTGCATGCCCCCAGGTATAAAATAGAGTTTCAAGGTCACCTTCTATTCTATCAACAAGACATTCGTTTTATCAGGAAAGGTTTACCTCTTTCAGGTTACCAAAGATTGTTTTATCTGGACTTCAAACAAAACACTTCTTCAGCGATGCCTACCGAAATAGACAAAGGCGAGTGGCGCAGACACCTCCACCCACATAACTTTGACAAGGGAATCTTATTCCAGTCCAACCCCCTTTTCCAATCACGGACGGAAGCCTTAGACTAGTCATATATCCCTTGCGGAAACCTACCATATACCTGAAGTTTTCCTGCCGAAGCAGACCAGGGTGCATGCCCCCTGGGTTTCAGTCATGTCCTCCGAATCACTCGCGCTCATCAGGAGGATGGACTGGGGATTGATGAGACATTCCTTGCGTGAAAAGACCATTTAGGGATGGTATATGACTATTTGCTATGTGTGAACCGGGAAATGAAAGATGGTCTACGAGCTTGACCACTCTTCCTTCGTGCGGAAAACACATTACTCTAAAGAGTGATGAGACAATGGATCCCATGCAATAAATATAGTCTCGTCCAAGGAGTAGATTATAATCCAGGGGTCCTTGGACTACCATTACGTTCATTTGAACAGTTTTCCCTCTCAATGTTATGGGCACATTGGGAAGGATCCCTAATGGTCGACTGGTTCCTTTATCAAAGGCTGTTAGATTTCTCATCTCAGGCAAAAGCGATGGCGAACCAAGCGCTTTCCAAGCAGTCGAGGAAAGGATACTCACAGAAGCCCCTTCATCTATGATGGTACCAGCCATAACCATTCTATATATTTGAACAATGATTCAGAATGGTATACTAGCCGATAAATGGGGTCTGCCTAGATGATTCCAGTCGAAGGAAACAACTAGGTTGCTTGGAGGTGGGACCGAATAGACGGCCGGGTACGACTCTGACGAACTTCCTTCCTGCGGTAAAGGAATGGGTAAATTTCCCCCATGTTCATCGAAGTCTGTGTTTACGAAAAGAATTTGGACAGTGTCATCCTTGTTCTCTTCGGTGTCTGTATCATCTGAAGATGGAACCTCTAAAGGCAAGACCGGGTCAACTACCGCCTCGACCTTTTGAATTTCGTTTGGTATGGGTTCAGAAGGTTTATCTTCAATGATAGATGCTTCGACTGACCACCTGGGCGGGTCAGCCAGATTTTCAACTAGCGATGGACTCGGCAAGAGTTTCTTATATCCAGGAGGAAGTCGTAACGGTGAAACCGGATGATCGTCCAAAACTATTTTAGCCTCGTCTAAGAAGGGACAACGGTGGATGGCGTGATCACCTTCACATAGTTTACAAGGAAATTTGCACTTTCCTTTTTGTCCAGGGGCTTCACTTTCACTAGTCGACGGTGCATTTTCAACATGATCATCAGAGGTTGACGACACCGAGTTGTGCAAACGAGGAGACCAGTCCCTTAAGATCCGAGGGATGCAGGGACAATCTCTATGATAGTGGTCTCCTTTGCAAATGACACATGGCGATTTAGGCCTGGTCGGTGCAGTGTGTGGATTTTCGCTAGACGACGCTTGGTTGCCCCCTTTCGCCTTTGGCTCCTTCTTCTTCTTCTCTTTCTTCTTCTTTTCCTTCTTCTTCTCAGATACTTGATTTTTGGCTTTATCAGCCCTATCAAGCGAAGAGGAAGGAGGAGAGGAAGAATTGGACGAAGTAGAGGGTTGGGGGGTAACTCTGGAATTGTCTAGTTGCTGACTTGATTGTTCAGGAATCGCGGTGTTCTGAACGACGGAGGTTGAGAAAAGCCATACGAGCAAGCCAATCGTCAATCCTGGAAGTGACAATGTGGCCATGTGGGGTGCACCAACATCTCCCCAAGAGGAGAAGGGACTAGGATTTCCTGCAAGGGGAACTCCTTGGTTGGTGGACTCCATTCTTTGAACCCAAGACCAACGTAGGAAAGGTGATGATTATTCCGTTTAAAATAAATTTTAGACGCTTTGACACAACTTGTTTTTTCAATTTTAAAGAGTCGAGAAAAAACAAAAGATGACTCTAGTCGCCTTCGATTTTTAATGAGCTTGAAGTGACAAGTGCTCAGATGGACCTTTTCCGTTAAGGAGTTTGAAAAGGAACGAAAGGGACTGCTCTGGAAATCTAGGCAGAGGGATTACCAAACCAATCACAAAACTGCAGAATACTTTTTACGGTACGGCAGTCAATCTTCCCGAATGCTGTGTTCAGTGCATTGTGATCGATAGGGCGGCAGACATGGCTTCCTAAGGATAAAGGATTAAGCCTATTGTGGTCTCCCAAAATATACTCGACGATACGTGGGAGCACAAGTCCGTACTGGCACTTATTGTCTCAAAGTGGAGGAATCACCCAACCAATAGTGAGAACAACAGTTACCAAGCTTTACGACGCCAGAATAGTCTCTAGCCTAGACTTCTAGATGTTGTGCATTAGGTTCCAAAGCGTTGTTAGATTCATTAAATTTATTTTACTTGCTTAAGAAATTTTCCTTTTAGGTTCACCACGTGATGTAGATGTACAATTCCTAAAATGCAATCTAAGATGATAAACAGTCTTTTATCTTCTTTGTGCAATGAAAATCCTAGCTACTAAGGAAAGAAAGACATAATTCTTTCAACAAAGAGCAAAGAGCACACACTATATGCACTGTCCTAAATCAAACCAATCAAACAGTCTAAATGCAAATGCACATGCATGTATTTGTTTTCAGCCTTTTTAATATGTGAATGATAAAAAGAAAGCTAATGCACAAATCTGAATTACTTTTCAAGCGACAATTACTAACAAGTTTCTTTTCAAAATCAAAATGAGGACAATGACAACACTTTGCGATTTGGAAATGAAGACTTGCTTTCGACACTAGAAAAACTACTAATTCAGATCAAATACAATAGTAACAGGGTAATCGAATATCAAGAGAAATTAGACTCTCTTCTATGACTGAAAACGACATTTGCGACACTTTCAAATCAAGAAACGATAGTACAATTACGTTACTTTTTTGCAAAGGAGAACTGAAAATGACTTAACAAATACACAAAAGCATTTACAGTTCTTTGCACAATGGAGGTTGAATAATAGCAAGGAAAGGGGTTTCAAACAGATGTATACTGACTATAGGCATCAAAATTCTTGAATAGATCTGAAAAGAGTGAACAGAAACCAACATTCAGGAACAATGCCTAGTCTGATCAGCGCACCTGTAACACAGTGAATTTGAAATGCAGCGCACCTACTACACTCGGGAAGTGCGCTGAATTTTAGATTCACAGAATAGAGACTGCGCTGGGCTAGGGACGAGACTTTGCTTGGGTTCCGGGTCATAGTTTGCAGTTCAATTCAGGGATTTTGGCCGAGCAAGTGGTAATCAGTAAATCAACAACAGGGATAGATCTAAGGAGGTTGCTAGAGCTGCCACAAGGGCAATTAGAGAGTTTGTAAATTAGTTGTTTAATTCATAAACAAAACCTGGAGATTGACTGAAGCGGCATTTATCTACTTTGCATTTGCATAGAAAATGTAGTTCAAAAGCTACCTGGCTCAACTTCAGGCTCCGTCTGTAAGTTTATAAAGTAAACAAATGTAAATAAACAAATAACCTAGTCGCTCCCTAGCGGAGTCGCCATTTTGTTACAGGGAAAAGTGTCTATGCAGAACTGCTAATCCTACTAAGGTGTGGTAGCTACCTTAGAAACAAACAAAGTAAAACTACTTTCGTTTTTCCTTTATGAAAGATAGATGAGAGAAGAATAAAGGAGACCAACCTCTGTCTTGCGCTTGGTTCCTTGCTCGATTCCTCTATCTTCTGATAGTCCTTTGCTACTCGCTTCCTTGTATACCCAGCTTCACAGAGTACCTGTAGAATCAAAGCAGCATAACACTATACGAGAACATGGATCTATTATCATAAAAATTCTAGGATCAGATATAAATTGACCATACAAATGCACAAAACATAGATTACACAAGAGTATGGAGGAAAAACTTGAATAGCTTTATTGATAATCAAGAAAGAGCCAAGAGAGTTACAACCAGTTTTTCTGACCCAACATCGTCCTCTAAGCAAGTAAGCCCTTCTTCACCTCATGCAAAGCTTAGATCACCCAACACTATGATGTTGCCTCAAGAAACCAACAACAATTCCTTACAAGATGCAAAATTCCAGCCTCTGGATCTCTGGGATGAGGGATCCATATATAGATATCTGTAAGGGAGATGAGTCAGCTTGTGATTTGATTAGTGTCTTCCCTCTGATAGTTCTTGCTTCCACTTGGAGATTGATGATCTCTTACTCATGCTTGGTGGAATTCAGAGAGGCAAGTGTCACAGGAGAAGTTTCTGGAAGATTCCATGCCTCTCCACCTCGCGGATTGACACTGCCATTTGTCTCTTCTCGACCATCGAACCCCATAGAAGGGCTTTTTGAAATGCAACGCACCCACAGAGTGTACTTAGGTGAGATGTAACGCACTTTGCCTATGGAGCAGGTGAAATGATCCTGTTTTGACCAGTTCTGAGTAGTTTTTCATGGAGAACTTCTAGGAGAAGTTGTAATCAGTTGACCTTATTCCTTTAGGGGTTGGAACAACACTTTTAGGGACTTAGGAGCCCTTGGTTTATGGACATTTTATGCTTGGGTTTGCAGTGCCCAAAAATGTCTATAACACCATCTCTGTGCGAGCATCATGCACCCCTATAGCCAGCTTGCAGACACGCACCTTGACTAGTTCCTCCTAAGGAATGGCCAACTCCAGGACCTTCAGCATGCCTCCTCTATGACCTGAATTATTAGCTTGTTTTGGGTGGTTACCTAGGTCATGACAACGATGGCCAAGTCGCGCTATAGGGCCATCTGCTAATTGTTAATCCATTGCTCACTAATCACCTGTAGAGCGCAGTGTTAACAGGTCCTGAGCTCCACGATCACTCCATCCTACAATAGGAGGAGCACCTCGCCAGGGAGCGCTGCTAGATTTAGCTCTACTCCCTTGAGGGTGCTGATAGTGGGCCTATCAGCTTAATTCTCCATGGTCAGTGATCCATCAAGAAGCACTATCGCACTGGAGACCTTTGCACACAACATCTCACCATTTTTTGAAGTGCTGATAGCAAGGCTAGTTGACACCATGCCAACTTGTGACACGCGAGTCTGCAGCTCCTGCAGATCTCTCTGCATGACCCCCAATATTAGTTGCTATTGCTGCTCAAACTGCTGTAGGGCCTCCGCGGTGACATCTGACACTGTGTCTCCAATGTCTGTAAATCTCCCTCTGTGAGGGTGATTGGGTCTAGTGACATCTTAGTGGCCTTGGAATTCTTCCTCGACCCTCCTTTCTCTTGTTCCCTTGGATGCTTGATGCAGGGAAATTTCTCTTGCGGGTCTGTGCCATGCTGCTCTGTCTACTCGTATGTCTCTTCCTCTGTCTCAGGCGAAGATGACCTCACGCCTTTATCAGATCTTTTCTCTGTTCCACCTGTTTGCTTCTCTGTCTGCTAAGTGGCATCGCACTCCACCTGGGCTTTGTCAGCAGCCTCCTTCTTCCTCTTCTCGGTCAGTTGCGCCATCTTGAGCTTGGCCTCCTCCTTCTTGTGCTGCACAGTGGAATTTCTCACCCCCACTGCCAAGTCTGATGTAGTGTGCCATTATGTCAGCTAGTGATCAAGTACTGCATCAATGGCATCATCCGTTGCCAAGTAAGGCAAGTCATACGATGTTTGCGCAGGGTCCTTCTGCACCCTGATGGACACATGGTGAAAATTTGCCTTAAAATCTGCGTAGCCTTGCAGGTTGGAAAAAACAGTAGGTGACAACTGCGGTTTGTGATTGATAGCCATGTGGATGTTCATCTCCATCAAGATCTAGAAGATCTTGTTGTCCTTGATGCGTTGTGCATCCTCGGTCACCCACAACAAAGCGTACTTCACTACTTCTGGTAGGTCCGTTGCAACTGAAGGGAATTGAATATCTTTTGGAAGCTCCCATGCTACCAACACAATCGACAGGAAGAGCCACACGTAGTGGAAAGTCTTACAGAGATCATGTTCCTCGCGGAAATTTGCAAGGAACTCACCGCAGAGATAGTGCACGCAATTGAATTGGACTCCTTCGGCACACTGCGGTGTTAGCATGATGAAAAGTGCGGGAACCTCATCGGCATGACACTTCCTCATCACCTTCCCGACCAAAATCTACGTGGCCACCTTTACTGCAGGGTCACTAATACTTGATATGGAATATCTACGTGGCTTCTTCACAAGCTTAAATTTCTCTTTCATGGCCTCTGCAAGGGCCTGCTCGCCACCTTTTCTGCCAAATATCATGGTAAGATTCTCTCCTATGTAGGGCACCCGTGTGATCCTGTGGATCAATCTATCGGTGATGGGTATTGGCTCCTCCAGCCACAAACACCCATCATGCACCAATCATAGCAGCTACTTGATGACCAATACTGTAATCGGGTTGCAGTTGTAGTGCGGCACTTAGAGCAGGTTGAGCAGACCTACCTTGTCTACTCCCCTGATGTTATGAAATCAGCTCACAAAAAGATAGAAAAGATAGATGAACGCCTTAGAAATAAGCCTCTTCAAGGGGGCAACCTCCTTTACATTACACAAATGAACAATTCTTGGATGATTCAAATGAAAAAACCTCCTTTATATATATAGGAGTCTAAGGGGTCACAATATAACTAAGCCGACCTAAAAATAATAATATAAAGGCACAAAAATAACAATTGTGGGATTCTATGGGGCACAATAATAACAATATGGGGACAATAGGGGCACAACAATAACAATAAGGGATATAATGACAATAGTAATGGGGGAATCACTAGTATTATAGGGCCCTAACATGCCCCTCTCCTTCAAAAAAGTTTTGTCCTCAACGCTTGAGTAGTTCTGGGTGCTTCTGTATAAAACTTCCATCCTCCCATGTGGAATATTCGATGGGTAAGTTCTTCCACTTGATGAGATTCTCTGAAATTGGTTGATTTCGTAGTTGTCAAGTTCTTGTTTCTTTGATTGCTTCAGGTTCCAATATGAATTTTCCATCCTCATAAAGTTTTGGAAATATTGTTTGAACTGGAATCTTGTCACCTATAACCTTCTTTAAGCATGAAACATGGAAAACTCGGTGCACTCTGGAATCTACAGGAAGCTCCAATTTATATGCCATAGTACTTATCTTTTGCAACACCTTGTACATACCATAATACTTTGGTGATAATTTATTATACTTCTTAGCTTGCTTGAGGGACATTTGTTTATATGGTTGTAGCTGTAGGAATACCCAATCACCTACATCAAAACTTCTTTCGCTGTGATGTTGATCTACCTGTTGTTTCATTTTATTATGCGCCAAGGTGAGGCTATCCTTGAAGAGTTGGAGAATTTGTTGCTAATGCTCAATGTGATCTTCCACTGCATGAACCTTAGAATTTTCTCTTAAATATGATGTGATGGATGGTGGATGATATCCATAAAGTTCCATAAATGGGGTCATTTTTGTTGCAGTATGGAAGGAAGTGTTATACCACCATTCAGCTAGAAGCAACCATTTGACCCATTGTGTCTGTTTATCAGATACAAAGCAACGAAGATATCCTTCAAAACATTTGTTTACTATCTCAGTTTGCCCATCAGATTAAGGATGATAAGATGAGCTATGAGCTAATTGAGTACCAAGACAAGAAAATATTTTTTTCCAAAAATTTCCAGTGAAAATGGGATCTCTGTTGCTTATAATAATATTTGGGTTTCTATGTAGCTTTTGAATTGTTTCCATAAATGCAGTAGAAATTGTACTCACTTTAAATGGATGAGATAATGCACAAAAGTGTGCATAATTGGAAAGTCTGTCAACTACCACCATGATAACACCCTTTCCTTTGGACTTGGATAAACCTGTTTTAAAATCCATTGAAACCTCCTCCCAACATTGGCTTGGAATGGATAAAGGTTGTAATAGTCTTGGGGTCTTAGTTGTTTCAACTTTATTTTGTTGGCAAACCAAACATTCTGTGACAAAATTTTGAATATCCGATTTAAGGCCATCCCAAAAAAAATCCTTCTTAACCCTGTGGTAGGTTTTTATAAATCCTGAGTGCCCTCCTAAGGGAGAGGCGTGCAATTCCCTAACAATATTTTGTTTGAGTTGGGAATTCTTACATAGGTATAACCGATCCTTGTACCACAACGAATCATTTTTCTAGCGAAATGTATCAGATGTACTGGGATCTTGTTGTATCTTTTGAATGAGTGCCCACACTTCCTCTTCATTCTTCCATTCATCCCTTCCTTCATTTATCCAATCTGGTTGGATAATAGAAATGGCGCAAAGAAATGATTCCACGTCCTCATCTTTTCTTGAGAGTGCATCTGCCACAACATTTTTCTTCCCTTTTTTGTAGATGATTTCAAAGTCACAGCCCAACATCTTTGTGACCCATTTTTGCTTCTCTTCTAAAGATAATCTTTGTTCTAAAAAGTATTTAAGACTATCATGATCTGTTTTTACCTTGAAGTGTCCTCCCAATAGGTAGGGTTGCCATCTTTTAAGTGGATATAGTATTGCCATCATTTCCTTCTCATATGGACAACTTTCGAAAGCAGTGGGTCTTTCTTCTTGCATTAAAACCATACCAATTCCATTTCCTGATGCATCACATTCCACAATAAAGGTTTTTGTGAAGTCCAGTGTAGCTAAGACTGGTGCTTGGCACATTGCCTCTTTAAGATGTTCAAAGACCTTCGTTGCTTCTGGAGTCCATGAGAATGCATCTTTCTTCAATAATGTTGTTAGAGGTGCTGCTATTCTCCCATAATTCTTAACAAACTTGTAATAATACCTTTTCAACCTAAGAAATCCTCGTAGATGCTTTATGGATGTGGGGGTTTTCCATTCCTTAATGGTTTTAATTTTGCTAGGGTCTACCTTAACACCTTCACGAGATACAATATGACCCAGATATTCCACCTCTTGTACTCCAAAGAAACAATTGGATATTTTTGCATGTAATTGTTTCTCCTCCAATAGTTTAAGAACCATGTCAACATGTTGGACATGATCCTTCCAAGACTTGTTGTAGATTAGTATATCATCAAAAAATACTAACACAAATTTTCTAAGGAAGGGTTTGAAAATGGAATTCATCAAACCTTGAAATGTAGAAGGTGCATTAGTAAGGCCAAAAGGCATGACCAAAAATTCATAATGACCCTCATGAGTTCTAAATGTTGTTTTTGGAATGTCTTCAGTCTTCATTCTGATTTGATGATATCCTAAACAAAGATCCAACTTGGTGAAGTAAATTGATCCATGCAATTCATCCAATAATTCATCAATGATAGGAATGGGAAATTTATCTTTAATAGTGAGCTTGTTGAGCTCCCTATAATCTGGACACATGTGCCATGATCCATCCTTCTTGTGAACCAATACTACTGGAGCAAAGAAAGAACTTTGACTAGGTTGAATTATACTAGCCTCTAGCATTTATGCAACCATACGTTCAATTTCACTCCTTTGGACATAGGGATATCTTAGATATCATTTTTGGGATTCAACTGCGTTAAGTAAGTCATTCACGTATGACCATTTCCATGAGAGGTAGTCGTAAGTGACTAATTTCTCATGATTTGAATAGTTCACTTAGCACTCATTGCATCGGGTGATGCTCACAGGGGTGAAGAAGTGGGATTGAAACTGGTGATATAAATCACATAGCGTCAATCATCACTTCCGGGGCTTGCACCCGGTAACCACGACTTCCGGGGAGGTCACCCATCCCAGATATCCTCTGGCTCAGGCGTGCTTAAACGTGGAGTTTTCCCCACAATCAAGCCCACTTAGCTTGCTACCCCATTTGCAAAACCTTAGCAAGTATTGTGCCTCATGAACCATTCAAGTAGAGATCCCTTCACTCTTTTTGAATTTAAGTATAGGGGGTTTACGAAGTGCATTATATTAGATATCATTTTTGGGATTCAACTGCGTTAAGTAAGTCATTCACGTATGACCATTTCCATGAGAGGTAGTCGTAAGTGACTAATTTCTCATGATTTGAATAGTTCACTTAGCACTCATTGCATCGGGTGATGCTCACAGGGGTGAAGAAGTGGGATTGAAATTGGTGATATAAATCACATAGCATCAATCATCACTTCCGGGGCTTGCACCCGGTAACCAGGACTTCCGGGGAGATCACCCATCCCAGATCTCCTCTGGCTCAAGCATGCTTAACTGTGGAGTTTTCCCCACAATCAAGCCCATGGGGTAGCAAGCTAAGTGGGCTTGATTGTGGGGAAAACTCCACAGTTAAGCACGCTTGAGCCAGAGGAGATCTAGGATGGGTGACCTCCCCAGAAGTCCTGGTTACCGGGTGCAAGCCTCGGAAGTGATGATTGACGCTATGTGATTTATATCACCAGTTTCAATCCAACTTCTTCACCACTGTGAGCATCACCCGATGCAATGAGTGCTAAGTGAACTATTCAAATCATGAGAAATTAGTCACTTACAACTACCTCTCATGGAAATGGTCATACGTGAATGACTTACTTAACGCAGTTGAATCCCAAAAATGATATCTAATATAATGCACTGCATAAACCCCCTATACTTAAATAGGGATATCTGTAAGGCCTGATGTTTGGAGGAACACTTCCTAGAATCAAATTGATAGCATGATCATGATCATGAATAGGTGGGAGGCCTTTGGGAGTCTGAAATACCTTGGAATGATTGTCCAATACTTTTTGGAGATCTGGAGAAATGGATGATTTCAATGTGGGAACCTCTAGTGAACATAATTGTGCAATTATGCCTCATTGTTGTTTCTCTAGAAGCTTTGTCATTTCGTTAGAGCTAATTATCTTTCCTGGTTTCCCTACGATACCCCTTAATTCAACTTCCTTTCCTTCTAAAGAAAATTTCATGAAACCTTCTTGAAAATTAAAAGCCATTGTACCCAAGGATTGTAGCCATTGGACTCCTAGTACAACATCAGCACCACCCATTGGAATGGAAAGCATTAGGCTATTCAATACATATTCTCCCACGGATAGCTTGATATTATGGCACTTTCCTAAGCAATTTATGGTTCCCCCACTTGTAACCATCACATGACACTCTGGTGCTAGATATAGGAAGCAATTCAATTCCTTGGCTATCTTACAATGAATAAAATTATGGGTACTTCCCAAATTAGTCAACACTATTAGCTTTTTCTTCTTGATATGCCCTTCTATCTTGATAGTTTTAGGAGTGGTATTCCAGCCAATGCATTACAAGATATGGTAGGATTCATTTCTTCTTTTTCTAGTGTTTTTTCCTGGTGTATATCCTCTTCTTTTGACGTTTCTTGTGCCTTTTCTTCCTCCTCTTCACAATCTATGTAAAACAATTTCTTCTCAGCACACTTATGACATTTAGTGTATTTGCTATCAGAAATGTAACAAAACCATTTTGCTCTTTTTCCTTCCAATTATTGTGGTGTCAACCTTGTAGGTTGTGGATGGATAGGGGCAGCAACACTTCCATCTTTATGATTGTGAGTGGTAGGCTTCCTTGTTGCCATAATTTTACTTTCCATTTTTCTTGCCAACTTGAATGCCTTCTCCAATGAGTCTAGTTCCTAAAGGCGAACCTCATGTTGGATGCTATATTTTAAAGTTCCTATGAACACATCAATGCTATGCTCCTCTGGAATATCTTTTACCCTTATATTCAATTTTTGGAAGTCCTCAATGTGCTCCATCATTGAACCCTTTTGTTTGAGATTTATCAATTGGCTAAAAAAAGTGTTGCTTTTTGTATCCTCATAGTGTGCTATCATTTCACCCGTAAAAATAGCCCAAGTGACAATTTTTTTATGAGAGCAAAGCCATCGATACCATACAAACTAATTTTGTTCCAAATATAAAGTTGCAATGCGTACCTTTTGTGTGTTTTTCACATTATGGAGATAGAAAAATTGCTCCATCTGTAGTATCCATGTTTCGGGATCCTTGCCATCAAACTTCCTCATATCGATCTTTGGAACATGGTGGTTCTTTGATCCAACATTAGAGTCTATGAAATCATGATTAACATTTATTTTGTTCTCATCATGAGTTTCCTTTACTATCCTTTCGCCATTACTACGCATTTCTTGTAGAAACTTTGTCAAATTTGTCTTCAAATATTCCATTCCTGTCTTCAAATCGTCCATCTTAGCTTCCACGATGTCTATCTTAGCTTCCATGCCATACATCTTATCTTCCACGCCATCCATCTTAGATTCCACGTCATTCATCTTAGCTTCTATGCCTTTCTTTAAACCACCCATATTAGCTTCCACGCCTTTCTTTAAACCATCCATCTTAGCTTCCACGCCATACATCTTAGCTTCTAAGTCTTTCTTTAAACCATCTATCTTAGATTCTGTTACTTTTTGTGCTAGTGGCATTTATTGCACTTGGTCTCGTAATTTTGATATATCATGTTGCATTTCTTCCTCTTCTTCATGAGTCATACTAGAGCTTTCAGGTTTCTTACTAGGTATTTCCATTTTCTTTCTTCGGGTCATCAATTACTGATAATAATTCTTCACTATGCCCTTTGAATTTCTTCAAACTAATTTTTAAAACCAAGCTTATGCAAAAATGTAAAAAAAAACTACACACCTTTCTTTTCCATTTTGTAGGAGCTTGATGTTGAATATGATGTATTTCGGTAATTTTGGATCTCCAAGGTCTAAAATTTCTTCTTGTGGTAACCCTCTGAGCAATATTTCTAACTCCGCAAGTATGATCAATACTGGATTCTCCAATGAAGAGTTATGCCGAATCTCCCACGATGACCTGAGTATAGACTTGTTCAGGAGAGCGAACTTGTACGACGTGTTGTGGGTCCCTGTTTCAACCTTAGATTCTGAAAGTAGTACCCCAAAAACTACAGTGTCACCTCTTTCTGTCACTTCTTATGAATATTCAATCTAATGCTCTGAGAGAAAGTTATGATGATTTTCCCACGCTGACCTGTTTGGCATGTAATTCGAGGGTCTGCAAAAACCCTAACTTCCTCAGATTATATCTCCTAACATATAGTGAGACATGATCTGAAATTTGGAGCCAAGGTTCAAAACGATTTCTCCTCAAATGGGTTTTTTTTTAGCTTCTGAAACTTCGTAGAGAAAGAGTTATAGCGAAAATTCCATGATGACCTATTTAAATGAAATTCTGGAGCTTGCAAAAACCCTAAATTCCTCATATCATATCTCTGAAAATATAGTGAGACAAGATATGAAATTCGGACCCGAGGTTCAGCAAGATTCCTATCAAATGGGTTTTGTTTCTCACTTTTGAAACGTCGCAGAAAAAAAGTTATAGCGAAAATTCCACGATGACCTGTTTGGAGTAGTGAAACCCTAGAATCGAAAGCTCTGATACCAAATGTTATGAAACCAGCTCACAAAAAGATAGAAAAGATAGATGAACGTCTTAGAAATAAGCCTCTTCGAGGGGGTAACCTCCTTTACATTACTCAAATGAACAATTCTTGGATGATTCAAATGACAAAACCTCCTTTCTATATATAGGAGTCTAAGGGGTCACAATATAACCAAGCCAACCTAACAATAATAATATAAAGGCGCAAAAATAACAATAGTGGGATTCTATGGGGCACAATAATAACAATATGGGGACAATAGGGGAAAAACAATAATAGTAAGGGATACAATGACAATAGTAATGGGGGAATCACTAGTATTATAGGGCCTTAACACCTAAGCCACTTCTGCGGTTCCAATGCGGTCACCCCGGTGGCTGTGTCAATAATTCGACGCATTAGCTGCTCGATCGCTAAGTGCGGGAACTTCTCATGGTTGACTAAGTCCCAATCTTCGAGCTTTAACAGAGGAACCCACCCCAAGCACCATCCTTCAAAAACAATCTCATCTAGCAACAGATGGGTTTACAAGGGGACCTTGCTCTCGTTGATATCTTTTGGCACCTTGGTCTTGCCCTTGCGCGGAGGGACATACTTGGGAAACCAAGTGATAGGGTCAACACCCTGGACTTCAAATTCCTCCACTTCTATCCCCACATCCTCATCATCCATAGGGATGTCTTTGATTTCTTCCTCCTCCAGCTCTAGATTGATGGCTTTTCAGTGGGTTTCTTCTCGACGATGCACGCACCGGTATTGCAGGCTGCTTGCCCTTCGTATCCTTCATGCTCCCCTTGGTTGGGGTCGGCTTCAGTCTAGGTGTCTATAGTGACTTGGGAACTTCCGCTAATACTTCGACAACCTCTGGAGAAGCTTCCTCTGCCTCCATAACAACCCCCGACATAGCCTCCTTGGTTGTCACTGCCTCGGCATCGATATATTAGCAGGTGTCGACATGAAGGTATTCAATAGTTCTCTTGTCGCCTCTGGTAATTCCTCAAATGCCGAACTCGCTATCAAAGCTTCGAAGAATTCTCAGTTCATGTGCACCTTAGAGCTCAACAACTCAATTCTCAAAATGGCAAGTGTTTTTTGCTGAGTAGCCACCTGTAATTTATAGGGCATTTTGAATTCAAATCCCACCATTGCCCCCACATTCAGTTCATTAATGCCGGATTGGCTGCAAATTTTCAAGGATTTGACCCATAAATTTTGTCTTAAATTTCGGTCGCCCACTCCATTTGGCCACATTTCTATCGTCAAATCATGAACAATGACTTTAACGGTCACTTTTCGGTTGACCTGTGTGATTTCTCCCTATGTAGCGCAACCCCCTTCTTATTGTCACGAACCCTGTGACACTTTCTTACTTTGTACAATCCTCCAATCACACAACTCCCCAACCTAGGCAATTTATTTTATAGTCACGCACCTACTTTCAGCTTCCTAGAGCACTAAGAATATGCTACCCTCATATAGTCACATGGTTGGACCACCGGTGTATGGCTTAAATCTACTGCCATTCACCTTTCCTGGGAAGGGATCTCCATTCAATTTAACCCACTGAACTGCTCCACCATCGGTAATCTCCTTAATGACATAGGGCCCTAACCAGTGCATTCTAAACTTCCCTGGAAATTTATCAAACTTATTGTCATATAACAAAACCAGAACATTTACCTTAAAGGTGCACAGCTTAATGTGCCGATCATGCCATGCTTTTTCGCACCGCTTTTGGACCTGTTGGTGAAATCAAGCTAGAAATCCATCTTCCTCAAGCTTAGTTAGATGTACGAGCCTCTCTTCCAAGGCTCTGAGATCCATCATACCATTGAGTGCCACTATCCGCAGACTAGGCACAATGTATTCCATGGGCATCACTGCTTCAACGCCATATACAAGTCTAAAGGGTGTCTTTCCAGTCAACTTCTTGCAGGTCGTCTGATAGGCCCATAGTACTACGGGTATGCACAGGTCCCAATCACTTCGCTAAGCATTTCAAACCTTAGTCAGTGCGTTCTCCAGGACTTTATTGAATGCTTCCACCATCCCATTAGTCTGTGGATGATAAGACATGCTCTTTTGGTGATATAACTGAAATTTCTCCGTCAGCACGCTCACCGTTTCATTCAGAAAGTGCATACTGCAATCACTCATCAAAATCTTTGGACACCCAAATCATGTCAGTACATACTCAAAGAGGAATTTCGCAGCAGTTGTGCCTGTGCAATCCTTCATAGGTTGTGCCTCTGCCCATCGAGTCAAATACTTAGTTGCGGTGATAATGTAGCGCGCTCTCGTCTTCTTTCCTTAGGGCTGAATGGGTCCCACAAAATATATCACCCATTTCTCAAAGGGTTGTAACATCATCTGTTGATTTAGAGACAGCTCATTCTTCCGCGATGGCCTGCCAGTCCTTTGACACACATCGCAGACCTTGCAGTAAGCTTTTGAGTCCTGATGGAGGGTTGGCCACCATAACCCTGCATGTAGAATATTCTGCGCGGTCACTCTTCCTGCATAATGACCTCCCACAGTGCCCCCATGAGCATCCGCGAGGATAATGCTCCTTTCAAAATCTGGTACATATCATCACAATATTTCATCAAACCCCATTTTGTATAGATGCACGGCAATGATAGACAATTCTGTCGCACATACCACTAACTCCTTATTATGCTGGATGGTGTAACCTTTTGAGGCAGTTCTTGTTGTTAGAAAGTGTATGATATCTTCAAAATGACCATCCGCGATGTGCACAACAAATATTTGTGTGTCAGGCAATCATTCCTCCAAATTAGTGGGCTCTTCCCCTATTTCGATGTGCAACAGATGGTCTGGCCTCACATTCAGTCGTCCAGGCTTCACAATAAACTCAAAATCATACTCTTGGAACAATAGCAACCACTTGCAGATTCGCCCCCCCAACACATGCTTATTGACCAGGTATTTCTATGCAGAATGATCCGTATACATCTTAAAATGGCCTCCCAGCAAATAGCGTCTAAACTTATGGATCATGTATATCATGGCTAACCCTTCGCACTCGGTGGTGGAATAGTTTTTCTCAGCCTTAGATAACCTTCTTCTTGCGAACACTATAGGATGGTTTGATTCTCCTCTGCCAGCCTGTGTTAGTACTGCTCCTAGCGCTATACATGATGCGTCGACATGTACATGAAACTCCTTCTAATCCAGGAAGACTAAAATCGGGGCAGTGACCATATTTTCTTTCAATACATCTAAGATTTTCTTACAGTCCTCGTTCCAATAGAATGTGACATCCTTTTTCAACAACTTCTCCATATGCACGGTGATCTGGGCATAGCCCTTAATAAACTTCCTGTAATACCCAGTATGTCCTAGGGTTGTGCGCAGCTGTTTCACACTCCTCGGTGCCTCCAAATTAAGTACCACTGCGATCTTCATGGGATCTACCATCAGTCCCTGTCTACAAACCACATGACCCAGCAGAGTCCCAAAAGGAACACAAAATAGGCATTTCTTCAAATTGAGCGCAATCTGGTACCTTCGACAGGTATCTAGCATCAGGCGCAAACTTGTCGCATGACATTTCACCAGCCCAAACACAGTCCAGTCATCAAAGTACACCTCTAGAAACTTAGGAATAAATTCCTTGAATGCACCAATGACTATGCGCGAAAAAATCGCAAGTGCATTCTTCAATATGAAAGGCATTACAGTGTATTGAAAACATCCCCACTTAGTGGTGAAGGTCATCTTTCTTCTATCCTCTTGGGCGATTTGGATCTTATGGTACCCAAAGAACCTATTAGTGAAGGAATACACTTCCTGGCCACCTACATTATCCAATACCTCATCAGTGAACAGAGTTGGGAAAGGATCATGTACGCAAGCATCATTCAACTTCCTAAGATCTACGCATATCCTTATTTCATCCTTCTACTTCTTTTCTTGTACCACCATTGGGCTTACCCAATCAGATTCTTATATAGGTTCAATGATGCATGCCGCGAGCATCTTGTCTAGCTCTAAACAAACCTTCTCCTTATATTTCGGATTGAGACAGTAAGATCTTTTCCTAACCAGCTTTGCATCAGGTTTTAACGTGATCTTCATAATGCCCAGGTCTCCTATTATCCCTTTTAGCTCTGTAAACTTGGTAGGGGAAAAATCCTGGTAATCGTGGAGCAATTTAGTGACCTTATCCACTATCGTGTCATCACAGTAATCTCCAATCTTCGCGAATTTGGGCTCCGCCTTTGTACCAACATTTACCTATTTCGTTTTTAGTGGCGTTGTTATATCAGGATTCTCAATCTGCAATCCCTTAACCTCACGGTGTTCCTCTGTTTCAGGGATGTTAATCTTTCACATATCCTCATCTTGTTCTTCAGCAGTCACGTTATAGTATTCCAGTGCATGGCTCAGCTAAGTAGTCCAATCGAGTTGAATCAGATCCAAAGGATCCTGCGGTATCCTAAAGATTGTTGCTTTCACTTCTTGTAGCGCTTCGTCAATACAGTCAAACCCATCTTCAAAGCTGAATGTCATTATGAATCCTTCGCGCAGAATATCCCATTCACCTATACCATGGCAAAGCTCTGTTTCCAAGTACCATTTCATCAAGATGACATCCAAGGTATGACAGAACAAGTGCACCCATTCCGATTCGAGCTTCGCTCCATAAGCCTGAGCCCATTTGGCCAAGTGTGTGCATGGATCATCCTTTCCATCATACTTGTCTGTCATAAGTATCTTCAGCTTCCCAAAGCGTGTGTGCATCATCCTCCTACACTTGCACCAATCATCAAATCTACCCTTATACATACCCCACCATCTCGCGGGTGTAGCGCTTAGTGCCCAGTCCAAAGCCTGGAAGTGTTGCTTCTCTGGTACTTCCCTCTCAAATGCATCCAAAAATATATCTACATCATTCAAGCCATCATAAGTGGGTAGGCTTCTTACCTCTGATGACACACAACACAATGACTGAGTCATCATGTTACAGCTCAGTGTGGTTACTTCATGTAATCGATTCTATCAGCGCTTTAATTCTTCATCAGAGTCCGAGGTGCAAGAACTCTCGCGATCCCATGTAATTTGTCCATCAGCTGTTAGATTCAACCAATATTTGTCTCACGCTATTCTCTTATATATATACATTCCAAATCGTCATCGCTGTCATAATCGTGGACTGGTTCAGTATTGCATGATCCTTCAGTAGGATCTAAGGGTACTATTATGCGAAGCGATTTATTTTCAAATATCATATTCCTCTTCTTTAGGTTGATTACCCCGTTCATGTCAATAGCCCAATCAATGCCAAGGACAGCAGGGTAGGGGTTGTTGTCATCCACAATTTCTATTACTTCAAAGTTGGCCAATGCGCTTGTGCCTTCAATATCTACAGTCACCCCTTGTAGCCGCCCCATGGGGATGATCTTCTTCTGATTTGTGTTGAAAAGTGTGCAACAAGAAATGCTAAATTTAGGAGGTGCTAAAAATAGAACTGCTAAAAAATAGCAGTTTGGCCAATGAGCATTTTGGCCATCTTAGGTGAGAGGTGAATCTGCGAAAGATAACATCTTCTAAAAATAGAATTTCTGGGTTCCTTCCTATTTATAGCAGTCCATGGTCTATCTATAAGAAGTAAATTCGAATTTGGTCTTACCAGAAGTTTGGAATATTAATTAATTAATTCTCCATGAGTTAATTAGTTAAGGAAAAGCAAACTTGAAGTCTTTGTGAGAACATGCAATTATTTCTCCACTAATTGGGGAACGTGTCCTTGATTTGCTCCACTAATTGAGGAATTAAGGATGAGTTCTATATTGAGAGAATCAGTTGACTTAGTTTAACTTAGTCAAGTTTAGTAAGATTAATTTAACAAGTTGTTAATTAATGAGATATAGTTTGTTGATGCTCAATGCATGCATGTGACAACTATTATTTTCAGATAATTGAGTATTCTCTCATGGATAATTGATGCATGGCAGTTCAGACAGAGACCTAGTTGAGATCAGAGGAGGGATAGTGTACTATCAGATGCTAGGATATTTCTAGTGAATATTCCTTGCATGCAGGAGGAACTAGTGTCCTCAAGGATTGCGTAGTTGGACCTGAGGTTGACAACAGGTATGATCTGGGGCCAATTCACATATGTTTTGTAATTGGACCCCAATCAAAATTGTGCAAGGAAATAGGGGATTGGAGGACTTGTGGCCTATATATTGAGGCCTAGGGAGTCTATGATCTACATCATCAGAGTACAGAGACAGTAGGATAGCTTTTGAGCTGATTCTTTTTGTATGTTGTTGAGGATTTCCACTTGATTGATAATATAGTGTTGGGGTTTTATGCTAGTGCTTTCCCCAGTGATATATTCTATGTTATGTGTGATTGATTCCTTCTTATCAGTTATATGTGTTCATGCTTGATGTTGCTCATGTTCAATTAAGCTTCCGCAAAGTTTATGGTAGATGTAGATCTAGTATTATGCTTTTGTACATTGCATATATCAGTTTGATCTGAAGGTGAAATTTCTACATGATATTAGTGAGCTAGCTGATTTGTAGAGAAAATTCTACAATTCGCCATCATTAACTGAATCAGAGACCACTACAGCATGGGTCTTCCCATCTGCTCCCAAGTTTGCTTTGGTAGAACGTTCACATGTAATCCGAGATCCAAAATAATCTGATCCATTTCATATTATCCTATCTGCGCGGTAAGTCTCATCTCTCGTCCTGTCCTTGTTTTATGCTTACCAATATTTCATACCACACTCAATTCACCCGGAGTGCTTCTGGAACATCTATTTATAAGCTCTTGTAATCCCTTCATAGCCTTGCTATCGCGCAGCAGCTTCATGCAGGTTTCTAGAAAGGTCGTAAGCATAGAAGGGTCCATTTCCTGATCAGGCTTATCCTTGCTTCCTGAGGTGGAGGCCTCAGCGAAGCTCTTCTTTGCTTCCATGAACATTTCACATCTACGCTCCAAATCAAATTCAACCTCCTTCACCGGAGCTTTGCGAACCCATGCATTGTCTTTGGTTGCTTTCCCTTATCATCCCATATTGCAATTCCACTTTGGAGCACTATATTCACATTCGGATCCTCTTTGCAAGGCTCAAACCTCATCATCTGCAGGTTCTGAGTTGGCTGTGGTGGTAGCGCCGCTTTGTTGCATATCCTTGCTATCAGCGTAGGATAGTCCTCCATTTCATGATCAAATAGAGTGCAATATTTGCACGACAAATGCGTAGGATTAGAGAAATCGTGGGCTTAGTGTCCTAGCCTAACGCAATTGTATCGAATTAACTATCCCCAACCTCTTCCAGGTCCTCCTCCGCCTCTGCCTCATCCGCACCCCTAAAAGCCTGTTCATGCCATCCCTGTGCTCTGGTAAGGGAACCACATTTCTGCTTGCACCCTATAGGTAGTAGTTCTGTCCATCATCAATTCATAACATCTACAGTTGTGTCCATCATGCCCTACTAATCTGCAGAAGTTGAAAAATAGTTGTTGCGGTGTTTGTACAAACTTATGCAGCAAATGACTGTTATTCGTCATATGTTTCCCTGCTACCTGACATATAGCACACCACAACGCAGGCCCCATATTTTGTCCTGCTTGAGCTTCTGGCCTCAAAGGCATCAGTCCTCCTCCTGCAATATAGTTCTCAAAGACTGGGAAATGGTCTTTGTCATGCCTTTGACCTTTACATTTCAGGCACCATACCTCTTCATGCACCTCCAGTCGAACTATTATGTCCTGCTTCAACATTTGCATTTCAAGGCAAATATTTTGGAACTGCGCATGGATCTACTGAACCCCCAGATTCGGATCTTGCATCGGTGTTTCATGCAGCCTCATTGCTATATCCAAGGCCTCTGCCTGAGTCGTAATCTTTTGTTGTGATAGCGCAGCCCTTAGGTGTGGCAGGACCAAAGCCACAAACCATTCGCGACGTTGTCCATCTGTTAAGTTCATATTAGCTTCACGGATTTTACACTTCAACCTTTGATCCACTTCCCAAGTGGTCTCACCTAGTTTCATCAAGATTTCCTTTAACCCCACAATCGACTGTGCCTCGGCTTTAGGCCTACTGAATTCCTTATTCAGCGCGGTCTGGATGTCCACCACTCCAGCGTTGGGTTTATCATTAGAGTAATTGATGTACCAGGTTAGCGCACGATCCTGCAAAGAACTAACCAATGTTTCCTTCTTCATGTGATCATCTGTAATGTCCTGAGCTTCCCATATAGCTTTCACGATGAACCAAAACTAGTCCGAGTCCTCATTTCAAAAGCCTTTAAACAAAAGAAATTTCATTGAATTTTCCATGCTGAACTATGATGGAGGAGGTGATGGTATGGGTGAAGTCACAGGTGATGGTGGTGAATTTGGATGTGGTGTGGGCGGAGGTGGTAGTTGCGAGAATCCTTGTTTTATTAACTGAATTGAACTTTGTGGAGAAGCTTGCGCTACTCCCTCTTCGTCACCCAATGGAGGTGAAATCAATGGACTATATTCAGGACCCTTTCTTCCTTTGTTCCTATAAGTCTTTCTGCTTCACATAGCTCTGAACATCAAGGTAGCTGCATAACCTATTTTTCGCACAATAACATCTTAATCTAGGTATTCAAAGATTTCAAGTACTTACCTTGTGGACCTTTGAAAAAGCATCGCTCCACCTTGCTGTAACTAACTAAAGTATTGACTACGAATTCAGCCACAAATACTCCTATGATGCATTCAATCCAATGATCGACAACACAGGTGATCTTATCCTCAGAGGCTTCCAATCTTTGTACCAGCTCCGGGGTCCAAACAATAGGACCATTAATTCTCCACCTTCCTTGGCTATCTGCTAGCTTCTTGATCCACTCGTATAACTCAAATGGAAAGGAACATAAAAAGATCTCATGGATTTCTGTATATAAGTACCTGTCCAGCCACTATTCCTTTGTCAGTAGTGGATTTTTGTTCTCCTGCGCCGCAAATTCGTGGATCTTCCTGTCCAACCAGTCTTCAATCCCTTTCTTAGTTAGATTCCAGTGATATGACATCAAACATCTCTTATGCAGATTCTGGTCCCAACAATAAAACCATTTGTTGGCTACATGGGGTCTGACCTAAGTTTAGTGTTAGTAAGCCAAACAAATCCCTACACTACTGGCCCTTTCGGCATTAGCCCATGGAGCATGGACTGAAGTCTCACTCGAAGCAGTATGGGGGGATGCTGGAACCAAGTTTCCACACCTTAAGATGGTCGTGATGTCGGTTTATACCCTTTGTTCCTCCTTTCGCACAGGTGACTAAGTTCTAGGGCTCTGTCAATCTAGCCCTTTACTCTACCCTTCAGTACCTCTGCGAAGGTGCACGATTGACCTTAGCACAGCCTTAACCTGCGACGTAGGTACTTTCGCACTGCTATGACAATGTATTATACAGATTCCCAAGTTATCTTAGGCATTCACTTATCTTACTGAACAATCACAACTAGCGCCACATAAATAGATATTCTTACTTGCATTCAGTTAACCAACATAATTACATACATTCGCGCATCACATGAACATTGTAAATTAAACCCAAATCGCAATATAACAAGATGCATTAAAATGAAATAAAGACACAGAATTTGTGGAATACTTCTCTTTATTGATATCTCCAAATTATTACAGACTCTATCCACCTTGCGCACACAGCTGCAAGGGTTTGCGCACTTAGCTATGGACTTCTACCCTAGGCCTCTGCGCACTCAGCTACAGAGCCTCTACCTATGCTAAGACCCGAAACTTAGACTTCTCTACCAAGACTCCAAGACTTGTCTTCTCATCCCAAAAACTTATGACTACTTAGAGCTTACTTACTTAGCTCTTTTTATACAATCCCATGGTCTGCGGACCATGGGTGGATCTTTACAACTAAATTTACACTTTACAAAATAAGGGTGGACAACCTTTTATGACTCATGACACCTTCGCACTCCATTACCACAAAATGTGGAGACTTTATAAATTTATTACAAAATTGACCCAAAACATGGGATTTTAGCCCCAAACCTGTCCTTGGGGGATCTCGTTCCCAACAGTTTCTATGGTCGTCTAGAGAATGTGACGCTCATTCCATTCATTGGGAAAGTTTCACAACTACCTGTGGTGCAAGTAAATTCTTAGTGTGGACACAAACAGTTCCCCTAGCCCGAGAGAGTGGTTCTAGCACAAAACAAACAATCTATGGAAAATTTCCTTAAGCTAGAATCAAATAAGAGGGCCTACCTCTTAGAACACTATTCCGCTTGGTGATGATATTGCTTCCTTACTCTAGCTACTTTCTGTTTCCTTCGTTCGAATACCTGAAATGAGAAAACAAAAAACAACAACAAACATGATAGCATACAAATTACATTCATCCTACTTAACAGGTCAAGGAACATTAAGCCATCAAATGTAAGATAACTCTTTAATGTAGGAAATCAATCAATAGTTGTATTCATATAAGTTCAGGAAGAGATTACAACCAATGCCTTGACATTGTTGGTCTCCTCTGACGTATCCAGGTTCCTACACTTCTGCTAGCATCTCATGGATAGCCCCAACAATGGAAGTTTTAAGGCTTCTTCCCTTTAGTCTCAAACCAAACCAAACACACTATTATCACTCAAACATAAACTAGAGAGTTACAAGTTATAGATATCTTGCTAATTATTCAAGCTCCAAAAATACTAAGACTGAAACTAGTGTAGCTTGTAAAAGGAGGGGTTTATATAGCTTGGATGGAAGGGATATGGTCCCTATTATCATGGGAGAGGCCTTATCTCTTGGGTTTGTTCCATCTTAATAAGGGAAAGGAGCCCAAACTAACTTCCTCGGCTCCATCCAACTCAACCATTTACCAGACTTCCGTTACGAAGCTTCTAGACATGGAAGCTTTGACTCCATACTTAAAAACCTTGCCAAAAGAGGATCGATGCAACTGAGAAAAGGCTCAATAGCACCATATGGCGCTAGTCCTTGTCTTAATCTCTGTGAATCGGCACAAGGAGGAAATGGGTCATTAGCGCCAGTCTTGTAAAATGGGGTAAAACGAAGATTCTTGGTAAATGATGCAAAAGGGAATTGTTCTGCTCATGAAGAGGGACATAATGGGAGTTTCTTCATGATGGGGAAGCACGTAGGGTTCACTGTAGATGTCCTCCAGGATCGTGGAATGGGGAGTTCAAGGACAATGATAAAATTCTATGTAACAAATGCCCCCTAAAGCGTGAGGGCCGAACTAGGCTAAGGGGTGAAATGCTTTACAAATAGATGTGGGGAACCGGAGTCCGTCATCAAAAAACCTGCAAGCAAGAATAGATACATATAAATCACTAAAAAATCTGACAAATGATACATGAATCATGGTATGGACGCATCCATCTAGAGAATGATCATGTAAATGGATCTAAGGCATGGGCGCAGCCATCTAGTAAGGAGGATCATATCGAAACCAAGGTATGGCTGCATCCATCCAACAATGAGAAGGATCACATATGAGAACTCATGGTATGGTCGCAGCCATCCATCTAAAAGAGACATGTATATCAGCATGGTCATGTCACATCGCCTTGCAACCTAGAAATTTATAATTTGAGCCCACGATCGTGTGCTCCAACACGACCTGATCAAAGTAAAAATCCTAACATGTAAATGAATGTGTTGAAGTCAAACATGCTAGGGAGTCGCTTGATTACTAGCCAATCATGTGAACTGTTAACAAGTGCGAGAGAAACCACCAATAATGAAAATGGCTCTCAAGGTACCAACATCATAGTCCACAGAATGTGAATAAAGGAACTCAAGTCGAACACCCATGAAATCACCCGAGCGAAAGCCAATGATGTGAACTTGACATCCAGTGCGAAGAACGTGCCATTAAGGCATGCAAGATCTAAGGTACTGGAATGGAGTCTCTCGACCAGCTTCCTAGATAATGAGCTAAAGTCGATGGAAAATAGCCATGTCAAAGGAGGGCCATGATGTATCCCACATCATCAACACGAGACAAAGGGATGCAACTATTTCAGATGATACAGAGAATCAGGAATAAGTATAACTGCAAAATGACTAACTCTTGAACATATCAGTGACATGACTCTGGAGTTTGACAGATTTTAGATCCATAGGATTGGTGTTCATGATGACGTGGCAGAGATCAAATGGAAGGAAAAATGAAGGGTCCAACTTAGGAAGGTCAATGATGAAAAGAGGATATCCCAACCCAAAACGAAGAATAAAGTTTCATGTTCAAGAGTGAGTTTCTGACACAACTAATAGAATTTCCCATTTTCCCCCACAATTCCTGGTAGGTACCCCAATTATTTTTAATCATAAGCTTGAAGGGGATAACATGTGCTTGCACTATAAGTTCATCTTTCAGATGAATCCAACCTAGTGAGTTTAACGAGCCATAGGAAGGAGAAGCTCATGTTCGTCATGGTGACGAATTCGATGTTGTTTAATGTTTTAACGAGTCCAACAAAGGTGTAACTTGATATCATTTTCATGTTTAGAGAGTTTGAAAAAGACACGTAAAAGAAAAATCCATATGGTCCATTTTCATACATTTGTGTCTCTCGAGCCCAATAAGGTAGAAAATGATACTTGAGAGAACCGCTTGACCATTTCAGTCAAGGAGTACCTTTTTTTGTAAATAGTTTATCCCAGCTCGAAAAAGGGGTAAACATATACTAGGTAATTGACGTTTCACAGGCTTTAACGAGTTCAAAACAACAAGAGATCGACAATATTTTCATGTTTAAAGAGTCAAAAAAGAGCTGGAAGTAGACCCCCCAGTTTTTATTCTCTTTAACAAGTCAAAAAAGGAAAAACACTCAGCGATATTTTCATTTTAGTTTTACGAGTCTAGAAAAGAGCTTAAACGTGACTCCAATACCATCATCAGTAATCTGTCACCTGTCCCTGCACAAAAGGTAAATGCATTATCCAATTTCTAAGGTAAAAATAGGTTAAAAACACTTTTAAAACCCTAATATTTCATGAAAAATGAATAAAGGAGGAAAAAGTAAATAATTTTTACCATTTACCTTTTTACCTTGTGTGGAGAAATTTTCACCCATTTGTGCCATAGATTTTTAGAAGTAGATTGTGGGAGATCCAGGAGGCCATTCGACGATCTGTCAGTTGCATGTAAGAGCCGAGACCTTTGGCTTCATTTTAATGCTCATTTTTCCTATTTTCAACCGTTTTTTGGATTTCTTGAGGCGGATTTAGCAAAAAAATACACCCTTGGTCGGTGCAATTTCTGGGCACGAAATTGCAGTGATCGAGGGTTATTAACACTATCAAGCACACCGGTGCTGTGAACAGGAAATTTTGAAGTTTTTTCCCCAATTCCTCTAATTTTATCCAAATTTATTTAGCCAAGGATGATTTTTGACTTGATTGTATGGTTTTTGTAGGGAAAACACAATGAAAAATGGTTGATTGGAGGGAACGTGGGAATGAGGACATTGATACACTAGCAATGGTAGTCCCAAACTGATTGAATTTGATCAATCTCTGGGATGTCAATCGGGAAGTTTTTATGATCCAGGACCAAGAACTAGAGTTGGAAGCTTCCAACATTTATTTCATCATGTTACTGTCCTGAAGAGGGGAACCAGTCAATCTGTATGGATCTAGGCATATTAGGGCAAGTGTGAACATGTTGCTCGCAGAACACTACCCAGAAGCACTAAAATCAAAGAGCGACAAGATAGAGATCATAATTTTTCGGGATCTTGTGCTAAAAGAGTTGTTGTTGACCATCAATAGAGTGGCTAGGGCTCAGGCACATCATGAGTCTAAAAAATCCAAGTTTTAGTATGTTATAGACTTTACAGCGCCTACTATCTTCAACTAGGCAGAAGCCATGAAGGTAAACATGAAGCGCCAACTATCCAAAGCCAAGGCAAGAAACCTGAAGTAGTTCTGTTATGGTTCCATTATAGTGACCTTCTTTTTGGAGCAGGTCCCGTTATTTCACTACTAGCTTGCTGAGGTGGATCTGCCATTGCCACGAGACCCACATATGGTCCATTGGAGTGCACTGATGTCTACAATCACCGAGGACCAACATATGTCATATGAGCCCATGTTCTTTTTGTGGCTACGGTGACAACTGATCGTAGTAGAGGATTGGCCCTATAGCAGCACCAACTTCCGTGGCGATCCAGATATGCAGCTCCCAGAGGGGAAAGATTATGAGGATGGAGGTAAAAACAAACAATTTTTATTTTTGATTTTTATTTTTTTGAAATACATGCATTCATGACATTTCGATTTTGTAAATGTAGATGTGGGACCAGAGCGTTCTACCAGGATGTCCCTGATTACCAGGCACATTGCTCGGTAGTTTGATATCGCTCCTTATTAGGAAGGAGGAGATCGCGCAGAACCTTAAAGGATTGACTAGAGGTGTCCCAGAGTATCCCTGGGTGGGTGACATCCCACGCCAATATCAGAGGCACACAGTGGGGGTATCAGACCGGATCCGCCAACTACTGACTCGTGTAGTACGAGTAGGTACGTGATATCATGAGCACCATGCCAAGTAGTTCATAGGTCTAGCATTTTACATTTTTGAGGCCTGTGAGCCACAGATATACTTGAACACACATATTATTTTTTTGGGTTTTTATGTATGAAAAACATTATCGACATATATATATATATATGCTATATTTCCTTGCTTACTATGGTACAAATGTTTTGTTTTTGTTTTTCACATGTTTCGCAAATGTCTATCCAACACATAATTAGCTAATGCATCTGTCAATGTATTCATATTCTTAGGAATATGATGATATGTAATGTAATCAAAATTTATTTCCAATAGACGAATACGTAAATACATTCTCAATATCTGAGGGTTTCTGACGAAATATTTCCCGTTGAGTTGAAGAAAAACAAGTTGTGAGTCAAGGTTGACAACCAATTCCCGGATGTCAAGAGCAATAGCTTCTGACAACAATTCAAGAATTGCGATATACTCAGCAATGTTATTAGTTGTTCAACCTAAAGCAATACCTTGAAGATCAATCAACTCACCCTAGGGGTCATAAATGGCCCATGCGGTGAATGATAGATTGTGGGTACTACGGAAAGCACCATCAGTGAAACTGATGTGAGGAGACACAAACATCTACAAAGCAAGTAAAAACATAATAAGCAGGAAAGCTACTCGAAAAACAACACACCAAACCACATTGCACAAAAATGAATAACACACTATTGTACAAAAGTAGCCAAGCAAGATGACCTATGCATAATACTTTTTGAGATAAAGCGCATTACAGGACTTGTTTAAGGGATTTCCCTCATAATCAATTAGCTTATAAGCCCCTTTCTGTAACACACGTTTAATAATGTAGGGCCCATACAACATGGGTTCGAACTTACCTACCCCCAGTTTGTCATGAGCCTATTCATATAGAAGAACCAAATCACCCTCAGAAAAATCTCAAGGAGAGACAGACTGATAAAAATGGGACTTGACCCACTTTTTCTATGCTTCAATGACCAAAGCAGCAAGACGGTGAGTCTCATCCAATCGTTCTAAATACAAGAGGCGCTCTTCCTGAGGTAAGGTCTCGAGGAGAAGTTCGACAAACAACTTAAGTGAGGGAATTTTGCACTCAATCGGTAAAGCTGCTTCCAGACCATAGACTATCTGTAACTATGTGAATCTAGTTGTGTCCTTGGTCGAGGTTCAGTAAGCCCACAGAGCTGAAAAGAGCATGAGATGCCAATTTGACTTGTGCATCCCAATGGTGCACTGAAGCATCGTAACCAAGACTTTGTTCACAACTTCAACTTGGCCATTGGCCTGAGGGTAATATGGGGTTGAGCCATCATGGTACAAGCCCAATGTAGAAGTTAGCTCAGCCATCATGTAATCTCAAAAATGGGAGCCATGGTCGGTGACAATGGCTTGAGGCACTCCAAACTTGGAAATAACATGATTGAATAGAAATTGAGCCGTTGTTTTACAGTCTACAGAGTATGTAGGCATCGCTTCGGCCCATTTGGTGAAATAATCCACAACAACGATAATATAACCATGCCCCCCGACCGAACAAGGGTTACATGTCATATAGTTGATGCCTTATTTGGAAAAAGGACCAACGGTAATAACAGGGTGTAGGTGAGCAGGTGGGCCGCACATTTTACACTGATAAATTTGGCACTCTTGGCATTTGCGAACAGCAAGGATGAAATCCTTGAAGATGGAGGGCCGGAAATAACTAGCACGAAGGATTTTTTAGGTAGTAGCATATCCAGACAAATGACTGCCACATGCGCCAGAATGGCAGTCATTTAAGACTCTCTCAACCTCCTCGAGAGTTAGGCATCGGTGAAGAATTGAATCGACATGGACACGGTATAAAGTATCTCCAATGATATAGTAAGGTTGGGATTGATGTCGAATGCATCGAAAATCATCCTTGGTTAATGCATAATAGAAGGTGGATGTATGCAGATACACGATGATATCACCATACCAGGGGTCGAGAGTGCTAATCAGGAAAAGAGTCTCATCCAGGAGTTGCTCATCAACACCAGCAGGAAGAGAAGCAGAGGGAAGGGATCAAATCAACTCAGTGAAGACCAGTGATTTCTTAGATTTGGTAGTAGTGAACACCAAATAGAATTCTTGGAGGATGACAATCCACTTAGAATACTTTCCCCCTAGCAATTGACGAGTCAGGATGTAGGTCATGGGGTTGCATTAAGAAATCGCAGTGGTACTGCGGAGGAGAATGTAACACTGAAAGCGCTGAACAGACTGTACGACAGCCAAAGCCAACTTATCGATGTGAGCATAACGCATCTCAGTGTCAAGGAGATTATGACTGAGGTAGTAAATAACATGTTCATTTCCTTCCTCATTGTCTTGTACCAGCATCATAGCGATGGTACTGGAGGCTGCAACTAGATAGAGGAAGTAATCATGATGATAATTATGAGGGTGTAGCAAAGGGGCATTCATGAGGATAAATTTTAGGTCATCGAAAGACTTTTTGGTAGCCTCGTCCCAAACAAATGGGATTCCTTGCTTGAGAAACTAGGTGAATCTTGAAGCTAGCTCAACATAGTTTGGTACGAAATGATGGAGGAAATTTGCTTTTCCCTACAGACTCTGTAGTTTATTTAACGAAGATGGAGGGTGTAAATTAAAAATGGCATCGACTTTATGGGAATCAAGGTGAATTCCTTCATTTGAAATGATAAAGCCAAGGAGTCATCTGGATTCGACACAGAAGACACATTTATGTGGATTCATCCGAATGTTTTAGTGTCTACAACGAAGAAAAATTTGCAGAAGATGATCAGGATGATCATGGCGCTTATGAGAATGAGCGGGGAGATCATCCAAGTAAGGTCGAACAATGTTTCGAATGTTGTGAAACACATAAGACATCCCTCTCTAAAACGTAGCCCCATCATTCTTAAGGCCAAAAGGGAGATTTTTGTACGCGAAGGTTCCCCACAAACAGATAAAGGTTGTCTTATCTTGATCAGCCGGTGCAATGTTTATCTGGTTGTAACCAGAAAAACCATCCATAAAGGAAAATAATTCACTCCCAGCACATTCATCAATGATCTGGTCAATGAAGGGAGTGGGGTAATTATCCTTTGCACAGGCACGATTGAGATCGCGGTAATTGATGCAGACGCAAATAGTGCCTTGTTTCTTTGTTGCCGGTACAATATTCGACACCCAATCTGTAAGATGGATTGAATAAATGAATCCATCTTTAAGAAGTTTTTGAACTTCACCCTTGATGGCAACCACTTTTCTAGGGTGGACTGGACAAAGCCGTTGGCGAACAGGCTTCACATGAGGGTAAGTCGGAATTTCATGCATGACTATACTTGTGTTAATGCCAGGAATTTCTTCATATGACTACACAAAACATCCCGGAACTCTTGGAACAGACGAGTATAGAGCTTGATCTCATCTAGAGAACAAGTTACCCCGATATGGACATTTTCAATGATACCAGGCTTGACAGAAATATCAATCGGCATCGTTTGGGTAATGTTACCCATGTTCCCTTCCGACAAAAATTCATGAGTCGTGATCGGCATCTAAAGTGGTAAGGTCGGGAACTGAGAAGACAACTTCTCAAGACAAGTAGACATGATCGCTGAGCCAGGCAAGAATGAGGAACGATGATGAGTGTCATTCCAAGGTACTTCCTCCAGAGACATAACTTCCATGATACTCTCATCAGAAAGAAAAGTCTCAGTTAAGGGATTGGGGGATTCCGAAGAACCAACCCCTAGGGATTGAGAATATGCAGTGATGGATTTTCACAAAACAGAGAAATCAGAGGATACCGAAGGCGAAGCCGAAACAATCTCCACATAATTAATTTCGGCAGGGCTTAACGGCATAACTTTGACCCATGTATCAACAAGATCTGGTGAGGGAATCACCCAAGGATCAGACTTGACCGAGATCATGTTGAAAGAGGAAACATGAGGAGGTGGGAGCGGAAAAATACCCATCAAGGTGGGATATTTAAAGAGTCCTGCCCCCACACTCTCATAAGGAGCATCAGTGTGCTTTACATAAGGAACATTGCCATCCGAGGAGGAATATGCAAAGAAGGACAATTGGTTGACCATGACTATCTTCCCTTAATGAGGAGAACAAATCACATGGAAAAGAGAGGAGGCTACAGCATGCATGGCATGGGTCCAGCTTCGTCCGAGTAGAAGATTATAGTAAAGATTAACGTCAACAATCTCTACTTCGACATATATTATCTTTCCCTCCAAAGTAATGCAAGGTTGGGAAGGACACCAAATGGTCACGAATCGTGTCCATCGAAAGCTTCCAAAGTGTTAGGGGATTGGTTTAGAGTAGGAGAACCAATTGTGTTCCAACAAGCACCTTCATTGATGATGGTCCTATGAATGGTTTTCTAATTTATGATCACTTGAATGAGAAAGGAAATCTGATGAGGTAAACGTGAAACGTGGTTTTCCAGATCAAAACAGATGAGATTAGAGTTAGCTGGATCAATACCCCCAATAGTCAACAATAATGATTTCCATTGAGAAGGACAACTTTGAAGGACCTCGAGAGCAGACATAGCAAATGGCGCTTGAGCCAAATATTCAAAAATTTTATAATGTTGAGCGCTCGAGCATTTGGATTGTACGAGGACTTTTGTAGCACACCATGAGAAGGTGGTCGAATGGCGGAATCAGGATTAGGTCACTCTATATGGAGAGGACCAGAATTGGATGGGCTAGAAGAAGAAGGTGTGCCTTCTTTCTCTTTCCCTGCTGTAAGGGTAGGAGTCTGATAATCATTTGACCTGGCAGCCACATTAATCGGTGTACTCATCATGAACACTTGTGAACCTGAGGAAGCGGACAACTGAGGTTGGTCTACCATTTGGGTCTGTTGGGATGGAAAGGGCTCGTTCAGGACAGATGGGGTCCCTTTAAGTAAACGACTAACTTCAGATCATCTGGGACAATCCTTAGTATAGTGATCCTCCTCACAGATGAGGCATGAATATTTGGGCTTCCGTTGGGAACCATCACTAGCAGACGACTCGGGAGGGCCCTGTTTCGGGGCATCAGATTTGCCATTTCCTTTGCCTTTCTTCTTACCTTTAGAGGATTTTTCTGTTATGGTAGACTAGACAGCGTGAACCTCTGAGGTTTTACCAGTGCCTGGTGAATTGTGAGAGGAATCATTGGAAGTAGTGTTAGAGATTGACTTCTGTTTGGAAGAAGATTTTGTGGAGGTCTGAATCACTGAACCAATTACTCCATCGATAGGAGGTGTAGCTGGAGACTTAGATTTCACCATATCAGATGAATGTCTGGGCGCATTGGGTAACATATCATATAACGTGCCAGATTGTGAATAGACGAGGTCTAAATACTGGGCACGTGCGATGGCTTGTTCCTCAGTGGCACATCCACCCATAGCGATGTCCTCGAAAATTTTGCTGACGGATGATTTGGTGAACCACTTGTTCAACAATATCAAACTTAATCAGGTAGATGGGTGCCAGTTTCATAGCGAACCGGTAACTGGAAATGTGTGAGAAAGGCCATGGCGAGAGTGTTAAAGTCATGATAGGTATTTCCAGGTAGCGTGATATACCACTTGACTGCAACACATGTAAGAGTTCATTGGAAAACCTGAAGACGAATGGAATCATCAATGTAGGAATTCGAGGAGGTGATATGTCATCAGATGGGCTTGTGGATCCTCTTTCACTTTTTGTTCAAACTTCAGACAATCACTCGGGATCTTGGATGGAACTGGAGGCCAATATGGCAAATGAAGAATTGGGTCATTCGTGAGCCTAGACATATTTGGCAACTCTAGTGTAGCTAAGAACGAAAATTGGGTATTGAAAGGCATTTGAGGCTGATAAGCAGGCCTAGCCAGTGGAACCCATCCCTGCTGGAAAGGGTTCTACCCCCATAGTGGAGGGTTTTGTCCATATGGCATTTGATTTTTCCCCCACTATAGGTTACCTTGCTCGTAGGGAGGATTCTGACCTTGAAAGCCTTGAAATTGTCCAGCTATAGGTTGTTGATAAGCAACATATGGGTTAAAGGTTGTTGAGCCTATTGACCTTGGACATATGGATTTTGCACTTGATGCCCCTGAGCATAAGGGTTTTGAACCCGTTTCCCCTGGAAAAAAGGGTTTTGGACCTGCTGCCCTTGGACATAAGGATTTTTCACTTGCTGCCCTTGGGCATAAGGATTTTGGACCTGCTTCCCTTAGACAAAAGGATTTTGAACCTGTTACCCTTGGAAATAAGGATTTTGGGCTTGCTGCTGCAGGACTTGACCATGACCCTACCCTTGCAAAGGTTGACCCTATTGATATGAGTATAAGGGTTGCTGCTGCTCGGGTTGACCTTGTTGCTGCAAGGGCTGGCCTTGCAACTGTAAAGGTTGTCCCTGTGGCTGCAGAGGTTGACCTTGCGAGGACATAGGCTGGGAGGATTGTTGAACATACTGCATTTGTGGCTACACAGTTTGCTACAATGGTTGCAAGGGTTGCCCCTGTGGTTTTTGCAGTTTTCCTTGATGCAGAATTATCTGCCCTTGCTGCTGCATGGATGGCCTTTGCTGCAACAAAGGTTGCCCTTACTGCTGCAGAAGTTGTCCTTGTTGCTGCAAGGGTACTTGAACAGTTCCTGGAGTGACACCTTGAATGTTCCTGAACTGTATTTGGCCATATCCACCAGGTGTGGTGGACAGACCAGGCTGAACATAAGGTCCAGGCTGAGGGATGTAAGGTGAATTAACCATCGCTTGTGAACCATATGGAACATAAGGAGGTTGGTACTGAACCTAAGCCACATTGGGCTACTGGTACTGGATGTTACTTGACCCAGATGGACCAACAGGGTTCAGCTATTGGTACTGGACATTACTCGACCCAGCAGGGCCAACAGGGTTTGGAATGGCACCTAAAGAGGGCTGGTTCATCCCAACCATGTGAGTTTGTGAACCACTTACATTGGTTGTGCCAAACATCATAGACACATTCGGACTTTGAACCCCAGGCAATGGCACAACCTACCTACTTACTGGAGGGATCGAAGAACTGACAGAGACATGACTCGAGACTGTCGGTTGAACCTGACGGGTTACTTGGACCGATGAAACAAGAGGATTAAGAATAGTGGGTTGCACCAGAACTGAAGTAACTGCAGAATGCACCATCGGTTGGGAGGTCAAATTCTAAATGAACGGACCTGAGGTAGGCATAGCACTAGACGACTAGATATGGTTGTGATATAGCAATGAGGCACTAGGCGTACCTGAAACTAACTGAGCTAAAGTCACGTAATTACAAGGTAACTCAGGATGAACACTAGTTAGAATGCTTCCCATGTAAGGGAAAACTTTGGGAGGGAAAGGATATTCCTGCTCATCAATAGTGTATGGAGCAGAAACCTCTGAGTGACCTAGAGAGGAGACTGGGATTTCGACTTCTGATTCCATGGGTGGAAACAAATGACGATGGATGATCGAAGATGTTCGTTGGGATAATTTTAAAGGAATACCTGGTTAATTGTATGGACTATACGAACGCTACGGTGATATCACAACAAGATCAAACAAAGGATTCAGAGGATAAACAACCAGTCCAAGCTGACCTTCAGAAGTTGGTGGACTCTCGGGAGTTTGGATAGGATTATCTGGAGATTCCGTGCCAATGTCAAAAAGTGACCCAGTATCCGAGAAAGGAGGAGGATGAGATGAAAAAGGTTGAATGCTCAGAACAATTTCAAGTTCAACACCTTGGTCCTAAATTGACTGCGACAATTCAGGAAAAGGCTCCTCAGACGATCTTTCAGACAGAGGAGAGGAAGAGGAACTAGGTGAACCTGATGGTTCAGCCATGATGACATTGTCTCAATTAACAAGAAGAGAGAGATTGATTCCAAGGCTTTTAAAATGTTTTTAAAGGTATACTCACGATGCGGTCCATATAAGACTAACAGGAATGTTATATGATCATGGGAAACAATTTTTTAAGACACAAAAACAAACTGGTACTTTTTCATGTTTTAAGAGTCGAGAAAAAAGCAAAGGTGACTCTATCACTTTTTATTTGAAACGAGCTCGAAAGGACAAGTGCTTGAATGATCTTTTATATTTAAGGAGTCAAAACGATCAAAATGACTACTCAGGATAATATAGGCAAAAAGGATTAGCAGGTAAGCGTGAACTGTAGAATACCTCCTACGAAACCGAGAAGTATGGGCAAGCAATCTCCCCAAATGCTGTGTTCGGTGTATCACATTTACAAGGCGACAGACTTGGCTTCCTATGGTTAAAGGATTGCAACCTAGTGGGGTCTCCTTTTATATATGCAATGGTATAGGGAGCACAAGTCTGTACTAGCATTGTCTAGTGCCGAAGCGAACGACAACTGCTAGGTTTAAAGACGCCAGAACACGTCTCTAGCCTAGACCTTCTAAATGTGATCGTTAGGTTTCAAATGCACCTTAGGTTAATTGAATACATTTTAAAGTTTATCTTGAAATTATGTCTCGGTTTTCAGGCCTTATCGATGTGACTCAAAAAACTCCTATATGTAGCTAAATGAGACAAGACCCTTTCAATTCGATGAATTGTTTACACTAATGAGAGTAGAAAACACAATCAATGCAACAAACAAGCAATTGAAAGAAAAATGACATTTTCACTACTTCTCTTTTTGAAAACAAAATAATGAAAAACTCTTTCCAATTCCTATCTTTCCTATCAAACACACTTCAAGTAGTCCTTTCAATAGTAAAGAGAATTCATTTCTTTTCCAATGCAAATGACGATGCAACTCTAGTCTTCAATGATGCTAGCTAATGTAACATATTGATTCAACAAACTAGAATTATGTATTTTTCAATGAAATGATAAAACGAATCTTTCACAAACACTTCAATGAAAAATTTTCAAAACAAATCAACCTCAAGCAAATGCAAAGCACAAAAGAGAATTCCTTCCAAACTAATAATAAAAGACTTAACCAAAAACAAGATGAGCAATGTGATCTATGCCTGAAAAGAGATGCTTAATCAATAAACGAAACTTTTCAAACTTGTTAAATAGAAATCAAAGAATCAAAAGGACTAAAACGAAATGCAAGGGGTAACTTAACCAACAACTTTTCTTGCTGAGCACACAAACAACTGAATGGATGATGACCTAGATGCCCGAGGGCTACAAACCATCCAAGGACTAAAGAAATCAAGTGAAGAAAAGGCAAACCAAACAAGCATATAAACCAAGCTAATGGAGCTTTCCAGTCAGGGAGAACACAGTCAGAACAAGAAAAGAGGCAGAAATCAAGAAGGGAAGACACCCTGATTATGATTTAGGGGAACCTTGTTCTTCACCTATAGGAATCGACATGACTACCTAACTAACAACAAGTGCCAGAAGGGGGTCAGCGCAACTATTTTAGAGAAACTCACGCTAATCGGCACGATTGTCAGAAAAATAAACGTGCTGACTGAGAATTCAAGGAAAAAAATAAATTTTTTCTAAGGCTAAAACCAGACTTGCCACTGTAAATTTCAGACTCAGAGTAGTAAACCAGGAAAAGAAGAGAAAACTAAAGGGAAATGGTGATACTATAAAAGTTCACACAAAACCATAAAATGACAATCAATCAAACAGAAGGATTGGTTCCCAAGTATGGTCGCCAATTTGTGGTGCAGGTAAATTCTCAGTGTGGACACAAACAATTCCTCTAGCTCGAGAGAGCGGGTGTAGCCACAAATAAACAATCTATGGAAAACTTCCTTAAGCTAGAATCAAATAAGAGTTCCTACCTATTAGAATGCTATTCCGCTTGGTGATGGTCCTGCATCCTTACTCTAGATACTTTCTGTTTCCTTCCTTCAAATACATAAAACGATCAAACAAACAACAACAACAAACTTGATATCATACAAAGTGCATTCAGCCTACTTAACAGGTCAAGGAACATTAAGCCATCAAATGTAAGATAACACTTTAATGTAGGAAATCAATCAATAGTTGTATTCATATAAGTTTAGAAAGAGATTACAACCAATGCCTTGACGTTGTTGGTCTCCTCTGACATATCTGGGTTCCCACACTTCTGCTAGCATCTCATGGATAGCCCCAACAATGGAAGTTTTAAGGCTTCTTCCCTTTAGTCTCAAACCAAACCAAACACACTATTATCCCTCAAACATAAACTAGAGAGCTACAAGCTATAGATGTCTTGCTGATTATTCAAGCTCCAAAAATACTAAGACTAAAACTAGTGTAGCTTGTAAAAGGAGGGGTTTATATAGCTTGGATGGAACAAATATGGTTCCTCTTATCATGGGATAGGCCTTATCTCTTGGGTTTGTTCCATCTCAATATGGGAAAGGAGCCCAAATTGACTTGGCCAACCATTTACCAGACTTCCATTACGAAGCTTCTAGACCTTGAAGCTTCGACTCCATATTTAAAAAACTTGCCAAAAGAGGATTGGCGTGACTCAGAAAAGGCTCAGTAGCATCGTACAACACTAGTCCTGGTTTTAATCTCTGCAAATTGACATGAGGAGGAAATGGGTCATTAGCGCAGGTCTTGTATACTAGGGTAAAAGGAAGATTCTTGGGAAATGATTCAAAAGGGAATTGTTATGCTCATGAAGAGGGATATCATGGGAGTTTCTTCATGACAGGGAAGCACGTAGGGTTCACTATAGAGTTCCTCCAGGATCGTGGAATGGGGAGTACAAGGACAATGATAAAATGATGTGTAACACTACCTTATTAAAATTGTTCCATAAAAAAGAAGATGATGAATTGTATAACATGTTTGTGCATCTCACAAAAGAGTAAATGTAAGTGATTATATACATGAATGTGAAGTTTTGGAAATTAAAAAAAAGAAGCAAATCCACAGATGAGAAATTGTTAAAGATGTATACCTATGGGTTGCAGGATTACATCTCTAGTGAAATATAACTATGGAACCCTAAAATTGTTGAGGATGTTAGACATGCAGAAAAACTAACTAAACAAAAAAAAAAGTTCAATAGGGCATCATTGACTGGGTAAGATGAAAATTGGCACCATGACCTGGATAAGAAATGGGTAAACAAATGTATATATTAAGGAGACAAATGGTTGCTACAGTGGAAATTAAGAAAATAAAAATGATATGCATGTGAAGCGAAGAGTGAATAAGCACATCTAGTAGTGAATTAGAGAGAGAAAAGAAGGAAAATAATTGTTGTAACTATAGAAACAATTGGACACTAAGGCATAGATGTTAAGACATTTCGTTATGCTACTATAGAATAGTAGATGGGAATCAAGTAGAAGTACAAAAACCAAATGATAAAATCACTATAGCATACCACTTAAATTTAGATGAAGCACCAAAAACACCTGCCATATCACGTTAGGGAAACTTTTAGGGTCTAATATTCATAGGTGGCCTAATTTTCCATACCTTTTCCAAAAACAGATTTACCAATGTCTGTTTTTTCTAAAATTAATTCACCCAAAATTTATGGTATAAAATTATTTTACCTTAAAATTACCAAAATTTTATTTAGAATATACAAAATAATTAGAAATTTGAATATCTATGTAGAAAATTCACCAAATATTTCATAATCTACATATTAGGGACTAGTAAGATTTGCTGAGGTTTCTAAACTTTAGGTTAAATTTCCACCTTAATATTTTGTTAGATGATCCAAAAATACAATTTTATCATAGGTTATAAAATTAGAATAAAATAATTATTAATTTAAGATATTAAATTAATAATTATTATTCTAGAATGTTTAATTATTTAATGGAGACTTTTAGAATTAGCATATTGTTGTAACTAGATATGACTCTCCAAATGTGTCATATCTTAGGCTCTATTTTAGGAGATTAGTTAGCTAGTTGGTTTGAATAGCATTTATTGTAAATGGACACTTGTTATTTAATAAGTGATCCATAATTAGAGGTAGTTAGGACATGGAGCTTATATATAGCTCATTGCAAGAGTGTTTGTGTTGTTCGGGTGTAAACTCTTGCAAAATCAATTATGTAATTGTTTTTTTCTGATTAATAAAATTACGTGTCTGAGGACACTTCTGCCATTATTGTGGTATCAGAGCTCCAGTAATGCTGCAGTTGATTTGAGGAAGAGATTCCAGCTCTATCAGATCGTGGAAAACTCAACTCCATTGAATTGATCAGCAAATGATTGGTATGAAAATTTTCCAGTTTTGTGTTCAACCAAAAAAAAAAGGGGAAATTTTATTATCTTATTGATTTTAGATTTTTAATCTGCAAATCAATTTTTGTATTATTATAAGATTGCTTCCACTGTTATTTATTTTCCGTCATCTCCACGCTTTTTCTTTTTGCTTCTCCCGTGGTCTCTAAAAATGTGTTAAAGAGGAGCGCTTTAGTGGGCGGCTATGAGTTTAGCTTGGCCACCAGAAAGAACATACGCAAACCATAGTTATCTGTTGTCTTAACATCCACGTGAGCTTCAATCAAAGTCTACCACTTGCGGACCAAGGAACACTTCTGTTCAAGAACTGTGATATCGTATGGGTACGAAAATGAGATCTGTTAATTGAGCGTAATTGCTTTTAAGTGAATTGCAGGGAAATAATATGCACATTGTACAGACTGCAACTAAAGCGTTCCTGATTTTGTTAGGAAGAAAAAGGGTAAGCCGCGAAGTTTTGCACGAGAGCGATGCTTACTCGATATAATTGAGTCTATCAAAGTCCATTAAATTAGAATTTACCTGCAACGGAGGAAAGAGCAGGCGTCGAGTCCATTCTTTAGACAACAGTTTGGAGTAATTTCAATGTGCATAGGCACTGGAATAGGTGCAGCAACTTTTTTTGAGCGTGGGGGTGCTGTGGATCCCTTGAGTAACACTCGTTAAATCAAAACAACACCATAGACATCAGAACTGTCCGGAAGCTCGTTCAGCTCAGGCTTGCCTACCGTCAAGTCTCCAGTGACCTGGTCGAAAAACACTGCAACGTTTTTTAATTTAATTCGACATGCCCATGCGGAATTAATTTGCCATATTTGATTTGTAATTTGGAAGGTATATATTTTACTTGAGTAATAAGTGATTTTTTGGGAGAAATAAGGTGAGCTTTATAAAAGTATTTTTTTTAAAAGCTTTGTAATAGAGTGATGAGTGAGCTTTTAAAAGTATTTTTTTAAAAGCCTTGTAATGGAGTAATAAGGGTGATGTTTTGAAATTTTTTGGAGTAATAAGGAGTTTTATTTGTAAATTGGAGAGATAAGGTGTGTTGGGTAATTTGTTTTTAAGAAGTTTTTTGGGATCATCACATTGTAACTCAAAGTAATTTTACTTTGAGGGGGGGTAATTTCTTTTTTACCATATTGTGCAAAAGCACCATTGTAAAAAGTCAAATTTTGAAAGTTGCCTTGTAAAAATTTGAGATATTGACTAGAGCCAAGTGCAAAGCTCAGTCAATTTTCTCCTGTTTTGATGACTATTCGAGGGTCAAGGCCAAGCCCCGATAGATCGTGTTTTTTGCGTCGTGTGTTGCTATTGTGTTGTGCATCTTGAGTTTTTTGGAGTTTGATTCATGGTGTGAAGTCTTAACGCTACAATGTCTAAGTTGATTAATTTGTTTTCTGATTCCGACAAACTTGAAGGCACCAAATCTTATAAAACATGGCATCGTCTCATCGAAAGCACACTCATTTACAATGGATTATGGCAGGGAATATGTGATGGAGATGTTAAGCCAAATAAACCCATAGATGCAGCTGCACTAGCAAAATGGGAAATCAAGAATGCTAAAGCCTTAGCTCTTATTAAATCTTCTGTGAATGATGAAATGTATGTCCATATAGAAAATGCTATAGATGCATGGACTGCTTTGAAAACTTTTAAAGACCTCTTTGATACTCAGCCTGAATCAAAGAAAGTTGATCTACAATTAAAATTGTTGCAACAAAAATTAACTGAAGGCGTTGATGTTCTTGAGTATATCTCAAGACTTAAAAATATTAAGCAAGAAATTATTAATGCTGGTTTTCCCGCAATTGATGATAGCTTTATGGTCACAATTGTAATTGTTGGACTTCCTTCTTCCTACACACATTTTTTAGAGACTCTACAAGTAACTAGGAAATTAGAGAAACTAAAGTTTGATGAGCTTTGTGAAATGTTGAGTCAACATGATAAAACTTTTGGGAAGAAGAAGAAAGATGGTGAAGATGTTTTTCTCACAGAGGCCAGCAGTAGTAAATCATCAGCAGACAGTTCTCAAGGCAGAGGCAGATGGAATCAGAATCAAGCAGCACATAATCGAGGTCGAAGCCAAAGCAGAGGAAACAATTTTAACAGAGGAGGAAGAAATAATTTTCAAGGTAGAGGAAACAACCAAGGAAGAGGCAATTTTCAAGGACAAGGATATAATAATCAAGGTAGAGGACAATCTCAAAATAGAAGTCAAAGCAGAGGCAGAGGACAATCTTCAGGAAGAGGAAGAGACTTAAGTCAAATTGTGTGTCGAAGATGTAACAAAGTTGGCCATTATGCTGAAGATTGTCGAACATCACTTAATAAAATTCCCAAGTTTCAGCAGCATTCAGCGCAATTTGCAAATGATCAAGATGATGATAACTCAGAATATGTTTTTACTTCCTCACCAGCATCACAACTTTCATCCCATCTTAGAAGTGACTATGAAGATGCCTGGATCTTGGATTCCGGGGCAACTCAGCACATGACTTGTCGACGTGATTTTTTTTGGAATTTTCAAGATTGCCAACTTAATTCCATTTTTCTTGCTGATGATACAAAACATACTCCTTATGGAAAAGGAGTAGTAAAAGTTTTTCTCCCTGGCATTGGAGAAAAAATGATTTCCAATGTATGGTATGTACCCAGTTTTAAGAAAAATTTGCTCTCTTTAGTCACGATTCGACAAGCAGGACATCAGGTGATTATGGAAGATGGTTTAGTGAAGATTAATTCAGTGAAACAGAACTTGAAAACAGTCATGATAGGTTATGAAGATGGAAAACTGTTACGGATGAAAGGGACAGTTATTCCAAGGCATTCTGATTTTGCAGGGGCAGTGACTACAGGTATTTCACCTATAAGACTATGGCATGTAAGATATGGACATTTGAATTTTGAGAGTCTTTCTCAATTGCAGAAACAAGGAATGGTTAAAGGACTTCCCACATTCAAAAGGGAAAATGAAAAATGTGAAGCTTGCATTTATGGCAAACAAAGTCGAGAAAGTTTTCCAACAAGTTCATGGCATGCAAACAGGTAGCTACAACAAGTTCACAGTGATGTTTGTGGACCACTACAAACTTTCTTTGGTGGATGCGAATATTTCCTACTATTCATCGATGATTTTAGCAGAATGACTTGGGTTTACTTTTTGAAGAACAAGTCAGAAACATTTGATAAGTTTAAAATTTTTCGCCAACTTGTTGAAAATGAAGTCAAAGAAAAGATAGGTACTCTCAGGACAGATAATGGGGGAGAATTCACTTCAAATGAATTCAAAACTTATTGCAGTGAAAATGGCATAAGATGACATCTTACTAATGTTTACACTCCACAGCAAAATGGAGTAGTCGAAAGAATGAATCGCACTTTGTTAGGCATGGCGAGATCCATGTTAACTTTCAAGAGGTTAAGTCCAACATATTGGGCGGAAGCAATTCATACAGCTGTCTACTTAAGAAACAGATCTCCAACTGCTTCTTTAGACGGAATCACACCTTATGAAGCTTGGTTTGGCTTCAAACCTCGAGTTAAACATCTTAGAGTTTTTGGGTCAGTTTGTTATGCCTTAGTTCCGAAAGAAAAACGAACTAAGCTTAACTCACGAAGTTTAAAATGCACAATGATTGGCTATTCTGATGAGAAGAAAGGGTATTGACTTTTGACCAATGGAAAATTCATTGTGAGCAGGGATGTCATTTTTGATGAAACTGAAAGTAAGAGTGCTGAAGAAATTGAAAATCTTCTTGACATGTTAGAAACTAAGGGAAGTAAAAGAAATGGAAAAATGCAAAGTCAACCAACTTCACCAAATTGGTATGAACTTGATTTTCCTTCCTCTGAAGATGAGTCATCCAGTCCATCTACATCAACAACATCATCTGGGTCTTCTAGCAGTTCATCCGCATCTCCAAGCAGCAGCAGTTCTTCTGACAGTGATTCTCCACATTCTTCACCTGAACGACGAACATTAGTTTATATTAATCCTCTTTACAATGATGGGGACTTTACAAAAGCGCAAACAAGTGAGCACCAACTTCCAAAATGGGTAGTTCAACTTTTGAAAGATGTAAAGCCTGATGAGCAGAATAAAACAGGCACCAGAAGGGCACATAGAAGTGAAGGCAATTTTGCCTTGATAGCAAATGATTTTACTGAACCTTCCACATACAAAGAAGCAGTAAAACATAATGAATGGCAATAGGCTATGGTTGAATAATATCAAGCAGTAATTGATAACAACACTTGGAAACTTGTTGATTGTCCAGCAAATGTTAAACCCATAGGATGCAAATGGGTTTATAGAATTAAGTATAATCAAAAGGGAGAACTTGAAAAGTATAAAGCACGACTTGTCGCAAAAGGTTTTGCGCAGCAGGAAGGCATTGATTATGAGGAAACTTTTGCTCCTACAGGTAAATGGAACACCATCCGATTAACACTTGCATTGGCCGCTCAGAAAGGATGGAAAGTTTATCAAATGGATGTGAAAAGTGCTTTTCTCAACGGAGATTTACAGGAGGAAGTGTATATGACCCAACTACCAGGTTTTGAATTGAAGGACAAGAACATAAAGTCTGCAAATTGATTAAGGCTTTATATGGATTAAAACAAGCTCCCCGAGTTTGGTATGCAAAGATGGATGAATAACTTAAGAAAGTTGGTTTTCAACGAAGTGAATCTGATGATACTTTGTATGTGTGACAACAGGGAAAATATCTGGTAATTCTTGTTATGTATGTAGATGATTTGATCATTACTGGCAACCATGATGATCATATTGCACAGGTGAAAAAGGAGTTACATGCAGGTTTTAAGATGACAGATTTGGGATTACTTCACTATTATCTTGGAGTTGAAGTCTTCCAACGTCCACATCATATTTTCATTTCTCAGAGTAAGTATGCAGCAGAGGTTCTTCAGCGTTTTGGCATGCAGGATTGCAAGCCCATTCTTACCCCCATGGAGCAAAACTTGAAACTTTCAAAATTTGAAGGGGGGGAAAAGGTGGATAGTACAACTTACAGACAGTTGATTGGCAACTTGATTTATTTGACAAATATTCGTCCTGATCTATCTTATGCAGTCAATATTCTTTCACATTTTATGCAAGAACCACGAGATAGCCACTGGAATGCAGCCAAAAGAGTTCTTCGATATATCCAAGGAACAAAAGATTTTGGTCTTCTTTACACAAAGACTAAAAATTTTGTACTTGGTGGATATTTTGATGCCGACTTTGCTGGGAGTATTGATGATCGAGCATCAACATCAGGTTATTTAATGAATATGGGGTCAGCAGTGGTATCTTGGAGTTGTAAGAAACAAGCTACAGTGGCCACTTCTTCAGCAGAAGCAGAGTACATTTCAGCATGGGAAGCAGCATGTGAAATTGTTTGGTTGCGCCGAATTTTGCAGGACTTGGGCATTTCTCAAGCAGAAGCTACATCATTATTCATTGACAGCCAGTCAGCCATAAAACTTGCCAAGAACCCAGTTTTTCATTCAAAGACAAAGCATGTGGACACCAAGTATCATCATATCAGATCTCTCACTGCCAAAGATGTCCTCAAGCCAGTTTATTGTCCTTCTGAAGATCAGATCTCCGACATTTTCACAAAACCGCTTGGCAGAATAAAATTTACTAAGTTCAGGGATGAACTTGGTATCTGTTGTAATGTATCTTTGGATCATAGGGGGGAATGTTAGATGATCCAAAAATACAATTTTATCATAGGTTATAAAATTAGAATAAAATAATTATTAATTTAAGATATTAAATTAATAATTATTATTCTAGAATGTTTAATTATTTAATGGAGACTTTTAGAATTAGCATATTGTTGTAACTAGATATGACTCTCCAAATGTGTCGTATCTTAGGCTCTATTTTAGGAGATTAGTTAGCTAGTTGGTTTGAATAGCATTTATTGTAAATGGACACTTTTTATTTAATAAGTGATCCATAATTAGAGGTAGTTAGGACATGGAGCTTATATATAGCTCATTGCAAGAGTGTTTGTGTTGTTCGGATGTAAACTCTTGCAAAATCAATTATGTAATTGTTTTTTTCTGATTAATAAAATTACATGTCTGAGGACACTTCTGCCATTATATTTTCACTATATCACATACCCAAAAATATAGGAATGAAGAAAACAAACTTGAAAGAAATATAATTATTCCAAAGGACAAAATACAACCAATAACTACAAAAATACTTTTCACCATGCCTTAGAATAGATAAGGTCTAGTTACCAAGAGAAGAAGAGGACAAATGTATAGTTATGTTGTCAACCATGATGAGGAAACCTAAACCTAAGGCCCTAAATGTAAAATGAATCATAAAACATAGAAATGTCATAATGCTTAGAGCTTTCAGCAATACTTATAATTTTATAGACATTGTTGTTGCTAAACAACTAAATTATTTTGTGTACCCCACCAAGGACCTCATTGTTATGGTCAATAATGGACAAAATTTCAAAGATCTAAGAAGTTGTCATAAAGTCTCAATTCAAATACAAAAATTAAAACTGAAAACATGACTCTATATAATACCACTTGAATACATGGATATAGTGCTATGTGCACAATAGTTGATGCTATTAGGAAGTTATACCAAAAAAATTGAAGAACAATTAATTTTGTTTGATTAACTAGGTCAATACTATAATTTATGCAGTGTTAAAGGTTCCACTTTCAAGAAGAATCAACTACAATAAAAAATGGGAAAGAAACAGAATCAAACATACAATAGAAACAAGAGAAATATATCACCAAGAAGCATAAATATTTCATGTTAAACAATCCCGTCAAAACACTTCATACTATGATGCAAAAAATGCAAAGGAACCTCACCAACACCTAACTAACTAATGAAGTCAAACCCATAAAAATAGATAAGCTCAATTCCACCATATAAACATGCTCAGCTAGAGATAATCCTATTTATTATGTTTTGAGGACAAGGCATTCTTTAATAGGGTGGTAATATTATAAACATAATATTAATAAGTGAATTAGTTAATGAATCTTAAAAGGGAACATTCCTCCTCCCCTTGTGACAAATCAATGCTATAAGTAGACCATCACAACGCTCATTGTAACATAATCATTCTCATAAATTATTTTACTTCAATCAACATATTTAAATATCTCTAGAATAATCTTGTCTTTAACAATAAGTAGGAAATATTTATTACAACTAAGTAGTAGTCTGACGCAAAAAAATTCTTGGCCTTTTACCTCTTCCTTCGACATAAGTATTGTGTCAATTCACTGTTACATAGTGGAGATAGGTTGACTTCTTGAGGAGTAGATAATTGTCGAGAAGGAAGGTAGATGTTTGTTGGAAAAAACAATTCCTAGCCATACACTAGAAAATATGGAGAATGCTCAAGGCTTCCATGGGAATTATTCAGTCATCCCAAAGCACATTATGAAAAGCATTATGTTAACGTTTGTGATTTTCAACATGTGAGCTAAGTACTTGTCAATAAACTTAGCTGCTTGATTCTCATAAGGGTCATACTTAGTATAATATCTCAGAATAAGCACTTTTTCATTAAATCATGTGAGGGGAATGACTTTAGAATGGAATAATCTATCATTTTTTTAAAATGTAATCGTGTATTTTTGATGAATGAGGGTTAATTTCCCCTATAATATATAACCCCTATTACTCAAATGGTATACCAAAGCTAACAAGATGTAATGAAGTAGATGTTTTCCTTTCCCTACTAGCACTTAATGGAAAACCTTAGATTTCTTAACATATGCATGGGCATCTTGGAATAACGTTGGCTAAAAATATCCTACCATCAAATTTTATGAGTGGTGGTATCTCCTGCAACGCCATCATGAACATCTTTTAGTACCTTGTCAACATCATCATTTTCCAAACATATTGATAGCACTTCATTATAGTTATACCAAAATAAAATAGAGTTTATTTACTAATACTAAAAATAGTTAAATCATAATGTTCTCTTTTCCTTGGAAGTCACGTGTTTGGGGCATACACCATGATCTAAGTAACGAACTATATTATATTTCCAAGAGTCAACAATTTCCAAAGTAAAAATGTATGTCATTGGAACAAACCAATAACCCATTCTCCCACCCTACTTCATCTTGATTTGTAGAATCCTATGACTAAGAAACTGACTTGCATAGTTCTTGATCTATCAATATATGAGAAAATTTAATATCAAAGTCAAATTCTCATAAAATAGTGATCCAATTTCCCATTCACTCTCCTAGATTTTTTCAAGTAAAGAGTGTGTGCACAACACCACTAGGTGCTATGAATTTAGTACAATTCTTCAAGATATAGCTTTGTAAACAACATAGGCTTGTTTGTCAATAGTATATTAGTTCCTCTCTACTCCCTCTAAGTTGGTACTCATGAAGTAAATATGATCTTTGTGATTATCATCATCCTTTTGAGTTATAACAATTGTACAAGTGAGTTATAACAATTGTAAGTGATTATAACAATAGCAATCTTAACTTTTTCAAAGGATCCTTTTTATTCCTTATTCCATCTAAAATCAATATATTTCCAAAACATTTTTTGTTAATAGTTTCAATGAAATGTAGTATGAATTTTCTTAAAAATTTGATCTTTCCAAAGTAACATTACATTTCCTTTATGTTGTTAGGAAGAGGCAATCGAGAAATAACTTTCACACACTTTGGGTTAATTATTATCACTAATTTTGATATGATGTGAATCAAGATATTTCGTTTTATCAAATCAAAATTACTTTTCTTTAGGTTGAGGGAGATTCGATACTTCTTGTATCTTTCAAATATTTTCATAAGGTACAAAACATGGTTAGTTCTATCTATTGAATACACAACTACACCATCTACATCGACTATCACACTCTTGTTTATCAAACCTATGAAAGAAACATCCATTTCTCACTGAAAAATTACACATGCATTCATTAACCTAAAAGGCATCCATTTATAGGAAAAGTTGTCCCACTTAGTACGAAAATTGGTCTAATGTCGATCTTCCTCCACCATTATAACTTGTTTATCTCCTGAAAATCCATCTAGAAGAAAGAAAATCTTGGATCCCAAAATTGTTTGTAAAATTTATTAATGGCTTGAAAGAGGTACTTATTTTTCTCAAAGGCCATGTTAAAATTATAAAAATTTACACATAGATGAATTTACCCTATGTTCTTTGTCACAAGCACTTGATTTGCAACAAAGATGAATACATGAATTGAAATATAATATTAGCATCTAGCGATTCCTTTCAGTTTTGGATCAAATGTTTAAGTGAGGGGTGGAACTTACACAGTTTCTATTGGAGAGGTTTGACATCCTCCTTTAATGGCACAATACGTTGAATGATTCATGTGTTGTAGGTTTTAAGATATTCATAAGACCAAGAAATACATATAGACGTTTTTTAAACAACTTGAGATAAGAATTCTTTTCATTTTTAGATGGTCATTTTCCCAAACTCATATTTTTGGGATTTTCGACAACTTCTAAATTTATCACTTGAAAGCACGAACTAGAGCTACATATTTTAGCATTTTGTGATCCTTTAAACATATCTTGTAAATTAGAAAGGTTCTCAATGTTGATTACCCCTTTGGAAATGATATGTAGGTTTGGACTAACCACCTTTCCTACATCTTCATTCCCTAATATCTAAGATTCTTCATTTTCTATGGTGGCCTGAAATACCTCATCATCAATGGCAAGATCTCTGTCATTGGTGAGAAACTCTAGTATCTATTTGATCTTCTTCAAATAGCCTCCAATTTGTAACATTATCGAGGTTAGAGGGTGTATACAATAGCTCAATGACTAAGCTATTGGTCTCAAAACCTTCTAAAAATAACAATTTAAAGGAAACTATAGCTAAAAAATGGCTAATAGATTTTGTGATCATGGGATAGTAGTGATACTAAAAAAATAAAAATGGTCTATGATTCTACGAACCTCTTGCTAGTAATTTATAATATATGGTGAATTACAATTGATTGCATTATTAGTCTATTTGATTATGATTGTACAATCACCAAAAATTCGAACTCATTTTACCTTCAAATGGATGAAATTCTTGAGACCTTTAACTAGAGCTTCATATTCAATTGTATTATTTGTACAATCAAATTCTAATCTATGTGACAAAAAACTACATTTACCCCTTGCACCTATGAATAAACACCCAACGCTGATCCCTTCTTGAGGCTTAGAACCATAGAAAAATAATGTGAGGGGTAAAACATAGTTTAGTTTTTTTAATCCATTTTTATTTTTTTCAACTAAAGGATAATTCATGTAATTTACACTAGTGGTGCTTAGGTATTTTGAGAGATATTCATCTTCTTATAAATTCAAATCAGAGCTCTATGTGATAAAAAATTCACGTACCAAAGCCATGAAATTTCCAAAGTCAAAATCAATGAATAGTTCCTAGAATTGGACATTTAGATGATGAAGGTTCACTTGTTGCTTTTGAGTTATTCCTCGTGTGTTTCACCTGATTTTCCCTGTCAATTCTGATTTTATTTAGGTTTTCCATTCCATGGTAACCAAAAGTGAGACCACTCTTAAGCAAAAATCCGTTCTAATTTCTAGGGCCAGTATCTATTAAGCAACAATTATAAGGCTTGAGAATGTCTACCACTACAATATTAATAACTCGATGGATTATGGAATTCAAAACATCCCTAAAAGGTAGAACATTTAATAGGCGTAATATTTATTTATTTTTATAAATAAAGTAAGCACATTAGAAGATGCTCCAAAATCAACTTAACAATTGTAAATATTGCAATTAATCATTACATAAAGTAATAAAAATGAAAATATTAAAAAATTATTTTTTAGTCCTAAAAACAACAGTTCTTATTGCTAAATTATTGTATCACATACTAATAAGCTATTTCCTAAATCAAAAACCATTATATCTTCTCACTCTACTCTCTACACTTCCTTCTATAACATACCATGTATTGAAATGCAATCTTAACAAATTTAAAAATAATATTTGAACATACTAAAAAAAATATATATATATATATATATACACATACCATATAAAATATAACTATATACATTCATTATATCTTTAAAAACTACATCATTTAAAAAAATTATTAATTTTACATTTAATACATTTAAATATAATCAAAATTTAACCCTTTTTAATATTCCCATTCCCCTTCTCCTTCCCAAGATTCCCTTGATATACATCCTATCAACTCTTTATATATCAATCTAATATTCCATTCCCCGAGATTCCCTTTAGATACATCCATCAACTCTTTATATATAGTGTGTGTCTCTCATCTATGGTGACAACAGAGTATACGCTGTGGAGGCCAATATGTCAGTGAATCAAATCATAATTTTAAAATATTGTAGTGGAGAGGAGTTTATTGGATTTTCATTGCATTTAATTAAACTTTTAAAATTTTAATGAATTGATTTTTTCAGCCAGCGTTAAATAATTCTTCGGACTTTTAAAACTTTAATAAATTGAATGTTTTTTTTGTAGGAGTTTAATAATCCTTTGGACTTTTAGCGCATCAAAAACTATGGAGTTTTTTATAAGAGTTTAATAATCTTTTGGACTTTAAGCGCAACAAAAATTAATGAGTTTTTTTTATAATAAGAGTTTAATAATGCTTTGGACTTTTAGCGCATCAAAAACAACTGAGTTTTTTTTCTAAGAGTTTAATAATCGATTGGACTTTTAGCATCAAAAACTTAGGAGCTTCTAAAAAATTAGAGCATAAGATGTTTTCCTTTGTGTATTACCCACAGCATTTTCAATGTTCATTTAAATTTTAATAATTACTCAATTTAACAATATTCACCAATTGTGTGAATTGTTCTACTGAGGTTTCCTTACGATTCGAAACTCTTTTTCACGCGCAGCCTTAGGGTTTTATCGATCATGGCTCCCTTCCATGGAGTAGTTGCACGCTCCTCCTACAAGGATGTAGTGGCTAGCGGAAGCCATGGCTCCAATTCTCGCAAACCCAACAATATGATTGGAAATCAGGCTTTGGAAAGAGATCAATTGCCATTTTAAGAGAGGAGGAGGGCTCCTTCTCTCGGACTTCGAATCTGGTGGCAAATGAATTAGAATCGGACACCCAAAGAAAATATAACACATGCACTCCACATGTAGTAAAAAATCCCAAGTATGAAATAACTTCATTGTGGAATGTAGAAAAAATATAATAAATGCATGACCATATGTCAATTGGCAAATTCATGGAATTTTATCCAACTCAGAAGTGGAACTAAAATTTGGATCGAAAGGCATTTTCATGATTCAACAATCTTGAAGATAGAAAGATGATTTTTCAAAATGGATCTTATTTCTTTGACTTAATCAGGTTATACATGAGATTTTTGACAGAGAGATTTATGGTAGACAAAGAAGGTTTCATTCTTACTCTAACATGGATCAACATGTATTCATTACCATAGGATTTTTGGGATTCTGATATCTTAAAAGACGTAGGGAATGCTCTTAGATCGTTTGTTATGTGCTCAGAAGCCACTAACCAAGGAGGATACACATCATATTATGCATGAATATATGAATACATGAATGTGTCACAATTGTTACCAACCAACATCTGTTTAAGCTATCAAGGCAACTTATGGCATCAAACGATTAACTATCAACACGTACCATTTAGCTACAAAAAATGTCACGAGAATGGAAATTTATTCAAATAATGTCCCCTCAATCAACGTCAGCAGTGTTAGTGACCCTAATCTAAGAAAGATCATGAAGGATTTGAAAAAGTTACCCACATAAAAAGAACAAATAGGGAAATACCATGGGGCTCATCGAGAGACAAACCCTAAGGTGGTGATCGTTATGTGATATTATCAAATTAGGAGACTTAGAAGGGAACTTTCAAGAATGGTTGGAAATAGGGTGAAGAAAAACTCTCACATAAAAATGAAAATGCATAAGCAAGTGGAAAAACAAAGTACAAAAGCCATTGCATGATATAGAAGCAAGTGGAACACATGGAAACAAAGAAGTTCGAGGTGATGGTATTGGAGGAAATGTATCTCCACTCAATCGTTGTAGCCTAGGAAAGTAAAAACTCATTAGCATTACTAGGAAAAAAAGTAGAATTAATTTCCAATCCATATATCAAAGTTCAAAAAAATATGCACCATTAGATAAAAGGTACGAAGCATCGACCCTCTTCTTTTCTTGGAGTTAAAAAACAACAAATATGCAAAAAAGTAAGCCCTCAAAATATGAAGAAAAAGGGAGAAAAGGCAATAAACCATTGAAAATGGAGGAATTTGTTATTAGCTCTCAAAGGATAACACTAATGGAAAATTCCTTTTCACAATTTAATCAATCTTATCAATGAAAGTCCTATCATGCAACATGAGAGGCTTGAATGGTAAATCCAAACATAGACTTCTCAAAGTAAAAATTTCTTAGGAAAGACCATCCATATTCATGTTACATGAAACAAATGTGGGGGATTTGATCCAGGTGGGTATTGGTGGCCGCCTTCCTATTCCATTTGGACCCCCAACACTGTTTCCTTTCAGTTTCCTTAATTCTAGCACAACTTTTTATTTTTGGTAGTTGTTTGGGTCTTCAAATTCCGGAGCTGTTTTGAGGCCTTAAATAACATTTTTTTGAAAAATGTGCCAAGATTATAGCCCATGGGAAGGGGTTTGACGGTAAAATTTGTTGTCCTCGGATAGGTATTTCTAATGAGGTATCATGCATGCCAAACAAAGATCATATGGCTGAATTACGACCTCGAGAAGATGGTGTTCCAACTAATTCCAATAGGGCTCACAAACTTTTGGTGATTCATGTCCCAGGGTTAGGTTTTTGGATGTTTAGGGTCTTCCATTGTTTCTCAATAATAAAAATGCCTCTGAGCCTCATTGTAACGTAGTTCAAAAGGCATGTAGCTGTCAAATCTCTTCTCGAAGATAAGCTACCATCGCCCGAGCTAGTTTGTTTACATTCTACATGTAAACAATTTGAGTATTTATCATTAATGAATTGAAGTTCAGTTTTTGTTGTAGCTTCATGTTTCTATTTAATTTTGTATTTCATTTCGTTCCTGCATAAATATGGATTAGGATTACAGTTAAACAGAATTGTAAATATTATTTAGAAGCATTGCGGACTAATGTCGATGAATGTTATAGGGGCATTAGGTGGACTTGTGATATTATGGAATCCATAAGAAATAAATCTAATGGATTTATGGCTACCCACTAATCTCTCAGATTTAAATTCTAGAGAAGAAGATCAATGGTCCATGTATTTATAACCCATGCCTATGACCCAATCATACCTAGGGAGAGACACACTTTTCTCCAATCCTTAAACCAAAATAAGGCACCAATCAGTGATTCCCCATGGATAATAAGAGGTGATTTCAATCTAGTCCAATTTTCAACAAGAGGAAAGGGGTAATATGTTGGGTAGAAGAAGATTAAATCCAATTCTTGTCCATGCTATAGGAGCTCAAGTTGATAGATAAGAAAATTGATACACTTGGAATAACAAAAGAAGAGGGGAGACACATGTGGCTTCAAGATTATACATATTTTTAATCTTGGAATCATTAATTCCTTCATGAATTACCATTGAAGTGAAATTTATTCTTTGGGCACTGGCCCATAGCATTGGATATCCGTTGGAAAGGAGTTCAAGGAATAAACCATTTAGGTTTGAAACATTTTGGTTAAGACATCCTTATTTCAAAACCAACTTGGAAAGTTGGTGGTGAGAATATTCTTTCATCGATGACTCTCTTATGTATATATTTCACTACAAATTAAAATTCATAAAAGGGCAATTGAAAACCCAAAATAAACAAGAATTTTCCCATATCCAAGGGGGAAAAAACTAATTGGAAGTTGAACAAACCCAAGAACAAATAATTAATGAGGGAGAAAATGGGGACCTGGTGAAAAGGGTATAAAAAATCCAAGCAAAGCAAATAGAGGAAAAAGCTCAAGAGATAATCTTATGGAGGTAGAAGTCGATAGATTTATAGCTCAAGGAAGGAGCATGGAACTTTGAATTATTTCACTGATCAATGGTTCAACATCATCATCAAAACAAAATTTCATGCATCTGAACTCTTTAGTGAGAAAAAGTAGAGGAGAATAAAGATATGGAAAATGAGTCGGTATCTTACTCCAATGATATGATTTTAGAACCTCAATCAAGTAGAAATATAGCTATAATGAAAACCAATAGAAGCATTCCATCCCTCAACTCTTCAGAGAAAAACAATTCCCTTCTCCATGAAATTTCTTTGTTGAATGTTGACAAAGAAATCATGGAGATGCCTAAAGGTAAGTCCCCTCATGCAGATGGATTCACTATTGAGATCTTTTAAGATTGTTAGTCTATTATAGATAATGATGTGTTAAGTATTATGGAAAACTAGAGAAGAATTGCTTCTGTATCCTCAACCATGGATGCCACCTTCATAGCCTTCATCCTTAAAGAAATCAAAGATGAAATCCCTCCTCGTTTTGACCTATAACCCTTTGTAATGTCATTTATAAGATTATCTTTAAGGTCATTGTGAATAGGATTAAACTTATTCTTCCTAGTCTCACTTCACCCAAGCAAAATGGATATATAATGTGTCATAAGATCCTTGATGGTATCCACATTTCCAATGGGATAACCCTCTCCTTGAAAGCCACAAAGAATGTTGGAATGTTTATCAAAATTTATCTTCCCAAAGGCTTTGATAGAATTACCTGGAAATATATATTCCATATGCTCACTTCTTTTGGGTTCACTAAAAAATGGATTCATTTGGTCATGGCCCTAATATCCAATTCATTTTTCTCTATCCTTAGCAATACCCCAACACCTCTACCCATCAAGAGGAATTAAGAAATGGAACGCTTTTTCACGCTTTATCTTTCTTATAATAGTTTAAATATTGGGTCGATACATCAAAGACATTTTTGACTCCAATAGAATAAAAGATCACTCTTTTTCCAACTCTAGACTCCCCTCTTACTCGTAGAAATTTGTTGATGAAACTATTCCCATGTCTACTCCTATGACAAAAGAAGCTATTACTTTTAAAAGAATTTTAGAGACTTTATAGGTTGCTTATAGAATGATACTCAATCTCAAAATATCCCAAATCATATTCTTCAACACTCTACATTTTATCTAGACCCACACCACTGATATTCTTGTGTTTCAAAGGATTTCTCTTATGTCCAAACACCTAACCCTAACCATCCCCCTCCCCCTCCCACAAAAAAAAAAAGAAAAAAACTAAAAACATCCTCCATTATGTAATATGGGAAAACCTTCTCCACAAAATTGAGAAAAGGATATCAAGTTGGATGTTTAGATCTCTCAACTTTACAAGTAGGTTAATCCTTGTGAAATTTATTTTCCAAACAATGACCCTTTATTTATTCTTAGTTCTAGCAACTCTAAAGAAATAATAAAAATAATATGTATCTCCAACAAAATTTTATTTGGGGAAGAGAAAATATTAATATGAAGTTGGCAATGGTAGTTTGCAGGAAAAGTCACCATCCCAAGGAAGCGAGAGGATTGGGAATTAGAGATCCTAATACCATGAGAAACATTTTGGTAGCTAGAATGTGGTTGAGAAGGCTCCACTTAACCTCACAATTATGGGTCTTTATGAGTGACTCAACCTCTAGCGACTCCATAGGGAGTATTGTATGGACAATCTAGAACTCATAATTTTTGGGATTATTAGATAAAAGAAAAATTTTGAGAAGTGAGAGAGGATAAGCATGTTCTCATGTAAGGGAGGAAGCATGAGACACAAGAACATGGGACATAACATGAACTATTATGTTTTTTAGCAGAAAAAATGATGGTGAGGTGTCAAGTTTTACCAAATTCAACATTTTGTGAAACAATAGATGGTCATTACTTTCCCCTTCTTTATAGTTGATATAGTTGATAAGAAATTATTGGCACAAAATTTACAGAATTAACTATTTTTGTTAATCTTATCTGAAATGACTAAGATCCTAAAGGGAAATCAATGTTGTATTTATTTATTTTTGGGTAGCTACAGGAGGTATTCCCCATTTGCACAAGTTAAAAGAAAGATTTTTTTTTTTTAAATAAAATAAGGAAGATTTAATTTAATTTTAAATTTAATTTGCAAAGAGACATGCCTCTTGGGAATCCTAATATCACTATAAAAAGACACTTGAACTTCTCTTTTAATCACTCACTCATCACTCTCATTTTTCTCTCTTTCTCTCTCACATGTTGGAAGTAATATGAGGAAGAGGTTGAATTTTCAAAGGAGTCAAATTCATGAGACATTCAATGTTTGATCATGAATTTTCTAAGTGTAATTGTTTAATGATTTTGTGGGGTGTGCTAAAGTAATATCATAAATCATTGGATGTAATTATCAGATGTTGAAATTTGTGCTTGTCTAATTAGCACTAGAAAATCAACATGGTATCATAGCAAAATTTATGGTGGGCAATGTCAACTTTTTTGGGGTGGTTGTTAGATTTTGGTAGCATCGGATGTGCTCTAGCCATGAAAATTGGTGGAGAGGCTAAAGCACACAAGTTCTAAAGAACCCATAATATGTTTAGTGAAATTCCCCTTGGATTGTATTTTATTAAAGTGCTTAATATTTTTAATGGTGTTCCTAAGTCTAAACTTAGGAAAATTAAAGTATTAATGGGTATTAATCAGAATATGGGTGAGAATGTTCAAGAAAGTGGATCAAGTCAAGTTTTAATCTTAGTCGTTGATTAGAGACTTAATCTTGGCCATTGAAGTCTCAACGAGAAAATTATAAGAAGGAGAATTGGGGTTCATTTAGAAACACACATGGAGAGAAAATTGATCTAGAGTTCAAATTATGCGGCTAGGAAGCTAAGAATTTCGAACTAAGTGGTCATTCTGCAGTAGAGGGGCAGGGATAGTTTGAGAATACTTGGAAGAGAGGTGGAGAGCCACTAGTGGAGGCAACACATCATCTATAGGGACTGACATTGGGCCAATTTGGGCCCACGCAGGCTTGACGCAGAGCTAGAACGTTGAGCGCAGAAGTGAGGTGTCCCTCATGCAGAAAGCCATAAATTGTCAGGGAGCTGCTAGAACAGCCGAGAGAGGTTGACGCAGAAGCTCCAAGAGGTAGAAAAGACAACACGGAGGTGACGCAGGGTGTGGTGAAGTAAAATTATAAGTGTGGACATGAACAAGTTCCTCTAGCCCGATAATGGGTATATCTGCAACAGATACATTCTATGGAATATTTCCTTAGGTTAGAATCAATCAAGAGGGCCTACCTCTTGGTTTCTTATCCTTCTTGATGATGTCCTCGTTTTTTCGCTCCAGCAATCTCTCACTTCCTTCTTCAAACTCCTGAAACAAGTAAACAACAACAACACACAAACACAATAATAGACAAATTGCAATTTAACCTACTTAATGATTCAAGAAGAATTAAGACATGAATATGTAATATTAAAAAACATGTATGAAATCAATCGATAGTTTGATATATCAATATTAAAGAATGATTACAACGATTCGTCTTGACATCATAGTCTTCCTCTGACAAGACCGAGTTCCCACACACTTCTGGTAGCATTCCATGATGGCTACAAACAACAATATTTTAAAGGCTCTTCCATTTAGAATTAACTCCAAACCAAACACGCTTCTCCCTCACACAACTAGATGGCTACAACTAGTAATAGCTTGCTTGTCTAATCAAAATAGTATACTCACACACAACCAAAATTCTAACTAGCTTGTGCTTGGGAAGAAGGGAGGTTTATATACGGAATATGTATGGGAGATGGATCCTCTTCTCATGGGAGAAGGACTTATCCTTTGAGGTAGTTCCATCATTATAGGGGAAAGGAGCCCAAACTTTCATCCTCGACCCCATCCAGCCAAACCATTTACCAAACTTCTGTTACAGAGCTTCTAGAGCTAGAAGCTTCGGCTCCAATTTAAAAAAAATTCCATAAAAGAATCGACGCAACTGGAACACAACTAAGTCACAATGATCGGTGTGGGGAATAGTGATAATCTCTGTACATCGATGTGGGGGAGACAAAGGTCATTAGTGTGAGCCTTGTCAACTGGGCAAAACAGAAGTTTTAGGGGAAATGGTGCAAAATGGAAATGATCTGCCCATGGAGAGGGACATAATGGGAGTTTCTTCATGAAGGAAAAGCATGCGGGATTCACTATAGAAGTCCTCTAGGATCAAGGAACGGGGAGTACAGGGATAGTGACAAAATTCTGTGTAATAGACGCCCCCTAAAGTGTGAAGGCTGAGTCGGAGTGAGGGATGGAATGCTTTATAAATCAGTGCAAGGAACTGGTCTATCGTTGGAAAACCTGCAAGCAAGTACATATACATATACATAAACTGAGATCTCTGTAAAATGATACATGAATCGTGGCATGGACGTAGCCATCCAGAGAATGATCATGTAAATGGATCCAGGTATGGGTGCAGCCATCCATCAAAGATGATCATAACGAAACCAAGGTATGGTCGCAACCGTCCAATAATGAGAAGGATCACATATGATAACTCATGGTCTGGTCGCAGCCAACCATCTAAAAGACACATGCATATCATCATAACCATGTCACATCACTTCGCAACCTAGACTCTTTGTGATTTGAGTCCAGGGTCTTGCGCTCCAACATGACCCAATCAAAGTACAGGTTCTAGCATGCGAATAGATGTGTTGACGTCAAACATGCTAGAAAGTCACTTGATTACAAATCAATGATGTAAATTGTTAACAAGCGCGAGAGAAACCACCGATAATGACAATGGCCTTCAACGTACTATCAACGCAATTCACGAAATGTGAATACAGGAACTGGATTTGAACACCCATGAAATCACTCGATCGAAAGCCAATGATGTGAACTTGTCGTTGAGTGCGAAGAACTTGCCATTAATGCATGCAAGCTCTAAGGTACTGGAAGGGAGTCTCTCGGGAAACTTCTTGGATGATGAGTTGAAGTCGACAGAAAGCGACCGTGTCGAAGGAGGGCCATAATGAATCTCACATGATCGACGTGAGACGCGAGGATGAAAAATGGTTTTGGATGATACAAAGAATCAAAGGTAAGTGTAACTGTAGAAGGACAACTCTTGAACATATCAACGACATAACTGGAAGTTTGGCAGCTTTTGGATCCATAGGATCGGTGGTCATGATGACATAGCAGAGATCAGATGGAAGAAAAAAATGAGTGACCCAAACCCAGGAAGGTCAACGATACAAAGGAGGATGTCCCAACCCGACACGAAGCAAAGAGTGTCATGTTCAAGAGTGAGCTGCCAACATGACTGATAGATTTCCAAATTTTTCCCCACCATTTCTGGCGAGTACCCCAATTATTTTTAAATCGCAAGCTTGAAGGGGATAACATATTCTTGCACTGTAAGTTCATCCTTCGGATGAATCCGACCTAGTAAGTTTAACAAGCCTTAGGAAGGAGAAGCTCATGTTCGTCATGGTGACGAATTTGATGTCGTTTAATAGTTTAATGAGTCTGACAAAGGTGTAACTCAGTATCTTTTTCATGTTTAGAGAGTTTGAAAAAGACACGTAAAAGAAAACTCCACATGGTCCCTTTTCATACGTTTGTGTCTCTCGAGCCCCAAAAGGTATAAAACAATACTTAAGAGAACCGCTTGACCATTTTAGCCAAGGAGTACATTTTTCGTAAATAGTTACTCCCAGCCTGAAAAAGGGGTAAACTTATACTGGGAGCACGACATTTCGCATCCATTAACGAGTTCGAAACGACAATGGCTCAGCCATCTTTTCACTTTTAAGGGGTCGGAAAAGTGTTGAAATCATACCCCCATTTTTATTCTCTTTAATGAGTCAAAAAGGGAAAAATACTCTCCAATCTTTTCATATGAGTTTAACGAGTCGAGAAAAGCGCTGAAATGTGACTCATCATCATTGTTGAACATCCATCACCTGTTGCTACACAGGTAAGGCAAAGTGTATTATCGAGTCCTTGAGGCAAAATAGGTCAAAAATATTTACAAAACTTGATATTTTCATAAAAAAATGAATAAAAAGGGGAAAAGTAAATATATTTTTACCATTTACCATTTTACCTTTGTAGTGAAGAATTTTTACCCACTTTTGCCCTAGTTTTTCCGGAGCATATTACGGGAGATCCGGGAGGTCAATCGACGAGCTGTTAGTTCCAGGTAACAGCCGAAGCCTTGAGCTCCATTTTCATGCTATTCATTTATGTTTTTAGCCATTTTTTAGGATTTTTAGGGAGGTTTTTGAGAAATTTTTCGTCCTCTATCAACGCGATTTCTGGGCACGGGATCACGGCAGGCAAGGGTGACTTGCATAACCATCCACACTGACTAGTGCAACTGTTTCTAAAATAGTCGCGTCGATGCCATGGATATGAAAAAATCATCTTTCCTCAAAAACTTACTGTTAAAACTTGAATTTTATGTGTCACAATTGATCATTGACTTAAATAAATGGCTTTTGCAAGAGAGAAATTGCCGAAAATGGTGGATTGGAAGGAAAGAGAACACGAAGATGTTGACACCCAGGCATTGAATGATCCAAATTTCTTGGAGGCTTTGACGGCTTGCGGGCTTCTCAATTTTTCCTTACACTAGGGATGCGGGTCCAGCCCGAGCTGCTTCGATACTTGATAAGCCTTTGGGACATCTATCATGAGATTATTTTCATTGGGGACCAAGAGCTGGAGTTGATAGCTTCAGATATCTACTTCATCACTAGGCTGTCTCGCAGAGGTGAGCCAGTGAACTTGTATGGGTCATGTCCGGTCGGGGCAAGCATATCTTCCCTGCTTGTCGAACATTGTCCTGAGGCCTTGAAATCCAAGAGTGGGAAGATAGAGATTTCCAGTGTGTGGGATTTGACACTAAGGGTGCTTCTGTTGACTATCAATAGAGTGGTGGGGTCCCAGGAAGAACATGAGACTAACAAGTCGAAGTTCCTTTATGCTATTGACTGCACAACTCCTACGATCTTCAACTGGGCAGAGGCCATGAAGATGAAAATCAAGCATCAGTTGTCCAAGGCCAAGGCAGAGAATGTTAGTCCCCTGAATTGTCCACATTCTTGTCCTTTTTTCCTTTATAAACCATAGCTATTTACTTATGTTTTACCCTTTTCACATACCCTCATCCTGCACTAGTCCAAGCATGGTGATATATTTCACATGTACTTTATTTTTCATATTTTATTTCAATTTAGCATTTAATTAATTATTTAATTTAGATTTCTTACTTTTAATGCACTTTTGTAACTTATCCTTATCTCCGATAAATACTTGGTAAATAAAGCCACTTAACGTGACTGCTGATTTAAGTGCAGGATAGGATCTCGCACTATTGTCAGCGTAGTGAATCCGTACAAAAGATCCAGACTTCCCTAACCACCACCACATTTTGTGCATCATTGGCCACAAAGACTAGATCAACCAAAGGTAGCCAAAGACAAGACTGAAGTTGCAGATTGCTTGAACGAAAGCTGAAGATTTGGCCCACGGCCAGCAAGTTCAATTGTCTATATTTAAAAGCTGAGAGGCTAAAATCTACATTTTGTTATGTAAATAAGTTTAGTAGTTACGGCCTTGGGACAACGGTCTATAAATCATAGAATGTAGATAGAATTAAGGAGACGACAGATAGATGAGATAACAACACTGTGTTTCAAACATATTGTATATTTTGTTATCACCCAAATTTGGGTTGGACTCTGTATTCCAGTAACAGCATCACCACAGTGTCTTGACATTAAAAATAATTAAGAATTACAGGATCATAATAACAATATTCTCTATGCCATCCCCTGTGCCTGAGGGATTGAGTTTCTCTTACAGAAATTACATAACCAAAAATCAGGAACATATCAGTCATGAGAATATCACGATTCTCATGCTGATCAATAAAATAGAAATTGTTATAACAAGCTCCTAAATGAAATTTGTTACACAGTAATTTGTCACTGCCTTCCTCCTAGTCTTCCTACTGTGTCATGAGTCCAAAATAATTTATGCTCATGCTCTCTGATGTTGCCAAATGACCCACTTTGCCAAAGTTTCTGCCTCATCGCATCTGTTGGCCAAATAAACGCGCTGATGAGTGCTCCAAAACAGTCCAAATGCGCTGCCATCGCGGAAGTACACATGATTCCTGCGATGGTCGATTTTCATGCGCCAGCGCAACTGTTGCTTGTATTTTCCTACGATGACATGACTAGCTCCGTTATGCAATAGCGATGTCAGCGTGGCAGACCAGTTATGTGCCTGCGATGATCTAGTTTGGGCGAGTTTGTTTCAACAGTCGGCCTTCTAGATGATTGTATACCTGGTTGTTGGCCTTGTTTATGTCGCCCTCCTTTCTCTGGCATGGCTGTTCCGTCATTTGTGCTACCCTCCTTGGAGATAAGCTCATCTTCCCACCATTCATGGAGACTCCTTCTCCTATTTAAACTCTCACCATTGCTATGTGCTGCTAGTTTTTGGATAGGTTTGGAATTCTTAGTCTTTGGAGTGTTGCTGATAGTGTTGTGAGCTTGATAGGTAGCTGGTGTGACAAGTGTGGGATTGTTTGAGAGCTTGAGAAAGGTTGTGAAGTGCTTTTGATCTTGTGTGAAACTCGTGAGTGAGAGAGACTTGTATTGGGAGATCCATCTTCAAGGGTGAATGTTTGAGGAACATGCTGGCTGGACCCTCCTGAGAAGGCTTGTGACGTCAAGACCTGGGTTGTAAGCTTACTATATTTCATATTAAATACAATCAATGATGTTTTCCTATGTCTCATATGCAATGTAATAGATAGCTCATGATTTCTTGACTCTATGGGTAAATAGTTCTTTGTTGTATCTGGTTATGTGCTTTGTTGTATTTCCTTGCTTTGTTTCAGGTTGATTACTCTCTAGGAGAAAGAAGTGGAAGCTGGAGCAGTGCAACGGAACTTCATCGACCACCAGTTGAGGTAGGCCTCTAACTTGAACTATTTAAGGAGAATTGTTGTTGATTTTTCCTTGTTTGTGACTAGACCCACTCTAGGGCTAGAGGGGTTGCCTCTGTCCGCAGAGGGAACACTTTCCTGCTTCACAAATTGGCGACTCCGCTGGGGAGCTGGCCTTTGTCCCTTTTTGTTCATTCTTGCCTTGAGTTTTTTGTTTCGGTCTCTTTTCAAAAATTTGGGGATTAGTTGTCTGTTTCTGGGTTTCCTGGTTTGGTCTGGGAGATGCTTTGTTTGTTTAAAGATTGACTGTCTTGGTTTGGGAGTTTTTGGCTCGACTGTGGCTGTCTTTGAACATCATCGCGTTTTTTAATTAAATAGTCACGCTGTCATCGCGCCACCCTTTTTGTAATTTCCTGTCCATCGCATTATTACACCTAACAGACACGACAGTTCTGTAAATTGGACCATCGCGGAAAATGCGTGTACTTTCGCGCTAACATCGCATTGTTGCTACGCGTCGTTCTTTATCAGCGCTTTGTTGTTGTGTATCACCCGTGCTGATTGCTGTAGAATTGAATTTCTTCAATTCTGCCTCCTGAATCTGTTAGTCTTGCTATCCCCTGCTGTTCTCACTTGGTTTATGACTTGTTTTTCACTGTCTGGAGGTTGAAGCACTCTCTTGTGAGTTTTGTTGAGCGAATCTTGCCTTTTTGCTTTGTGACCTAGTTTTATTGTTCCAAGTTTGTTGGATCAGCTTTGCTTGGTTGCTTGTTCGCAAAGATTCATTTGTTGCTTGCTGTTGGTTTGATTGAGCCTTCCCCTTTGCTTGCTTTTGGTTGATTATCTAAGTGATCATTGTTGAACCAATCTTGGCATTGTTTCGATTTCTCTTCACTACCCGGACATAGATTACAATTGTTTGGGGTCAACTGGTTTTCCACATTTGTTTGTTTCTTACTGATTTCTTTAGATTAAAGGCATCAAAATCAAAAAATTGCATCTCATTTAGCATGCGAAAGTGAAAGAAAATTTTCATTTCAAGTTGCATATTGAAAAGCGAATGTTTAGATATCTCATTAGTAGTATTCATGCATTTTAGGAATTGATGTATGCTTGCATTGAGTGACTATGTGTTTCCTTGGTTTTCTTGGTTTGGGAATGATCTCTTTACCCTCCCGTAGGTAGGTGTTCATCGAAGAAAAAGGATACTTCATTCATTTTAGCTGCATCCTAGGCTTTGAGACATTACATACGGTAAGGCCTGAAAACTGAAACATAATCCAAGATCAACTTTAAAATGAAATAAATGAATCTAACAACACATTGGAACATAACGCACACATTTAGAGGTCTAGGCTAGAGACGTGCTCCGGCGTCGTTAAACCTAGTCACTTTTGTTTCACTCAAGGTTGGGTGATTCCTCCTTCTGTGATGCAATAGTGGTCTAGTATGGATTTGAGCTCCCACGTACCAAAGAGTATATGGGGAGACCCCACTAGGTTATCATCCTTTATCCATAGGAAGCCGTGTCTGCCGCCTTACAAGCCGTAATGCACTGAACACAGCATTCGGGAAGATTGACTGCCGTATGGAAAGTCCTTGGTTTTCATATGACTGCCAAGGTGTATATGCAATTTTACGGATTTTTTTGGTAAACCTTTTTTCCTAACTCTCCAAAGTAGTCACTTTTGTTCCTTTTCGGACTCCCTAAAAGAAAAGGTCCATCTGAGCACTTGTCACTTCAGGCTCATTAAACATTCGAAGGTGACTAGAGTCATCTTTTGTCCTTTTCTCGACTCTTTAAAAATGAAAAGGTCAAGTTTTGTTCCTGTGTCTTAAAATTTATTTGGCCACGATTCACATTTACCCGGTTAGATCTTGTTTGCGTTAGCTTGAGTAGGGTCCTTTCTCGTTAGTTTGCCTAGGATCTTTTGAAGTTGTCATCCTGGCGGAATCACCGATCCCGTCTCTCGTTCCAAGTGACCAAGGGTCTCCTTCTTCTATTGCTCCTGAGGTACCGGTTGTGAGTGATACTCTCCCTGTTATTCCGAGTATCCAACCGATTAACTCTCATGCTCCAGACGACGAGGCTTACGAATTTCACTGGAACCCCATTTGGGAGCCTTACAAAGAGGATATTCCTTTTACTCCTACTGGTGTTTCGGTCCCAATGTCTTCCTCTGACATGGATGACACATCTCCTATAGCGAGTGAGACACCTGTTTTGTCAAGTATCGAAACTCCTATCTCGGCCACATCCCCGGTACCCTTACGCTATAAGGCTTTGAGGGATGGTATGGGTTCTAGGAACTCCTCTTCAAGTACCATGTGGGATCACCACATCACTCCCACTACGGTATCTTTTATTCCACAAGTTCACAATACAGTTGTCACTTCATTCCTGACTATTCCGACTGTTTGTGTAGTGTATTCAACATCGGTTATTAGTGCTGTTATGGCATCTTCGACTGTAACTACTATTGCTGGTCCGTCTCACGGCCCAGTAAATAGTGGCCAGCCGGCACATACACCCAGAGTTGTTCATCCTGCACTTAGTGCCCCACCTTCTTCTGGTTCCATTCCAGCAGGGGAGGCACATAATCAGTATTCGCATGCCGTCCAAAATCTGGGCGCGCAAGGTCCAAATCATTATTATGACCCTATAGGGCATCATTTGTATACTTCCTTGCCATCTCAGCCTGCGGTTGAGGTCTCAGTTCCATTAAGCGTCGCTTGGGGTACCACTGGTTATGGTGGTGGCCAAGCGCCCCGTCCGGATCAAGGACAGCCTTACCAAGGACCATCGTATCAGGGTCAGCCGTCTTACACGCAGCCTTCTTATGGGCAGCAGTATTACGGGCAATCCTATCCAGGGCAGCCTGGAGGCCCACAAGGACAACCCTTCCAGGGACAACCTTCGGCCTATGGTGGTCCATCTTTCACTTATCTTGGGCAACCCTCTGGAAATTCAGGACAACCTTATATGCAACAAGGACAACCTGGAGTCCAGCAGGGATACCCTTCCAGTCAACCCTATGGGAATCCAGGACAACCTTATATGCAACAAGGACAACCTGGAATCCAGCAAGGGTACCCTTCTGGGCAGGGTGGTCAGCCTTACGTGTAGCAAGGCCCACCCACTGCCCAGCTTAGTCAACCATCTGGACAAGTTGGTCAACCCCAGGGTCAACCAACCATCCAGTCCGCTCAGCCATCTGTTTTGCAAGGACAACCCTTGGTTGTACAAGGACAACCTAACACCCAGCAAGCTCAACCTTCTGGGCAAGTGGTTCCATCCCAAACTCAACCAGGGCAAACTTCTGACCAGGTGGCCCAATCTCCATCCTTTCAAGGACATCTTTCTAGGCCTGCTCAACCGAGCATGCAAATGGTGGTTGCTTCTCAAGCTCAACCCGGTTTTCAGCCCCAGGCTGGGCCCCAGACTCAAATTGGTCTTCAGATGCAAGGTGGGTTTCAATCCCAACCTTCTTACCAAGCGCAACCTGGTCCCCAGGCTCAGTATGGAGCTCAGCAACCGTATGGTTACCAGCAACCCCAGGGGCAAGCTCAGTTGGCCCCGTACCAAAATTATCAACAAATGCAGGTCGCTCCTTATCAGAATTACCAGCAACAGTATGTTGCTCCTGCAGGCCAAGTTGGTAATCAATGGGGTGCTGGGGGGAAAATCCAGAGTCAACCGTCTGGTTATGGCTACAACCCCTATGGACAGAATCCCTACGGACAGAACCCTTATGGGCCAGGTCCGTCCGGACAAAGTCAATGGGGGCAACCACCAACTGGTTGGAACTCTGGTATTACCTCTTATCCACAGCCACAGATGTCCTTCAATCCTCAGTTACCTTTCTTAGCAACATTGGAACTGTCGGATGTGTCCAAATTGACTAATGATCCTATCCTTCATAATCCATTCTGGCCACCAGTTCCAACCAAGATACCCGGTGATTGTCCCAAATTCGATGGCAAAGCTGGAGAAGACCCTCAAGCCCACGTTATGACTTATCACCTTTGGTGTTCGTCAAATTCATGGCTTGACAATTCCATCTGGCTTCGCCTTTTCCAAAGGAATCTCACCAACTCGGCTGCTAAGTGGTACATTGAGTTGACTCGCGGATCCTTTCAAGATTTCAACTCGTTGGCAATGGCATTTCTAACTCATTTTCAGTTGCCAATTCGGTATGAGACGGGAACGCATCTCCTCACGTCTCTTAAACAGGACATGGCCACGCACATCTCCGATCATATACATGAATGGAGATGGCATCATCGTTTGATTAAGTTTTGGATTCCTGATCAGCTCCTGACCGATTGTTTTACAACCTCCTTTGTCCCTGTAATCACATGGGATATCGCTATGGGGGCATGTGTAACTGAAGAGCAGGCTATTGTGCATGCTCAGTACCTTGACTTGGTTTATTCCCAGTCCGGTACCCTATATGGTTATTTTCCTAATGCCCCGAGGCCCGGAACTTCCAAAGCTTTGCCGAAGCCATCTGTTGACGGTATTATTAGCTCTGTAAATCTGTCTTCGAAGAAATCATCCACGAACCCTAGGAAGCAAAAATCGAATGCTTCAAACGAAAACACTTCTCAGGGTGTATCTAATTTCAGAAATACTTCCGAGGTCAACGCCGTCCAGTCCACCACGGCGGATAAAGCCTCGAAAGGAAAGAAGAAGGGGAAAGCAAAGGATAAATTTGAGCAATCCAGATAGGACTCCCCTAAACCTCCACCCGAGGAAGGAGCCAAACGTAAACCAAAGTATCCTTTTCTTATCTGTGACGAGGATCACTATACCAAAGACTGCCCAAGGCAGTCCAAAGTTAGTCGTTATTGATAGGTGCTCCTCGGATTCCTGCGGTTCTGAAAGAACCTTTCCCCTCACAGCAAACGCAAATCGTAGCTGACCCATCCTTGTCTTCTTCTCCCTTTGGTTCCAAATTGTTCATGGCTAGAATGATTCCCGTTCATATTACTACTCAAGCAAAGGAATATCCGTCATCCGGTGGGAAGGAGCCTGAGGTCCCCTCAAGCGCTCCTCCATCCAGTTTTGGTTCGCTCCATATCGAGAGACCTAGCACTGAGACGCCCATCCGACCCCCTCCAAAAGGTGTACTCCGGAAATCTTCTTACAACCCTAATGCTCGTGCTGCCTAGCACTACAGCATCATTGAGGCCTTAGCTCAGGCTCCGTCTGCCATGTCCGCCTTAGAAGTACTCCAGAGTTGCCCCTCTTAGAGGAAGTCCTTGCTATCGGCTATCGGTGGCATAGACTCAGCCAACTCGGATTTGATCACGTTTGATCTCGAGAGCCATGTGCCGAGATTGCCTCACCATATTTCCTTCCTCATTCAAGTCATCATCAATTCGAAAACGATTCATCGTACAGTTATTGATGAAGGCGCGTCAACTTGCATTATGTCCATTGCTTGTTGGAAGGATATTGGGTCTCCGACTTTGAGTCAGTCTCCAATGACACTGGAAGCCTTTGATGGGAGAGAATCTCGCCCTTACAGTATCCTCAAACGATTGCCGATTACTTTGGAAGGGAAGACCGTTGAAGTGGAAGTTGAAGTTGTCGATGCTAACCTTACTTACAACCTCCTTTTGGGCCGGAGCTGGACATATGCCATGCGTACAATGGCTTCATCCCTCTTTATGTCATTCATTTCCCTCATCAGGGGAAAATTGTCACGGTAGACCAGCTCTCCTTCTTCGCTTCCTCTTCCGAAGGTAACGTGCCTTTTGTGGAGCATACCTCCATTCCCGTAGAGAGTGTGGGAGTCGGGCTCTTTAAAGACCCTGCCCTCATGGGTGTCTTCTCACTCCCACCTCCGAATCTTGCCTCGATCGGTTTGATTTCCGCTCGTTCTGATTCCCCATTGCACACTGTCGCTACCCTCGGCCCCTTTGCAAAGGGGGGCATTGATTATCTAGCTTGTAACCCTCGCTCGGCCGGGGGGCATGGGCAGATCATCGGTGCCATTGATCATTTTACAAAACAGGCCGAGATGACGCCTACACTATCTAGGCCGGTCACACAGCGGTGCAATAGGGTAAGTCCCGAAATGGGCTTGACTTGAACAAGTATCATGCATGCACTCTATTTTTTGTACATACGTGTGCTTTCAGCAAGTGTGTTGTGTGTGCATGTTTTCATGTTTTGTCTTGGTGTGTTGGCGTGATTGCCGCTTATTGTGTCCTTTTTTCTTCTTGGATAGATGTCTGGTTCGCCTTACGTTGGTTTCGCTGATGGTGCCTCCCGCAGTACACGCAACTTGTCCTCTGCGGCATGGGTGATCTACGATCCTCATGGTGAGTTAGTAGACCTTCAAGGGGTTTGTCTAGGTTGTACCACGAACAATGTCGCTGAGTATAGTGTTGTGATTGAATTACTGGCCGAGGTGATTAATCTCAATATTCGTACATTGGTTGTGAACCTGGACTCTCAACTTATCGTTCACCAGCTCAATGGGCGATATTCCGTCAGAGACCATCGCATTTTAAGGTTGTATTTACGTGTTAAATTGTTAGAGAGGAATTTTGATTTCATTACATATCAGCATATTCCACGACGATTGAACACGTTATCTGATGCATTGGCTAATCATGTATTAGACAGACATTTGCGTAACATATAATCAAAACATCATACAAGCAAGCACATAAAGCACAATAATAGACCATAGGAATATATATATATATATATATATATATATATATCTATATATATATATATATATATATATATATATATATATATATATATATCTATATATATCTATATATATATATATATATATCTATGTATGTATATATATCGTGTGGCGCACCGAGGCGCTCAAAAATAAGTGTACATGTCTAAATAGAGCCTGTGTTCTCTGTACATCTGAGACACATGTCTCTCAAAAAATCACCAGTAGGAAATAAAAACCTAGGTATCTACTGCGGCGGGTTGTGCTCCCTATACTGCATAGCCGCTCGTGCCACCCGCCTCAACAGGCGGTGCATCCTGGGTTCCACTCCTACTGTGTGGATCTGGGATGCTATGGGGACCTCCTCTATCCCCATGTAGTCTGGAATCCCTGCTAGCAGGCCCTCAAGGTTCCGGATCACTGTCTCCATCGTGTCATCTCCCGGAGGAGCCAGGGCTAGAGCTCCAACGCCCTGCGCGTCCCTCCGCGCCTCTGGAGCCAGTCCAAGGGGTCTCACCAGTCCTACATCTGCATACCATAGCGTTCATCATTAGGACATGTACATGAAAAAATCAAAAACATCATAAAAATAAAAAATCAAAAAATGAGATCAAGTGTCTTACCACCGTCATCCCACTGCTCTCCAGCGGGCAGCTGCATGTCAGGATCTCCGCGGAAGTCCATGCCGGCATACGGCCAATCCTCCATGAAGATCGTCTGTCGCTCCAACCACTCTCGGAAAAATGTCCCCCATGCCACTGGTCGGCCGCCACCTCCTCGTGGCATGACGTGAGCCCATCGTGTGGCCCTCGTCTCGCATGGCCTGGGTGTGTCCAAAGCCATGTCCTGCAACTGCAGTGCCGGCACCCACTCCAGCATGAGCGGGAGTAAGATCGATCCATAACCAAACTGTTTCGTCTCACCGCGACGACAGTTGGTCAGTTGCCTCTTCATGCTTGCCGTTACTGCCCCTGCCCAGTTAAACATGGTGGGATTTAGGCATTCGAGGGCCAGTCGGAGATGAGTCTTCGAGGCCTCATGTTGGGCCTGGGAGCCCGCTACCCGTGTCACCATGAAAAGCATCGCACGAAGGATTATGTCCTCCACCGTTGGGATTGCCACCTTTCCACTCCTTGACTTGCGTGCCTGTGGGCACACCTGAGCCATCAGCATATCTAAGGTATCACCCCCGGGTCGCTGCCCCTCCAGAATGGGCATCTCACCTCGACGAGACAGCCCGGTCAAAAAATAGATGTCTGTAGAATCGAACTCAATATCCCGGCCTCGGATGACAAATTTCCCATCTGTGGGATTCCAGGCCCTGATCAGTAGCTCCAGCAGGTCAGGTTGTGCCCGTAAGCATGGAGTTAAGAAAAATTTGAGTAATCCGCACCCCCGCAATGCGTTCCAGCACCCGGCATCAGCAAAAGCTGCTATATCATCGTTATCATGTGCACGTTCTTGCCAGACGAACGCCATTATAACCCTGCATGACAAAAAATTCCATTAGTGCCCTGCTTGCAAAGTTTGAAACGTGAATTTTATTAAAAATTTGTTGCGCGGCATCATCGCGACTGTTTCTAAAACAGACGCGATGATAATGGGCGCCTGTGTTATTTTTCCCGGGTCAGCGTGGAAGTACATCACTTTTCCGCGCTGATCTGGGCGCGGCCTGTGTAAATTTTTATCGGTCATCGCGGACCCGATAGCGAAACCCGCGATGACCGAGAGCGGAATGTAAATTGAAAAACCACCCAAATAAACACATCCCACCGTCAAATGCAGTAAAAAAGACATTAAATCAGAGCGTAGGGCAATGTGTGTCTACCTGGAACTGGTTTCAGGACGAATGATGCACGTACGGGGCCGAATTTCGTTCGCCAACCTCAATGCTCCAAGTCGCTCCACAATGGCTGAATGGTAACAATGGTAAAAAATATGGTTTAACCTCCCTGTTTATGGTAATTTTGTGAAATTAAATATTATATTTCATAAATTTTGGTTTTTCTCATGGTTTTTGCTATATGCATGGTCAAAATATGGTTTTTAACTATGTCTTTATGCGCATTTTTCATATTATCTTGAACGGGTTTACATGTGCAGTGTTCTTTGTGCAGGATCTCAGGTGGTGGAATTACACTAGTTTTATACGCACTTGATCCCGAAAAGTAGTCTTTAAGCTCTTTTCTGACTTGAAACATGAAAAGATGGTCGAGTTTCCCTCTTGACTCGTTAAAAGAAACGAGAGGCGGTCACCTTTAAGCTCTTTTTTCGACCGTTTAAACTTAAAAAGATTGCCGGGTTTTTGTCGTTTCAGACTCGTTATTGGCTACAAAACGATGTGCTTCTGACCACTTTTTTCCTTTTTCGGGTCAAAGTTACTACTTACGAAAAGTACTCCTCAATCATATTGGTTGGGCGATTCTTTCGAGTATTGTTTTATACTTTTTCGGGCTAGAGAGACACAACTCTACGAAAAAGGGCCCCCCTAGAGTTTTCTTTTCCGTGTCTTTTTCAAACTCTCTAAACATGAAAAAGACTCTGAGTTTCACCTATATCGGACTCGTTAAATCCTGACGACATTGGACTCGTCACCATGATGAGACTTGAGCTTCTCCTTCCTAGGGCTCGTTAAACTATTACTAGGTTGGATTCAAAAACAGGTTTATCATTGATTGTCTATGGAAGCTCGTCACTCTTGAACATCGACACTTTTGCTTTTTGTCGGTTTGGGTCATCCATACATCGTCATTTGGCCTTCCACGGGTTTTCCATGCGATTCATGCCACCTCCTTCGTGCCTCTATTCCATCATTGCCTGAATGCTGCCGCCCCCCTTCTAGAGTCGTGTCGCCGATATGTTCAAGAGTATAATCCCTCTGCAATTTACACCCTCGCCTCCTCCTCTAGTACTCTGCTCTGCCATCTACCACTTGTTCCTTATCTCATGTCATTGATGAGGGAAACATTATGGCCCTCCTACGACGGGTCATCTCCTGTCGACATCAGCTCATTATCCAGGAGATTGACCTAGAGATCCCCTTTGGTACCTTAGAGCTTGCATGCCTCAATGGCAAGTTCTTCGCACCTGACGGTCAGCTTTCATCATTGGTCGTCGATTGGGTGATTCCACGAGTGTTCGACTTCAGCTCCCTTTTTCACACTTCGTGGATTGTACTGGACAGTACCTTGAGAGCCATTGGCATTATTGGTGGTTTCTCTCGCGCTTGTTAACGGTTTTCATCATTGACCGGTAATCAAGCGATATTCTATCATGCTCGACCTCAGCACCTCTATTCGCATGGTAGGATTTGTACTATGATCGGATGGGTTCAAGACCCCGAACTTAGCTTACACGTGTTCGGGCTGCGTGGATTGGTTTTATGATTACATGACTCATTGATGGATGGCTGCAACCATACCTAAGTCTTCATGGATGGCTGTGGCCATACCTGTATTATCATCATGGTCTCATTAGCTGGGTGGCTACGTCCATACCACAAACCTATTTCGTATGTCTTTTGGATGGTTGTGCCCATGCATAGACTACATGTAATTCATTATCAGAGATATTAGTTGTACTTGTGTGCAGGTTCTTCCAGATGGTGTTCCAGTTCAGTCAGTTTCGTAAAGCATTTCACCCCTTCTACTCTCTCGAGCTTCATACTTTAGGGGGCATCTTTTACACAGTAATTTCTCACTGCCTTCCTCCTAGTCTTCCTACTATGTCATGAGTCCAAAATAATTTATGCTCATGCTCTCTGATGTTGCCAAATGACCCACTTTGCCAAAGTTTCTGCCTCATCGCATCTGTTGGCCAAATAAATGCGCTGATGAGCACTCCAAAACAGTCCAAACACGTTGCCATCGCGGAAGTACACATGATTCCCGCGATGGTCGATTTTCATGCACCAGCGCAGCTGTTGCTTGTAGTTTCCTGTGATGACATGACTAGCTCCATTATGCAATAGCGATGTTAGCGTGGCAAACCAGTTATGTGCCCGCGATGATCCAGTTTGGGCGAGTTTGTTTCAACAGTCGGCCTTCTAGATGACTCCAAACCAAGTTGTTGGCCTTGTTTATGTCGCCCTCCTTTCTCTGGCATGGTTGTTCCGTCATTTTTGCTACCCTCCTTGGAGATAAGCTCATCTTCCCACCATTCATGGAGACTCCTTCTCCTATTTAAACTCTCACCATTGCTATGTGCTGCTAGTTTTTGGATAGGTTTGGAATTCTTAGTCTTTGGAGTGTTGTTGATAGTGTTGTGAGCTTGATAGGTAGTTGGTGTGACAAGTGTGGGATTGTTTGAGAGATTGAGGAAGGTTGTGAAGTGCTTTTGATCTTGTGTGAAACTCGTGAGTGAGAGAGACTTGTATTGGGAGATCCATCTTCAAGGGTGAATGCTTGAGGAACATGCTAGCTGGACCCTCTTGAGAAGGCTTGTGACGTCAAGACCTGGGTTGTAAGCTTACTCTATTTCATATTAAATACAATTAATGATGTTTTCCTATGTCTCATATGCAATGTACTAGATAGCTCATGATTTCTTGACTTTATGGGTAAATAGTTCTTTGTTGTATCCGGTTATGTGCTTTGTTGTATTTCCTTGCTTTGTTTCAGGTTGATTACTCTCTAGGAGAAAGAAGTGGAAGCTGGAGCAGTGCAACGGAACTTCATTGACCACCGGTTGAGGTAGGCCTCTAACTTTAACTATTTAAGGAGAATTGTTGTTGATTTGTCCTTGTTTGTGACTAGACCCACTCTAGGGCTAGAGGGGTTGCCTCTGTCTGCAAAGGGAACACTTTCCTGCTTCCCACAATTTTTATTCAAATACTTCAGTTGGAATCATAACCGCTTAGATTTGTCACTTTCTAAATGGATAATTCGTAACTCCCCAACAGTTGTCACGTGAAATAGTACCCATGACTAGACAACTACGGTGTAACAACATCCTATGATAAAACAACAATTTGGGATGTAACAACAACATTTGGTAACAACAATGACTTAATGGCATCCGAGATATAACTGCAGCAATCTCTAATAGTAATGCAATGTAACAACAATTTGTTTCATCATGCTCATAGATCAATTGGTGTGATGACCATTTCATAACCTCATTCTCATGGGTAGCACCTAAGAAAGAGGAAAGGAAACAAAAGACTTCTCCAACGTTTGCCCCAGTTAGCCATAAAAAGGAATATTGCATCATTATATCTAGCAAAAATTTCAAATAACATGATGGCAAAAAATGTTGTTTATAATAAAGAAAAAGGTGGTTAATATGTGAATTTATGTAGGTTCAGAGGAAAAAAGGTCAAAAACGGGGAAAGAAAGTATAGAAGATAGGTACAAAAACTACACCCAACATCTCTCCCCAACTGAAGAAATTGCATATCCTCATGCAAAACCTTAGTTGCCAGTGCTATATCTCTGATGCAAATCTGTAAATTCATAAGCACCAATAGTGTCTTCATCAGTAGACCTATATCCCTGAGTAGCCTTAGTTGCCATGGCCAAGACTCCTCTTCATAATCACACAAGTGGTAATGAGACTGGTGTTGGGATGGGGTCCCCCGGGTTAATTTCGGGGTTAAGATAACCCAAGTTTTGGTAAATTTTGTGTAAATAATGTAGTCTCTGTGATTTGTGGATGTGGAGTGTGTAGATGGCTAGGAGTCAAAGGGGTTTAGCCCCTTGTTTTATGTAAAGCTTGACTCAGTTTTCAAATCCACCCATGGTCCGCGGACCATGGCATTGTATGAAAAAGTCTATAAATAGGTGTGTCTTAGAGAGTCTAAGGCATGTTTTTAATGATAAATTGATGATGAGCAAAAAGTGATAGCGGGGAGAAGTGGGTCATATAGGAAAATAGAGGCTCTGTATTTGAGTGTGCAGAGGCCTAGGTAGAGTCCGCAACATAGTGCGTGGACCCTTGTAGATGAGTGCGCAAGGTAGTTTTGAGTCTGTAATCCTGAATTGAAGATCAATAAAGACAGTTTCTAAAGAATTATTGTATATTTTTGTTATTTCTATTAATACTATATGCTATCAATAAATGATGTGTTTTATGAAATATTGGTTGAAAGTTGCACGATTCTCTTGAATAAGTGTTAATGATGTACACAATGCATGTTTAAGTATTTTCGTGAAGACTCTGATGGATTCTCTGATGTTTACTAATAACCTAAGTAAATTTGCGCGAACCCTAATTTATGATTGCTCTCTAATGCATGTAAGTAGATGGCTTGACTATGAAAGGTCCGCAAAGACTGATCGTAGACCTTTTCGAAGGTATGAAGGCCATTTTGACAGAGTTTCACTAACGTGTCATAAGAGTTTATCAATCTACGCAAAGGTAGATCTAAGGTGCTAAAAGACAGCACATTAGTCTCTAGATGCAGAAACTTGGTTCTTGGATCTCCCCGTACTGCTTCGGGTGAGAATCCAACCTGTGCTACACGAGTTGTTGCCAAAAGGGCTAGTAGTGTAGGGTTTTGTTGGTTGGCGCAGCTATCTTTGAACTTGGGTCATGACCCTCTAAGCCAACAAATGGTTGTGTTGCCTAGACTGGGATTTTCTTGAAAGAGATGTATGATGTCGCATCATTGGAATCCGACCAAGAACAGATTGAGAAGTGGCTGGATCAGAATATTCACGATTTTGCGGCACAATAAAATAGGAATTCATTCCTGTCAAAGGAAGAGTGGTTGAACAGATACTTATATACGGAGATACATGAGATCTTCTTCTGCACCTTCCCTATTGAACATTATGAATGGTTGGCTAAATTGATAGATAGCCAAGGAAATTGGAAGCTTAATAATCCGATAGTGTGGACTCCAGAATTAGTGTGAAGGTTAGAAGCCTCTGAAAACAAGATCAATTTTTTTATCACTAGCTCGATCGAATTATAGGAGGATTTGTTACAAAATTTGCAATTGATACCTCAATTAGCTACAACGAAGCAAAGTGAAGATTTTCGAAGGGTTGCAAGGTAAGTATTTAAGATCATTGAACACTTAGATTAAAGTGTTTTTATGTGAAAAATGGGTGATGCCATTACCTTGATGTTCAGAGCTATGTGAAGTGGACGATTATTTAGAAATCATGAAGGATCAGGACCAGAGTATAGTCCATTGATTGGACCTCCTTTAAGTGATGACAAAGGGGTGGAACAAACTCTGCCGCAAAGCATTGTTCAACTAATCACTCAGGGGATTCCTCGAGTAAATCATCCATCCACTCCACCTCCACCTCCACCTCCACTGCATACACCTTCGCCCACACCTCCACCTCCACCACCACCATCCAACATGGCGAACACGATGAAGCTACCGATTTTCAAGGGCATAGGGAGTGAAGATATAGAGAAGTTTTGGTTTGTTGTGAATGTTGTGTGGACAACACAATAGATTACTGATGACAATATAAAGAAGGCACAATTGGTTACCGCTCTGCAGGAACACGTGCTAACTTGGTATATTAAGTATTGTTTTGATAATCCTCTTGCCTCGCTAGCAGAGACTAATGTGGCTTTGAACAAGGAGTTTAGTAAGCCTAAGTCTAACTCACAGTTAGTAATTGGATTCAAATAAATCATGATGAGGGTCGATGATACGCCTTGGTGTTGTGGGGAAAAATGCCTATGCAGGACGATCCTATCCACCTAAGGTGTGACAGTGTCTTAGCAACAAACAGAAACAGCTATTCTAGTATTCTTCCTTTATGAATTAAGAATGAAGAGAGATGGATGGACTAACCGGTGTCTTCCGTTTGTCCCTCGATCCGGTTTCTCTTCTCTTTGAGAGTTCCCAGCTACTTGCCTTCTCGCTCGCCCAGTTTCAACAGGTCCCTGCAAGATCACAAGAAGAAAACACTACACAAAGACATAGATTCATATTCATAACTAGTTCAGGATTAGAAATAAACTAAACATACTAATGTAGTCATACATCAAAGATACATCAGTATATAGGAGAAACCAAGATAGCTTTATTGATGAATAACAAGGTTCAGGAAGAGATACAACCAAGAGGGCTCCAATCCAGCATCTCCTTCCCAGCAATTGAAATTCCTATCTTCACCTCCCTTCAAAGCATTAAGCACCCAATGATTCCAATCTCAAACCAACAACAATTCTTTGCAATAACAAAATTCCAGCCTCCTGGATCTCATGGAGGAGAGATCCATATATAGATGTTTGGAGAGAGGATGAGTCAGCGTGAGATCTGACTAGTGTCCTCTCCCTCTATCAGTTCTTGCTTCCACTTGGAGACTAAGAGCCTCTTACTCATCACTAGTCAAATTCATTGAGGCAAGTGTCATTGGAGAAGATTCTGGAAGCTTCCAGGTTCTTTCCACCTCGTTGAATGAACTTGCCATTTGTCACTTCCCGCTCAGCGCACCCTGGTAGTGCTTCTACCTGCGTTGCAGTGCACCTAGCCAGTGCAATCTCTGCATTTCAGCACAGACAGCTAGTGGAGCCTTTGAATTGATCCTGAATTGACTTGTTTTTGAGCAGTTTCTGGTGGAGAACTTCTGTGAATTGCTGTGGTTTGTTAGCCTTGTTCCTCTAGGGGTAGGAACAACATGTTTAGGGACTTTGGATCCCTTGGATTATGGACATTTCATGCTTATAGCTGTAAGGCACAAAAATGTCTATAACAGTTGCCCCCTAAAGTATGAGGCCGTTTATCGGGTGAAATGCTTTTTTAGGAGGATCCGAAGTTCATCCAATGCTGGGAGGAGACCTGTAATAAGATACAATACAATACATTATTTTTCATACTGCTTTCATGATCTAGCTGAGGCGGGCATTCCCATGCTCAGCTTTATAAATTCATTTTTTCTGTACATAGAACATACAATCGTCTAATGGTAGACTGATAATTTTGATGAAATTATCATCCTTTGTGTAGGATGATTATCTGCTACAATGATGTACATGTCAATGTCTTTATATTTCCTGAATATATATCGCAGCCCGGATGGATGAAACTAGATCCGGGGTCTTCAATCTCGTCCGATCTTCACTCTAAGTACAAGTCGATCCATGTGAGAATTGTTCTGAAGTCGAACATGGAAAGACATCGCTTGATTACCGGTCAATGAGGTAAACCATTAACAAGCATGAGAAGAATCACCGATAATGATAATGAACCTCAAGGTACTGCAGTACAATTCACGTGGTGTGAATAAAGGACTTGGCGTCGAACACCACTCAAAATCTTTCGGTCGAAGGTCATTGATGGATACCTGTCGCCAGAAGTGAGAAACTTGCCATTGAGGTATGCAAGCTTCAAAGTACTGAAGGGGTTGTTCCTAGATCAACTTCTTGGATAATGAGTTGATGTCGACAAGAAGCGATCCATCAAAGGAGGGCCTTAATGCATCCCACATCAGTGACACGGAAAGAAGCAAATGATTTTGATGGAGGTGAAAACGATCTGATGACATATGATTCAGGGTGGCAGTCATGAAAGGATGAAGGATAATGTATGGCAGTGGATGGGACACGGTTGACTTCTCTGAACGACTTCTCTTGAACATATGGCGACACTTATGTGATGGATCGGTAGCATTACCCCAAATACGGATGGTATGGCGAGACCATGGTGATGTGGCCGGTGAATGAAACAACCCAACCTGACTGTGGTACGGAGGAAAAGTGTCATGTTCAAGAGCGACTTGCTACCATCAAAGTTTTCTTGAGTTTCTCCCAATTTTTCCCCAGTCATTGCTGACCAGTACCTCTTTATTTTTGTCAAGCTTGAGGAGGATAACATATGCTTGTTCTATAACTTGCCCTTCGGGCAAGCCCATCGCTATGTTTTAACGAGCCTAGCGATAGTGAAACTCGTTCTCGTCTAAAGACAAGTTTGTCGCTATTTAATGTTTTTAATGAGTCTAATGACAAAGATAACTCGGTCCTTTTAATTTTTAGAGAGTTTGAAAAGGTACGTAAAGTCAACTCCGAAAGTCCTTTTTCGTCATCTAATCCCTTAACTCCGAAAAAGTATAAAACAATACAGAAGGGATGAGTTTTCGATAGTTTTAACGAGCCGAACAAAACAAGCGCTCGATCTTTTTGTGCAATAATCCCTCAAGTCCAAAAAGATTAAAATCTAGAGGAGGGATAGCTCTTCCGGTCACTTTAACGAGCTGGAAGGCCAAAACTCGGCAATCTTTTCATATTTTACGAGTCAGATGAAAAGAGCTTAAAGAAGACTCGTCTTTTGAGGAACGAGTGATAAAACAGGTTAGCAGCTGATTCCAGGTATGGGTTGGAATTTTCCAATCATGGCAGTGTCACAAGGATGGCTAGTGAAATCACTCTTCGCAGCTGTTCCTCAAAATGGGTAAACAATCATATGGAGGTGAACGATCGGCCAATGGAAAAGTGGAGGTGACGGTGCAAACACGACCAAGGCTTTAATGGCTGATAATGTTACATTCACTGTGGTTATTTACCGGAATAGTTCATTTTTTAACGAGCTTAAACGCGGGAAAAACACTGCTCAATCTTATGTTTATTTTTTAACGAGCATGAACTATGTGCTAAAACTGCTCGGATCTTGCGTTTATTTTTTAACGAGCATGAACTGTGTGCTAAAACTGCTCGATTAATCCAGTCATATGATAAGAATGTCTCATTGAAGATTCTATTTTTTATGGAGCTTAGATCTTACAAAGCTTTGCTCCGGATCCTTTCGTTATGCAAGTTCGGAAACGACTAATCCTACGAGTTTAAAGGGTTAGACCTACAGGTTTAAAGGGAGGACCTAAAAATTTAAAAAAATAAATAGTCGTCCCTTGCTTGCACTCCAAAAGGTTTGCATGCCCCTAGGCATAAAGTACGATTTCAAGGTTACCTCTCAATTTGCAGATAAAACATTTGTTCTACCAGGAAAGGCCTACCTCTTTCAGGTTACCCAAAGATTGTTCTATTAATCTTTCAAACAAAACATTTCTTCGGCAATGTCTACTGAAATAGACAAAGGTGAGAGACTCCGTCTGTCAACTCACATAACTTTGACAAAAGAATCTTATTCTAGAATAACCCTCTTCCAGCATGGGCGGGGTACAAACTAGTCATATTCTCCTGCGGAAACCTACTCTATACCCAAAGTTTTCCTGCCGAAGCAGACCAGGATGCATGCCCCCTGGGTTCCAGTCATATCCCTCTGAATTACTCGCGCTCATCGGGAGGGCGGACCGTGGGTTGAGACATTTCTTGCGTGAAGAGACCATTTAGGGATGGTATATGACTATTTGTGATGCGTGATCTGGGAAATGAAAGCTGGTCCACGAGCTTGACCACTCTTCCTTCGTGCGGGAAACACATTACTCTAAAGAGTGAGGAGACGATGGCTCCCATGCAATATATATAGTCTCGTCCAAGGAGTAGGTTATAATCCAAGGGTCCTTGAACGACCATCACGTTCATTTGAACGGTCTTCCCTTTCAATGTGATAGGCACATTGGGGAGGATCCCTAAAGGTCGACTGGTTCCTTTATCAAAGCTTGTCAGATTTCTCATTTCAGGCAAAAGCGCTGGCGAACCAAGCACTTTCCAAGCAATAGAGGAAAGGATACTCAAAGATGCCCCCTCATCAATGATGGTGCCAGCCATTACCATTCTGTATATTTGAACGATAATTTTGAATGGTATGCTTGCTGGCAACCGGGGTCTGCCTAGTTGGTTCCAGTCGAAGGAGACAACTAGGTTGCTTGGTGGTGGGACCGAATATACGGCCAGGTATGACTCTGACGAAGTTCCTTCCTGCGATAAAGGAATGGGCAAATTGCCCCCTTGTTCGTCGGAGTCTGTGTTGATGAAGAGAATTTGGACGGTGTCGTCTTTATTCTCCTCTGTGATGGTATCATTCGAAGATAGAGCCTCTGAAGGCAAAACCGGGTCACTTGCCGCCTCAACCTTTTGACTTTCGTCAGGTATGGATTCAGACGGTTCATCCTCAATGATAGGTGCTTCGGCTGACCACCTGAGCGAGCCAGCCAGGTTCTCAACTGGTGAAGGACTTGGCAGGAGTTTTTGATATCCAGGAGGAAGTTGCACTGGTAAAATCGGGCGATCTTCCAAAACTCTTTTAGCCTCATCTAAGAAGGGACAACGGTGGATGGCATGGTCGCCTTCACACAGTTTGCAGGGAAATCTAGCTTTCCCTCTCTGTCCTGTGGCTTCACTTTCACTAGTTGACGGTGTGCTATCAACATGGCTATCAGAGGTTGATGCCACCGAATTGTGCAAACGGGGAGACCAGTCCCTTAGTATCCGAGGGATGCAGGGAAAATCTCTGTGGAAGTGGTCTCCCTTGCATATGACACATGGCGATTCATGCCTAGTCAGTGCTGTGTGTGGATTTTTGTCAGACGACACTTGTTTGCCCCCAGTCGCTTTTGGCTCCTTCTTCTTCTTCTCTTTCTTCTTCTTTTCCTTCTTCTCCTTAGGAACTTGGTTTTTTGTTTTACTAGTTCCGTCAAGCGAAGAGGAAGGAGGAGAGGAAGAATTAGATGAAGTAGAAGGCTGGTGGATAACTCTGGTCTAGTCTAACTGTTGATTCGACTGTTAAGGAATAGTGGTGTTCTGAATGACATTGGTTGAGAAGAGCCAGACCGGCAAGCCAATTGTCAGTCCTAGAAGCGACAATGTGGCCATATGGGGCGCACCAACATCTCCCCAAGAGGAGAAGGGACTAGGATTTCCACCAAGGGGAATTCCTTGGTTGGTGTGCTCCATTTTCTCAACCTAAAGATCAACGCAGGAAAAAGGGGTGATTGTTCCGTTTAAAATAAATTTTAACGACGCTTTAGACACAACTTGCTTTTTCAATTTTAAAGAGTCGAGAAAAAGCTAAAGATGACTCTAGTCTCCTTCGATGTTTTAACGAGCCCGAAGTGACAAATGCTCGGATGGACTTTTTCCGTTATAGAGTCTAAAAAAGGCCAAAAGGAACTGCTCTGGGGTTCTAGGTAGAGGGTGTGCCAAACTTTTCGCAAAACCGCAGAATACTTTTTAAGGTACGGGCGGTCAATCTTCCTGAATGTTGTGTTCAGTGCATTGCGATCAGTAGGGCGGCCGACACGGCTTCCTAAGGATAAAGGTTTTATTCCTATAGGGGTCTCCCAATATATACTCGACGGTACGTGGGAGCACAATCCGTACTGGCGCTATCGTCCCTCAGGAGGAATCACCCACCATCAGCGAGATCGACAGTCACCAGGCTTTACGACGCCAGAACACGTCTCTAGCCTAGACCTCTATGTTGTGCATTAAGTTACAAAGCGTTGTTAAGTTCATTCAATTTATTTTAGGTTGATCTTTCTTAGAAGTTTGCCTTTTTGGATCACCACGAGATGTATGATACAATTCCTAAATGCAGTCTAAAGATGATAAGCAAGCTTTTATATCTTTTCAACAATGAAAATCCTAGCTACAAAGGGAAAAGAAAGACACCATCTTTTCTCAAAGAGCACTCATCACACTCTAATGCACTTTTCCTAAATCAAGCATGCAAACTATCAAGATGCAAATGCACAATGCAGGTGTTTGTTTTCCGCTCTCTTAATATTGATGCCTAAAAAGAAAGCTTTTTGTACAACTTTGAATTTGCTTTTAAATGACAAATACAAACAAGTTTACTTTTTCGAAATCATAAAGGGTAGAAGAGAATACAACACTTTACGACTTTCGAAATGAACACTTGTTTCGACACTTAAAAGAGACAAACTCAAACCAAAAGCAAAAGTAAATGTATAATCAACTGTAAACAGCCAATGAACTCTCTCCTAAGATCACAATCAACAGATCTGAATCAAGGGCTACAGGATGACTATTTCACTCTTGCAAAGGAAAACTGTAAATGATGCCACAAACACATAAAAAAACTCACAGTCTTTTTGTACAAAAGGAGGTGGAATTTAAGCAGAGAAAAGGAGTTATCAGACAGGTACCTATGCTGGTTACAGGCTGTAGAAATCAGAGATCAAAACAAGGCAAAACAGAGCAGAGAACCCCAGCTGCACAAGGCCCAACTGGATCAGCACACTCCCAACACAGAGGTTTTGACATTCAACACAGGTAGCCTTCACGGGACCTGCGTTGAAATGCAGAACCTCTTCACAGAGTCTGCGCTGAAGCAGAAATGAGAGTTGTTTTTGGGTTCTGGGTTACAGTTTGCTGATTAATCTACAGTTTCAGGCCAAATAAAAGCAAAAAGCAAGGTACAATCAAAGGGATGATTTGAGGGAGGACTAAGATCTATCACAAAGGATCATCAAATCATTTTTGAGTCCATTGTTCATATCATAGACAAATCCAGTGATTGGATCAAAGCAGCAGCTGTCTACTTTGCATCTGAGAATAGCAGATGCAGTTCGATTGTTGCTGTTGAGTCTATGAAACAAACAATGATAGAGACACAAATAAAATGACTAAACAGATCTCCCTAGTGGAGTCACCAATTTGTTGTGGGGAAAAATGCCTATGCAGGACGATCCTATCCACCTAAGGTGTGACAGTGCCTTAGCAACAAACAGAAACAGCTATTCTAGTATTCTTCCTTTATGAATTAAGAATGAAGAGAGATGGATGGACTAACCGGTGTCTTCCGTTTGTCCCTCGATCCGGTTTCTCTTCTCTTTGAGAGTTCCCAGCTACCTGCCTTCTCGCTCGCCCAGTTTCAACAGGTCCCTGCAAGATCACAAGAAGAGAAAAATACAGAAAGACATAGATTCATATTCATAACTAGTTCAGGATTAGAAATAAACTAAACATACTAATGCAGTCATACATCAAAGATAAATCAGTATATAGGAGAAACCAAGATAGATTTATTGATGAATAACAAGGTTCAGGAAGAGATACAACCAAGAGGGCTCCAATCCAGCATCTCCTTCCCAGCAAATGAAATTCCTATCTTCACCTCCCTTCAAAGCATTAAGCACCCAATGATTCCAATCTCAAACCAACAGCAATTCTTTGCAATAGCAAAATTCCAGCCTCCTGGATCTCATGGAGGAGAGATCCATATATAGATGTTTGGAGAGAGGATGAGTCAGCTTGAGATCTGACTAGTGTCCTCTCCCTCTGTCAGTTCTTGCTTCCACTTGGAGACTAAGAGCCTCTTACTCATCACTAGTCGAATTCATTGAGGCAAGTGTCATTGGAGAAGATTCTGGAAGCTTCCAGGGTCTTTCCACCTCGTTGAATGAACTTGCCATTTGTCACTTCCCGCTCAGCGCACCCTGGTAGTGCTTCTACCTGCGTTGCAGTGCACCTAGCCAGTTCAATCTCTGCATTTCAGCGCAGACAACTAGTGGAGCCTCTGAATTGATCCTGAATTGACTTGTTTTTGAGCAGTTTCTGGTGGAGAACTTCTGTGAATTGTTGTGGTTTGTTAGCCTTGTTCCTCTAGGGGTAGGAACAACATGTTTAGGGACTTTGGATCCCTTCGATTATGGACATTTCATGCTTATAGCTGTAAGGCACAAAAATGTCTATAACACTTGGGAATTAGATCGGAGGTTGAAGTGTCAGATTCAAGAAGCTAACGTGCAGCGCACAGATAGTCAGCATCACAACGGTTTATAGCTTCACTTCTTCCCCACCTGAGAATTTCTCTATCACAATAGAAGATAGGAACCCAGGCGGAAGCCTTGGAAATCGTGATAAGGTTGCATGCATCTCCTATTTAGGACGAAACATTGAGGGTACAACAAATGCACTCTCAGTTACAGAGCCTACACTTAGATTGTAGAGTTTGAAGAAAGACAGGGAGTCTAAACTAGAAGTGGGCACAAAAGTCTATTGTTTGATGTGCAAGGGCCAAGGGCATCATAAAGATCACTTCCCAATATATGCGAATTATATTATAGGAGGGGGGCCAATTCCCCTGAAGGTAGAAGCCCCAATAGGGCCGAGTGTGGGGATTGCATTATGGTGTGCTATTTGTCAGGTTGCTAGAAAACATGCGATGAATAATTGTCATTTACTCCAAAAGTTCATCCAAACACCCCAGGATTTGTTCTGTAACTTCTGCAAATCGGTGGGCCATGATGAGCACCATTGTTTAAGCTATGAGATGATGATGGAAAGAATGCCTACTTATCATATGCAAGCAGAAACTCTACCTCTAGATCAGGGCATGGGAGGAGTGCATGGAGGTTATCAAGGATGACGACAGGGCCGAGGACGAGCAGGACTTGGTAGAGTCTGTGGTCATATCATTTGCTACAACTACGAAATGCCAGGGAACTATGCACGAGAATGCTAGAATTAGACACGCCCGTCATGTCAATATTGCAGCTAGTTTGACCACACTATAGAAGAGTGCCCGATGCTGATAGCTAAAATACAAGAGAAGAAAGTGCAACCTCAACATCCTACACAAAAATTACAGATGATGAGGGTTGAGCCCCATGAAGAGGATCAAAGCATGAATATAGTGCTAAGAAGTGGAATAATGACCAACCATGATAAAGGTAAGAAGCCTGAAGAGGATGGATGTGTCCACAAGTCCCAGAGAAGGAAGTTGCCTTTGATCTAAATCATGCTAAGGAGAATTTTATTGAAGCCAAGAAAGCTTCACTGAGGCGTCCACCTCAGGAGGCCAGGACAAGGTGCAAGAGACCAGTGTGCCTGCAAAGATTGATCCCTCTGTACTTACTACATTTTTAGAGACCTGCATAAAAATGTTGTGCGATAGCAAATAAGTGGAAGGCCTACATGAATTAATAAACAAATGTGTCAGCAAAGAGAAGGTCCCTCATGGACACCGGGTGGTCAGAAAAATTGGCAAACATAAGGCTCAAAAAGGGCACAAGATGAGGCTCACCGTGTAGATAGTTGATTATGAGATGGACCAGGTCATCTTGGATCTGGGGTTCAATGCAAACGTATTACCAAAACAAACATGGGAAAGAATGGGGAGACCTGCACTACAGTAGTCTTTGATTCAACTTAAAATGGTGAACTAGTAGAAAATTATCTCCATGGGATGATTATATGGGTAACAGTTGATATAGAAGGTGCGAGCGTAGTGACCGAATTTCAGGTTATAAAGATTATCAATGATAGTAACCCATACCTCGCGCACTTGGGAATTGACTGGGCCATTGATATGAATGGGGTCATCAATTTGAAGAAGAGGACAATACAGAAGGGGTGTGCTATACTGAACCAATCCACGATTATGAAGAAATTGAGGATGAACTGGATGAAATATACAAAATAACAATGCAAGATCAAGACTGGATCAATCCGACAGTTGATGGATGGATTGCATGGGACCGGGAGAGTTCCTGCACCTCGGATTGATAGATGAAGAGTTGTATCAATGGCAGAATCGCTTGCATGAAGTATCCACATTGTGATGTAATATGATGACAAAGTCATTGCACTGTGTTATATTAGAGGTAAGGAAACTACCCTATTATGATGGTTTAACTGATGTAGATCTATTTTTGGATGAATTTGAGTGTGAAGTCCCTAAGGATCACTACTTCCAAGCTTTAGAATTGGCACTGTGTGCTACGCCCGCACGATGGTGGGGTACACATAAGGAGAATTTTATTGCATGGCAAGATTACAGAAGAATGATGAGGTTACAATTTGGATGTCCTAACACTAGATTGACTGAGAAATATAACGGAAGGGATGATCCACATGATCAACTAGAAAAATGGACTAAAGCATGGGGGAATAGAACCGTAACTAAAGTGGGTACACGTATTTTTTCATACTTTGCATACAATACCCATGAACTGGTATCTAGAAAAAGAGCTCCACCATGGCACCGCGGAGTGGGATATATTGAGGGAGGGGTTCTTATTGAGCTTCAACATTGAAGACGGCTTCACAAGCATCGATGAAGCACTACAAGAGATTAAGGCAGCTATCTTCAAAACATCACAGGAACCTATGGAATGGACCCAATCAAATTGGAGCACCCCGCTGCAACATGCGCTGGAATGCTATAATGTGACCGTTGAAGAGGAAGATGAAGATCCGAGAAAAATTAATATTCCAAAGGCAGAAGAGAATCGCAAAGTCAAGGGCCCACAAATAGACAACGCGGACATCACCGTGTCATTGAAGACCAAGCAAGTAAACATTGGCACTAAAGCAGAGCCGAAGTTTGTGAAGATTGGAGACTATTGGGATGATGCTACCTTGGATAAAGTTGTTGAGTTACTCTGTGAATACTAGGATATCTTCGCCACGAATGTTTCAGATTTGAAGGGCATAATTGGCAATTTTGGCATTATGAAGATCACTCAAAAGTCGAACGTGGATCCTATTAAGAAAAAATCATATCACCTTAATCGTAAGTAGAAGGAAAAGGTTATCCAAGAGCTGGATAAGATGATGGAAGTAGGCGTCATAGAACCAGTCGAAGAATTTGATTAGGTGAGCCCGATGGTGGTTCAGGAGAAGAAACAGAAATGAAAAATAACGATCTGTGTAGATCTGTGGAAGCTTAACGATGCATGTGTTCACGACCAATTCCTAGCACCGTTTACAGAAGAAGTATTAGACAATGTTAGAGGGTGGGAGGGGTATTTCTTCACTGATGAGTTTTCTAGGTATCATCAAATTAAGATCGCGCTCGAGGATAGGAGAAAAATGACCTTCGCGATAGAATGGGGTTGTTTTCAGTACACTGTGATGTCATTTGGACATAAGAATGCACTTTTGATATTTTCTCATGTAGTCATAGTAGCGTTCAAGGAGTTCATTCATAAGTTCTTAGAAGTATACTTTGATGACTAGACGATGTTTGGATTAGTGAAGTGCCATGTAGCAAGTTTGTGCTTGATGTTGGATACATGTCGCAGATACCATATCACGCTAAATTTGAAGAAATGCATATTCTATGTTCCCTTTGGGATATTGCTAGGTCATGTGGTGTGCAAGCAAGGATTGATGGAGGACCCTACAAAGATTGCAATAATTTTGAATTTGGAAGCCCCTAGGAATGTCAAGTAGTTGCGCACGATACTGGGACATATGGGATATTATAGAAAATTGATCAAATCCTATGCTCAAATTATTGTGCCCATGGAGAAACTGCTGAAGAAGGACGCAACATTCTATTGGGAGGAAGAATGTCAGCACAATGTATATGTGTTGAAAGAAAAGATGGTCACCACGCCGATCTTGGTATTCCTTGATTGGAAAAGGAATTTCATGTACATGTGGAAGCCTCTAGCATTGCATTGGGTGTAGTGCTAATGCAGGATGGTGAAAGATAAATGGACCATCCTATAGCCTTCGCCAGTAGGAAATTATTGAAGGCCAAGAAGAATTATTCAACGACTGAGCGCAAAGGATTGGACATGGTGTATGCGTTGCAGAAATTCAAGCATTATCTATTAGGAGGGCATTTCAAGATGTACACAAATCATTCTGCCTTGAAATACCTGGTCAATAAGCCTGTGATGCAGGGGAAGCTCTGCAGATGGTTGCTATTATTCCAGGATTATGACTTTGAAGTCAATGTGAAGCCAGGAAGGTTAAATGCAGCGCTTGACCATCTGTCACGAATAGGAATAGGCAAGGAGCCTAATAATTTGGAGGAAGGGTTGCCAAATGCGCAGCTCTTTGTGGTGTGCATAGCAGATAATCATTTTGTAGACATTATTCACTTCTTGACTATGAGGATGGCACCCGAAGGATATAAAAGTCAACAACACAAGGAATCAGTAATGCGCACAACAAACTTTTTAGTTATTGTGGGACATTTTTATAAGATGGCTGTTGATGAAATATTGTGAAGATATGTGCCAGACTTTGAGAGGGATAGAATCATCGTTGAAGCTCATGGGGGAGTTGCAGGAGGTCATTATGAAAGCAAGGAAACTGTGCAAAAGATTTTTGCATAGGTCTATGGTGGCCAACTTTGAACAAGGATTCCAAGGCATGTTGTAAGGCATGCAATGCATGTCAAAGAATTGGAAGACCATCGTGAAGGGATGAGTTGCCATTACATCCTCAAGTATCTTTGCAGCCCTTTGAGAAATGGGAGATTGACTTCGTTGGGCCAATTTAGGCCCTGGGAAAGAAAATAGGTGCGAGGTATATTATCACCATGACGAAATATCTAACTAGATGAGCAGAAGCACAACTGGTTAGGGATTGTACTCAGGCTACGACAACAACATTTTTGTTTGAGTATGTCTTAACCAGATTCAGCTACCCTAAATTGTTGATGAGTGACAAGGGTACACACTTTTTGAACGAGATGATCAGTGCGCTAACTGAAGAGTTCCAAGTCTACCATAAGAAGAGTACATCGTATCACCCATAGGCCAATGGAACCGTTGAAGCTTTCAATAAGATTTTGGAGAATGTGCTGATGAAGATCTGCAACGTGTAGCGGAATGATTGGGATGTGCATGTACCTGCAGTAGTATGGCTTATATGACTACTTGTAAGAAGCTGACAAGGTAAACATCATTCAGATTAGTATATGGGGTCGAATTTGTAATGTCGATGGAGTACATTATACCTAGTCTATGCATATCAGCACTGAGGGGTATGGCAGATCACGAGGCCTTGGAGGAATGGCTCACGTAGCTGATGGAGCTCGAAGAAGACCAATTTTTGGTAGGATTTCATCAAAAAGTACAAAAGGAGCGAGAGAAAGCATGGCATGATCGCCACATCAATATTCACACATTCAAGGTAAATGATCTTGTCCTGTTATATGATAGTAAATTCACTAAATTTTTGGGTAAATTCCAGATGCATTAGTTAGGGCCATATATTGTCAAAGAAATTATAGATGGAGGCATAGTTTAGCTCGCAAAGCTGAATGGGGAACCCTTCTTGGGAAGAGTGAATGGGAGAAAGTTGAATTTGTATACAAGAGATCCTACACAATGACTATATGGCAGCAGGATAGTCTTAGCACTCCAAGCAGTTGCAAGGGAGTGCAGGACTATAAACTACACTGTCCAGACTGGAGGACAATGTAGTAAGAAGGCTATGCAGAAAGTGACAAAGAGGCAACCTATGAAGCTGCATGCAAGAAGCTATGCCATGGAGGAAGGTGCCGCGCAACACAGCAGGAAAGTGACTGTTGGAGTTACTGTTCATGACTTGACGGCCAGAAGATGGTTAAATGGAGCGGGGTGGCAGCATTTAAGGAAAAAATCTTTGAAGATATACTACCAAAACAACATTTATTGTCAAAAATTTGGGGGAATGGTCGAATTTGAATTCAAAACTCCCTATAAATTACGCGTGTCGGTCCAACAGAGAACACTTTGCACTCATAGAATTGTTAGTGAAATTTGATGTCTATTGCCTATGAACCAATCAGCTTGGGAAGATTTAGTCGTGAGCCTAGCATTTGCTAAGTTTTCTAAGATAAACCAGAAGTTTATTCTTGACAAAATTCTTGCACCAAGTCCTGCTGAAACTGTGAGTACTAGCAATATTTCCTCTGAGACAGCTACCTCGGAAGTTGTAAGTATGGAAGCTTCGGCTCCTGTGCCTATAGCGCCAAGGTTTCCTAGGTCGAAGCCTACCCCTACCAGAGAAATCCAACCCACCAAATCAAAGAAGGATAAGTAGAAGAATTCGATGCCTATCTGTGCATTCCTAGGAAGCATACCAAAACACAGATTCTGACATGACCCTCCAGAGGAGTAGCATAAAGCTCAGAATTATAAGCATCTTTTCAAGATGCTGAGAAAGAGGAATTAGTCCACGGTTTAGATATTATGTATCAAATTGCTAATTGAACTTCATGAAAACACTTCTTTCAGATAATGGAATTTTAAATTCATTCTCTTTTATTTGGGTTAGCCCTGAATAAAGGTATTCCGAACCGAAGAAAAAAGATAAGCAACCGAGAAGGTAGTGGACCTAGAGGTGGAAGAGGCCCAGGGAACAGAGGATATAGACGCTAAAGGAGTGGATCCCATAACAAGTATCCCTAAATATATACCATCACGGAAGGGAAAAGAGAAGTTCACGAAGGACCCAGATTCTGAGAAGTTCATCATATCTATGCCCCTGCTACCTAAGCAGGTCCCATTTGAAGGTCTGCAACTTGCAAGGATCCCACTGTTGAAAATGGAGGATTGGGACTTTGCAGACTACGCTAGGTTTCCACACTTTGTGACAAATAAGTATATGCGCAGGGTATATTATGCAGAATCAGGGGTTACAGCGCTAGAAATGGAGGAATGGGTCTGTGGTTTTGAGCACTCAAGGTTACTCAATCTGCTGTGGGTTCCCCATTATCACTGCACCCCCATTAATACAATATGTGTGCACCAGTTTCTCACATTGGTGCACAATGGGTGTTTATGGCTAGGATGGCCTATACCCATTACAGACGTGCTTATTCACATAGTCGCGCACCTACCTTATAAGGGCACGAACCTGGCTAAGGAGTTTGGCAGAAAGACTGGGGAGAAGGACCTCACATAAAGAATGAAGAGGGATTACGAGCTCTTGAAGAAGTCGTGAGGGTATTCAATTCTTTCTATAATTGACCTGCTAGTTCAATTGGCTACCCAAATTTTAGCAGGGAAAGTGATGTAAAATTTCCATGGGGATCAATTTCCAGCGCCTGTAGTTTCCCTTGCTACGCAGTGCATTAAACGCGTACAATTTAATTGGTCAATATACCTCTATTAGGAGTTCCTAGCAAACTGCTGAGAGGCCCAAGATGAAACCAATCCTTTCCACTATGCTTGGTTGTTGTTTTTGATAGTGCTTGTTGCATGGGAATTGCCGGAGGACAGTCGATTTCCTCTGCTCGAGGAAGGATTTCCAGAGGCAACACAATTCGCTTCCTTATGGGCTACAAAGGATCCCGTGCAGATTATAGAGATGAAGATATTCTGGGTTCTCATGGAAATGTCTCTCTGTATGGCCATCAATCAGCATCCGACGTTGTCCCTAACCTTGTTCATGCAACTATCAGCCTATGCGGCATTCAAGGCTGACTTCCACAGGGTATATATCCAGGCGTGGAAGGATCCAGAGTAGAAATGGCATGACTTTCCCTATTTGGTGACAAAAACGGATGTGCAGGAGGTTGTAGCAAAATGGCCTGCAGAATGGCCTACCCTGTCGGACTTAGATGTTGGAACAAGCACAGGCACGGGTAGTTCTGTTGTGCAGAAGAGAAAGGAGGTAGCTAAATAGGTTGCACATACCTTGGTAGCATAGAAAAAGTAGGAAGCCGCAGAAAAGGCTCATGTGGAGCAAGAACGCACTGCCAAGGAGCAGGCGGAACAAGAACAACGCGAGTCACAAAAAGGTGAAAAGTCACCTTTGCCGAAGATAGAGGAGGAAGAGCTTTCAGGACATGGTAGTGAAGGGGATGAGGGGCAGAGAACCCTCTTTATTCTGAAGAGACATGGCAAGGTGCAACAAGGTGGTACAAGGAAGAAGCATAAATCAAATAAGTCGTAGGGTGATCCCATGGTTTTAATAAAGGGAGATCTTGATGAGATGGGGGATAAAATTCAGGACACCACCATGAAAGTGGTGCAGCAGTTTGAGCAACAATACATGTAGATGCTGGGGAGCATCCAAAAGGATCTGTTTGAGTTGTAGATCTAAGCAAGTAGAATACAAGTGGGCACCAGACAAGTGAGCGCGCAACAAGCGAGCCTAGCCACCGGGACAAGCCAAGCAGCAGAGTTAGTAAGGATCCTAGACCTCTGAACTATAGAATTGCGAGATGGGTCCCTTTGCGCGGAGACCATCGATGATCACATTATCTTGAGTACAATTAAGAACATCGAGTTGAATATAGCAGTGATCTCCAACAAGACCCTCCACACGATGCATACAACGATTGCAAATGAATTGATAACTAGGTAGCAACACGCCTTCAACCCTATCAGTGAGTTCAAAGTGAAAAATGAGTAGATGTTTGCTGAAAAGACACAGGCATTAAAGGAAAAGGAAGCACTTCAAACGTGTAGTTCTAGTATGGAGTCAGTAGTATCACAGGGATGCAAGATAGTTCCTGAGCTTCACATCCTGAAGAATGCACAACAAGAAGCCAAAATCATAAAACTAGCCGTTAGTGTGCATGAGGCTAAAACAGAGGTTGGCTAAGTCGAGTTTGAGCTCAACATGAAGATTACAAAGCTACAGTTAAAGTTTCAGCCCACAACTCCTCTTGAGGTCCGAGAGCCGCGTGGAGCAATGATAAAGGAAGGAATAGCTAAATTGGATGCCACAGTCGCTGACTGTGCGACATTGTTTGAGCAAGCTATGGAGCTCGTGACCAATTTGCAAGAGGATCCAAACTTGTAGACATTGAACACAAAGGTAAGGGAGCTACAATAGAAATATGATGAAGTCAGGGTGACTACGCGCTCCATAGCACCAACGCAGCGCCTTGCTAAATTGCAGGAAGGAAAGAAACTCCTAGCACAGGTGGATGAAGCACAGAAGAAGGAGGCCTTACTAAAGGCTAGGTTGCAACCTTGGTCAGAGGAGTCTTATCAAGTCACAACGACCATTCAGGATAATCTTAAATGGTTGCAACAGACACAACAGATGATGAGGATGGCTGTAGAAGGAACAACCACGGAAAAATTGGTTGAGGAAGTCAAGCAAGCAGTAATGTAGAGCACTGCCAAAGTTCTAGTGATCCAGGTGGAGATGGGAGATCTTTGCAGTAAGATCGCAACACCAGCAGAGTGACTCGAAGGCGAGTCATGATCTTTGTGTTGGGGGCCTGTTGGGATGGAGTCCCCTGGGTCAGTTTTGGGGTTAAGATAACCCAATTTTTGGTACATTTTTTGTAAATAATGTAAATTCTCTATGATTTGTGGATGCAGAGCACGTAGATGGCTAGGAGTAAAAGGGGCTTATCTCGTTGTTTTATGTAAAGATTGAGTCAATTTTGAGATCCAACCATGGTTCGCAGACCATGGCATTGTATGAAAAAGGCTATAAATAGATGTGTCTTATAGAGTCTAAGGCATGTTTTTGATGATAAATTGATGATGAGCAGAAAGTGATAGTGAGGAGAAGTGGGTCAGATAGGAAAAGAAAGGCTCTGTAGCTAAGTGCACAGAGGCCTGGGTAGAGTCCACAGCTAAGTGTGCGGACCCCTGTAGCTGAGTGCGCAGGGCAGGGTATGGTAAACCTGAATTGAAGTTCAATAAAGACAGTTTCTGAAGAATTCTTGCATATTTTTTTTTATTTCCGTTAATACTATATGCTATCAATAAATGATGTGTTTTATGAAATATTGGTTGAAAGTTGCATGATTCTCTTGAATAAGTGTTAAGGATGTATGTAGTGCATGTTTGAGTATTTTCATGAAGACTCTGATGCATTCTCTGATGTTTACCAATAACCTAAGTAAATATGCATGAACCCTAATTTAGCACTGCTCTCTGATGCAATAAGTAGATAGATTGATTATTAAAGGTCTAAAAAGACCCATCGTAGACCTTCGCTAAGGTCTAAAGACCATTTTGAAAGAGTTCTAGTAACATGCCATAAGAGTTTATTGATCTGCACGAAGACATATTTGAGGTGCTAAAAGACGTCACACTAGTCTATGGATGCAAAAAATTGGTTCTTGCATCCCCCCATACTACTTCGGGTGAGAATGCAACCTTTGCTATGCGGGTTGTTGTCAAAACAGCTAACTCTGAACCTGGGTTAGGACACTCTAAGCCAACAACTGGTACTCCTCCACTGGCAACCAAATCAGAGGATATCTTAACCTAAGCCCAATCCAAAAGGCTCCCAGTTTTTTCACCACCCGGGCATATTTTGGTACTCATGTAACCTCAGTCACAAAATTCTGGAACCCAAAAGGATCCCCTTCTTGTAATCCGGCACGGTTGGCTTTTATGTGCTTGAGGCACCCTCTTACTACTCAACTTTTCATTTGTGCATATAGATTAAGGAAAAACCACACAATCCTCCTTCTGTAGGTGCTTGAATCCTCAAAATTCATAATACTTAAGAATATTTTGAACTCACGTCTCAATTCATTGGCCATTCCTAGTTCTTCCCTAATCCACAATGTTTCTTTTTCCTCATTAGTTTTAGCCGACTTCATGGCCAAGTGCCATTCAATTTGATTTCTCATAAAAGAAATAAAGGCACACAACTACAAATCCCCCCTATAAGAGAAAATAGTTACCACCAACTTTACACTAGCATGTTCACAAATCATATTATGTAAAAAAAACTCACAGAGTAAGATTTGTTCATCGAAGTCACAGGCACGAAAAAATTCTATGAAAGTGTAGGTAGAAGTACCCAAATATGGTCTGTTTTCAATAATTTCTCTTAATTGAAACATATAAAATCATTCCCATAGGAAAACAGGATATGATGGGGATGGCCTCCTGTAGCCTAACAGGTTCAGGGCAAGCTCATAAAGGTTTTTCCTATCGTTTGTTAGCTCTCGAACCTGCTTCTGTAACAACTGCAGTTATTCCTCTTTGTTCTTCATTGCTTCTTTACTCCTCCATTCTTCCCATTCTTTCACCAAATCCTTCTATGACCACTTCTCGCGGAGTGAATTAAACATTTTCTCATGTGCCCTAAGCGAGATCACTCCCTCTTGCCGAGAGAGTGCCTACTGTTTCCATTTTTGTAATTCCGATATCAACAAAACTCTTTGTGAACACCATCCTTCATTAAGACCCTATGTTCTCTCGCATGCAGTATCAACTGAAGGTATAACAACCTCCCACGGGTGGAGATTCTCCATTTCGGCTACTGGTTCTTCTATAATAGTAGCGTCATCAATGGGTTCTTGTATAACATCTTCTTCTTTTTCTCGTTGGTTAGCTTCTGCTTCCACTGTTGGTTCTTGTGTAACTGCAGTGTCATCCATAGGTTCTTATGTATTAGATTCCAAATTACTCTCCACAGGATGCTCCATTTTAGCTACTGGTTCTTGTGTATCAACAGAGTCTTCAATGGGTTCTTGTGTATCAGCTTCCGAGGACTCAGTTTGTGTTTCCCTCGAAAAGGTGCTCATAGCACAAACTCTATACCCTGCTACTGCTAGTTCTTTAGCACAGGCCATGCACACAAAACCTGGGACATTTTCCTCCCCGACCCTATTTACGACCTCAACCAAGGTATATAACCTCAAGACCCTTTCTTCCACCTTACTCTCTTCTAACTATTGTCTTAACTTTTCATTTTCTCTCTCTAAATTTTCAATTTTAAGAAGCAAGGATTAGGTCTTGTCCTTACTTGGCGAGGGGGGTCCCTCCGGCCGAGCCTGATCTTCTTCTTTCTGCTTTTTCTCTTCCTTACTCTTCTCAGATGTGGATGGGGGTTTTGGATGTCCACTAACCTTCACTCTCTACTTTGACCACTTATCACCTATCGGCTTATCAACTGGTCTCTTTTCACTCCTTACTTTCAAAGGATGGGCCTGTTTCTTGGTTTCCTCCAGAGCTTCCTCAGAAGTCCCGGCTTGCTTTGTTCAGGAAGTCCTAGCCTTCTTCCTCATGAACTCATCCTAGCTCTTGCCTTGGTGGCTCGGGGAATCTATCACAATTATCTTAATAAGATTGTGGTTTGTGATGCAATTCTATGGATGTGTAGTTGTCTTCACAGCCATAGCCATATGCCTGATGTTCCCCACTAGAAAATACGGGAGGTTTATCATCTATTGATTTCGGAGGTGATTCAACAACGAGAAGTGATAATTAAATACAATTGTCACCCTTCCCTCACAAGTGATGTACTTAATGAGGTAAAAGGAAACATCTGCCCATGGCTACGGAAGCGACAAACTATCAATTCCTCTTCCTTTCCTTTCCAGTCGTTCTTCCCCTTGATGAAAGTCCTCCTTCAAAGAGGGGTCATTGATCTTTCTGTTGAACCACCTCTTGCCTTATGTTGGCAATGTTGTCACATGAGAAATTACCTCCTCTGTGACTTCCAACTGCAACCCCCTGACCTTCATTTGATACTCATTCAAATTATTGGCAAATTCCATAGCAATTGATTCATCTGATCCCTCCATCGTTTGGAAAAATCCAAACCAACTTTCATGCTCTAAAATTTGGCATGCTTCATGAAAATTTTCCAATGCCTCGGTTGATTCTGGTTCATGTCGAACTGTCACCCCACCCATCTTTGCGTTGTTACAACACAATGTTCTTCTTTCTTCTTCGCTTTGATAAATTCCGAAGTAATGGAAAAATGCTTAGTTGTTCTGGCTCTACAAACGGTTCTCCTCCACTTTTGTCTAAGAGTTCTGAATGAGGATACAATGCTTCAGCGGTGGGTGATGGTAGGGTGACGCAGTGAGGTTAAAGGCAAGGATTTCAAATCAGTATTTGTACTACACAATATTACTACCTTATTAATGCTAATTTATGGAGGATTTTTTTTGAGGTACAATTCCCTTTTCGACATGATTCGTCATAAAAGTTTACAATGGTGGTTATAAATGATAATTATTATGAAATTCACAGGTCATGCACGAGTCATGATGTAATTCTCCCTCCTCCTGGCTTAAGTGTGACGGTCGTCCTCGGCCATAAAATGGATATCACATTGAATTTCCATAATTTATAAATACAAGAGGACAACGATATTACCGTTCCATGATGTACTTGGTTGGATGTGGAAAGAAGAAATTGGTGATGATGTGCGCGTTATTAATTCCGGCAGTCATGGCAATTACTCCTATATCATGGTGATGAATGTTGTATATCATTTTTGGCTTGATGGGCCTTGACCCAGGTTTAGCGTTAAGTATCCAAGTAAATCCCTACACTACTGGCCCTTTCGGCATCAATCTGTAGAGCATAGACTAAAGTCTTACCCGAAGAAGTATGGGGGGATGCAGGAACCAAGTTTCTGAACCCTGAGATGGTTTTGATGTCAGTGATATGCCCTAACCCTTCCTTTGCGTAGACCGATAAGCCCTTTAGGGCCTATCAAAGTATTTCTCTTATTCGTCCTTGAAGCCTTCACAAAAGTATTTGATTTTCCTTCGTTGACCCCAAATAGATAGATCAGGCACTTACGTGCCTCTATAATTACTCTTACTTCTGTATTTACTCAGATTCTCTTAAGTATTGGTTAACTTTAACATGCATTATGGTTATCTTCACGTAAACAGATATTCTTACTTGCGTTCATATGACAAAGTAAAATACATATATTCGCACATCAATATAGCATTAATTCATAACCCTAGTATTCAACATAACATAATCGCAACATTCATAACGGAAGTAAAATAACACATACACAAATAATTCCAAAAGAATTATCTTTATTGATAATCCAAATTTCCAGTACAGACTTTGACTACCTGTTTCCAGGAAAACTAGTGTCTTTTCAATCTGCTAGTCCCACTAAGATTGGCAGCTATCTTAGAAACAAACAATCAAAGAAATTTGTGATTTCCTCTATGTATGATAGATAAGAGAGAAGCAAAGGGACCAACCTGGATCTTCTGCTTGACTCCTTGCTTGATTTCTCTCCCCCTTGATAGAGCTTGCAACTCCTCTCCTACTTGTCCCACTTAGAGAGTACCTGTAGAAACAAAGTAACAAAAAACCATCAAAGCATCTCGATCTATTATATCATAAACAATGCAGAATCAGAAATACATTGAACATACAATGGTATTTACAAATAACAAGATTCACAAGTACATGATTGTATGGAGGAAAACTCAAAGAACTTTATTAAAATAGAAGGGAGACTTACAACCCAGCTGTCTGATCCAGCATCATCCTCCCAGTATCAAAACCCTCTTCACCTCATGAAAAGCAAGATCACCCAACAATACAATGTTCCTTCTCAAAGACAAACTATCAGCACTTCCTTAAAAATTACAAAATTCTAGCCTCTAGATCTCTCAAATGAGGGATCCATTTATAGATGTCTGCAAGGGTGTGAGTCATCTTTGGGTTTTTTATTTGTGTCATTCCACTTGTAGCTCTTGGTTCCACTTGGAGATTTCATTGATCTCTTGCTCATCCCTGGGCGAATTGAGAGAGGCAAGTGTCATAGGAGAAGTTTCTAGAATATTCCATGAGCATTCACTTAGCAAACTGTCTCAGACATTTGTCCATCCTCGCTCATCACACCCTACAGAAGGCATCTTGAGTATGCATCGCACCTCGCTAGTGTAGCAATCAGTATGCATCGCACCTTGACAGTCGAGCAGTCAGTATGGTCCTGTTTTGGCCAGTTCTGAGTGGTTTTTTCAGGTGGAACTTCTGGAGAATGATGTAATTAGTTGACCATGATCATTTATGGTATGAAACAAGAATTTTAGGGGTTAAAGAGCCCTTGGTTTATCGACATATAATATTGGGGTTGCAATGCCCAAATATTTCTATAACAGTTTCACCCTAAAGCATGAAGTTGTAAATCTTTTGATGTCAGGTGAAATTCTTTATCATGAGGATCCGAGATATTCAAACTGGAAGGTGACCTATATAAGATACAATACAATACATCATCATCATATAAATTTTCATGATCTAGCTGAGGCAGGAATTCCTATGCTCAGCTTTATAAATTCATTTTCATGTACATAGAACAGATAATCATCTGCGGTTGCAGACTGGTGATTCTTTATATGTAGAGTCATCATCCCTTAGCTTGGATGATCATCTGTGCAGCTTCTGTGTACATTTGATGTCTTTATATTCATGAATATATCACAGCCCCAATGGATGAAACTAGATCCGAGATCTTCAAATCGTTCAATCTTCACCCGATGTACAAGTTGATCCATGTGAAAAGATGTCCTGAAGTCAAACATGGAAAGACATTGCCTGATTACCAGCCAATAATGTAAGCTATTAATAGGCACGAGAGGAATCATCGATAATGATAATGACCCTCAAGGTACTATAGTACATTTCATGTGGTGTGAATATATGATCCGATGTCGAACACCACGCAAAATCTTTCGGTCGAAGGCCATTGATGTAAACCTGTCGCCGGAAGTGAGAAACTTGCCATTGAGGCATGCAAGCTTCAAAGTACTAAAAGGGTTGTTTCTAAGTCAACTTCTTGGATAATGAGTTGATGTCGACAAGAAGTGACCCGTCGTAGGAGGGCCTTAATGTATCCCACATCTACGACACAAAACGAAGCAAATGATTTTCTGGAGGTGAAAACGATCTGATAATACAAGGTTCAGGAATGGCGGTCATGAAAAATGGAGGGTGAAGGTATTGGAGTGGATGAGGCATTGACTGAATGGTGAATTCTCTAAATGACTTCTCTTGAACATATCGGTGACACTGAGATGGATTGATAGCGTTAACCCCAAAAATGGATGGTGTGGAGGACCAATGGTGATATGACCGGTGAACGGAATAACCCAACCCGACTCAATCATGGTGATGGAGTGAAAGTGTCATGTTCAAGAGAAACCTGCTACCAATATAGTTCTTCAAGTTTTCTTCCCTTTTTCCCTAGTCATTGCTGACCAGTACTTCTTTATTTTTTCCAATCTTGAGGAGGATAACATATGCTTGTTCTATAATTTTCCCTTCGGGCAAACTTGTCGCTATGTTTTAGCGAGCCTAGTGACAGTGAAACTCGTTCTTGTCTGGATGGACAAGTTTGTTGCTATTGTTTTAACGAGTTTAACAACAAAGACAATTCATCCTTTTCATGTTTAGAGAGTTTGAAAAGGGACAAAAAGGAAACTCCAACAGTTCTTTTTCATAGCATAATCCCTTGAGTCCGAAAAAGATTAAAATATAACAAAAGGGATGACTTTTCTAATCACTTTAGCGAGCCGAAAAAGACAAGCGCTCGATATTTTTTTTGTGGGATAATCCCTCAAGTCCAAAATATCAAAATTCAGGAGGGATGGCACTTCCAATCACTTTAGCAAGCTAGAGAGGCCAATTGCTCGACAATCTTTTTATATTTAGCGAGTCCGAAAAGAGTTTAAAGTAGACTTGTTTTTTGAGGAACGAGTAGTGTTTATGGTAGTAACTGGTTCCGAGTAATCTTGGAACTTCTCAAAACATGGTGATGTGAAGAGGGTGGCTAACAGGACCACTCATCGAAGCTGTTCCTCAAAATGGTAAACAATCAAGTGGAAGCATATGATTGGCCAAAAGAATGGAGGTGATGGCAGGAACACAACCAAGGCTCAAAAGGCTGATATTATGGCAATCACAAAGGTTATTTACTGAAGGTGGGTTCATTTTTTAACGAGCTTGAACTCTGGGGGAACATATGTTCATTGGCAGGTTAATTTTTTAATGAGCTTGAACCTTGCGGAAACATTGGTCATGGTGGTAGGTTCATATTTTAGTGAGCTTGCACCATGTGAAACATTGCTCAGTTGGCAAGTTCATTTTTTAACGAGCTTGAACCTTGCGGAAAAATTGCTCATTTTTCCTTTTTATGTAAGCTAGGAATGACCAAACTAAAAATCTAGGAAAACTAAAAAGCTAAGGAACTACTGAGGTTAGGTAGGATGGTTTTGTCTTTCGTTTAGACAAAACACTTCCTTTGCTTCATCTGCGTGCTACAGACAAAGGTGAATGGTGGATCAGACCAATAACCTAACCTAAGAAGTTGAAACTAAAAAGCTAGAAAACTAAAAAATTAAATTGGTCACTTTGCACTTGCATAAAAAAGGTTTGCATGCCCCCAGGCATCGAGAAAAGGAGAGTCTCTAGGTAACCATATGGAAGTCACTGCAGTTAAGTAGGATTGTTTTGTCAGCAGTTAGACAAAAAAACTTCCTTGGCTTTGTTCGAAGCGCAGACAAAAGCGAATGGTGTTTCAAACCAATCACATAACCTATAGGGAAACCTATCTTTTCAGCTGGGTTCGTCTGCCAAAGAAAACAAGGGTGCGGTAACCATATGGAAGTCACTGCAGTTAAGCAGGATTGTTTTCTCAGTGGTTAGACAAAAACACTTCCTTGGCTTTGTCCGAAGCACAGAAAAAAGTGAATGGTGTTTCAAACCAATCACATAACCTACAGGGAAACCTATCTTTTCAGTTGGGTTCGTCCACCAAAGCAGAAAAGGGTGCATGCGCCCTAAGCTTCGTTACATTCACCGAACTACTCGCCACAATCAGGTGGATGGAATGAAGGTTGAAGAGACACTCTTGATGAAAAGAGACCATTTAGGGATGATGTTTGACTTAGAGCTATGTTTGAACTGGGAAACGAAAGCTGGTCGATAAGCTAGACAATTTTTCCTTCATGCTAGAAACACATCACTCGAAAGAATGTCGAGAAAATAGCTTCCATGTTGTAAACATAGTCACGTCCAAGGAGTAGATTGTAATCTAACAGTCCTTGGACTACCATCACGTTCATGTGAATGGTTTACTTTCTCAAAGTGATCGGTAACTTAGGAAGGATCCGTAACGGTCGACTGGTTCCTTTGTTAAAGCTTGATAAATTTTGAGTAACAGGCATAAGTGATGGCGAACCAAGTGCTTTCCAAGAAGTTGAGGAAAGGATACTCACTGAAGCCCCTTCATCTATGATAGTTCCAGACACGATCATTTTGTAGACTTGTACTATGATTTGGAATGCTACATTAGAAGGAAGGCAGGATTTTGATAGTCGATTCTAATCGAAGGAAGCGACTAGACTACTTGGAGGGGTACCAAATAAATGGTTGAAATAACCCTTTGAGTATCGGGAACTGGGGGATTCACTTCTTGTTGTGAAGGAATGGGTGGATTGCCCCCAAGTTCATCGGACTCTGAAGTGACAAAAAGAATTTGAACTGTATCATTCTCACTCTTTTTGGGAATGGTATCATCTGAAGGTGGATTTTCTGAAGGTAAAACCGGGTCAACTGCTACCTCGACCTGTTGACTTTGGTATGTTATGGACTTAGAAGATTCACTTTCAACGATAGGTGTTTCGACCGACGATTGAGTCATGTCAGTCGGATTTTCAACTAGTAAAGGACTTGAGGTGAGTTTCTTGTATCTAGATGGAAGTCACTGCAGTGAAGTAGGATGGTTATGCAAGACTCTTTTGGTGTCAGCTAGAAAAGGACAACGAGGAATGTGATGGTCCCCTTCACATAATCCACATGGAATTTTGACCTTTCCTTTCTGTCCAGGAACTTCATTTTCACTAGTTGATGGTGTGCTGTCAACATGATCGCCAGAGGTTGATGACACTGGATGGTGCGAATGGGGAGACCATTCTCTCAAGATCTGTGGAATGCAAGGACAATCTCGATGAAAATGGTTTCCTCTACAAATTACACAAGGATATTTGGGAGATTTAGTGTGCGGATTTTCACCAGATGATTCATGGTTGCCCCCTTGCTTAGCTGAATTCTTCTTCTTCTTCTCCTTCCCTTTCTTCTTCTTCTCAACTACTTGATTACTAGTATCACTATTTTCACCAAGCGAAGAGGAGGAAGGGGAGGGAGAAACAAACGAAGAAGAAGGCGAAGGGTCAACTTCAGCATCAACTGGTTGCTGATTCAATTGCTGAGGAATCACAGTGTTTTGAACGACAGAAGTTGAGAATAGACATACCGGCAAACCAATTATGATTACTGGAAGGGACAATGTGGCCATATACGGAGCACCAATATTTCCCCAAGAAGAAAATCGACTAGGATTCCCCTCAAGATGGATTCCATGATTGGTGGACTCCATTATCTCAACCTAAGATCAACAAAGGAACAGGGATGTTATTCTGAATTAGTTAAATTTTAATGACACTTTGACACAACTTTGCTTTTTCAATTTTTAAGAGTCGAGAAAAAGCTAAAGATGACTCTAGTCCCCTTCGATTTTTAATGAGCCTGAAGTGACAAGTGCTCAGATGGACCTTTTATTTTAAGGAGTCAAAAAGGAATGAAAGTGACTACTCTAGAAATCTAGACAGAGGGATTACCAAACCAATCGCAAAACTGCAATATACACCTTGGTGGTAAATTAAAGAGAAATTACCAAAGACTTATGTACGACAGTCAGTCTTCCCGAATGTTGTGTTTAGTGCATTGCGATTAATAGGGCGGTAGACACGGCTTCCTATGGATAAAGGATATAAGCCTATTGTGGTCTCCCAATATATACTCGACGGTACAGGGAGCACAAGTCTGTGCTAGCACTTGTCGTATCAAAGAGGAGGAATCACCCAACCTTCAATGAAAACGATAGTTACTAGATTTTACGACGCCATAACACGTCTCTAGCCTAGACCTTTAGATGTGTTATGTTAGGTTCCAAAGCATTGTTAAGTTCATTAAGATTTATTTTAGAGTTGATCTTGTTTAGAAGTTTGTCTTTCAAGGTTCACCGCATGACGTGGATGTAAAATTCCTAAATATGCAATCTAAAATGATAAACAATCGTTGTTTATTTTTAGCAATGAAAATCCTAGCTACTAAGGAAAGAACATTACGATTCTTTCAGACAAAGAGCAAAGAGCACACACACTAAATGCACTTTTCCTAAATAATTTTCGCACACAGTCTAAATGCAAATGCAAATGCATGTATTTTTTTTCGTTCCCTTAATGTGAGAAATGCCAAAAAGGAAAATTAAGTATAGATCTGAAACATTTCACTCAAAGTGACACTTCAACAATTTCTTTTCAAAGTAGAAAGGAAGACTGAACGACACTTTTCAATTTCGAATATAAAAAGCTTTCGACACTTCGAATAACAAAAAATCAAATCATATACATGACAAAAAGTTCAATCGACTATCCAGGGAAGGAAGACTCCACGAAACTTCTCCTTTTGACACAAAACGACAGTTACGATGCTTTTTGCACCAAAACGACAGATTGATTTAAGTAACTTTTCGACAAAGGACTATAAATGATGGACAAATACATAAAAACATTTACTAATCCTAATCACAGGAGGCTGAACTATGTAAAGTAAGGAGGCTTCAGCAATGAGGTATTTTTCATAAGCAGCAAAACAACTAAATAGAGCTGAAAACAAGGACAACTGAGTGCAACTGAGATGGGTTTTGGCTCAAATTTTCAGCTAATTTCAGTGAGTTAAGCTGAGCTATGATGGACAGTAGAGAGAAAAGTACAGAGGTATGATCTTAGGAGTTTACTGAGCTACCAAAAGGGCATCTAGAATGCTTGTAAGTTAGATGTTCAGTTCATGAACTAAACCAGAGATTGACTGAAGCAGCATTCATCTACTTTGCAATTGCAAAGCAAGAGCAGTTCGAAGGCTATCTGGCTAACTTCAGGCTCCGTCTATAGTTTATAAAACAAACAATCAATAACAAACAAACAAACTATTCACTCCCCAGTGGAGTCACCATTTTTTTCCGGGAAAACTAGTGTCTTTTCGATCTGCTAGTCCCACTAAAATTGGTAGCTATATTAGAAACAAACAATCAAAGAAATTTGTGATTTCCTCTATGTATGATAGATAAGAGAGAAGAAAAGGGACAAACCTGGATCTTCTGCTTGACTCCTTGCTTGATTTCTCTCCCCCTCGATAGAGCTTGCAACTCCTCTCCTACTTGTCCCACTTAGAGAGTACCTGTAGAAACAAAGTAACAAAACAACATCAAAGCATCTTGATCTATTATATCATAAACAATGCAAAATCATAAATAAATTGAACATACAATGGTATTTACAAATAACAAGATTCACAAGTACATGATTGTATGGAGGAAAAATCAAAGAACTTTATTAAAATAGAAGGGAGAATTACAACCCAGCTGTATGATCCAGCATCATCCTCCCAGCATCAAAGCCCTCTTCACCTCATGAAGAGCAAGATCACCCACAATACAATGTTCCTTCTCAAAGATAAACTATCAACACTTCCTTACAAATTACAAAATTCCAGCCTCTATATCTCTCAGATAAGGGATCCATTTATAGATGTATACAAGGGTGTGAGCCATCTTTGGGTTTTGATTAGTGCCATTTCACTTGTAGTTCCTGGTTCCACTTGGAGATTTCATTGATCTCTTACTCATCCCTGGGCAAATTGAGAGAGGCAAGTGTCATAGGAGAAGTTTCTAGAAGATTCCATGAGCATCCACTTAGCAAATTGTCTCGGACATTTGTCCATCCTCGTTCATCGCACCCTACAGAAGGCCTCTTCAGTATGCATTGCACTTGGCTAGTGTAGCAGTCAGTATGCATCGCACCTTGACAGTCGAGCAGTCAGTATGGTCCTGTTTTGGCCAGTTCTGAGTGGTTTTTTCAGGTGGAACTTCTGGGGAATGATGTAATCAGTTGACCATGATCCTTTAGGGTATGAAACAACACTTTTAGGGGTTAAAGAGACCTTGGTTTATCGACATGTAAGATTGGGGTTGCAATACCCAAATATGCCTATAACACTACCCTGCGCACACAGCTGCAGGGGTCTGCGCACTTAGCTGCGAACTTCTACCCTAGGCCTCTGCCCACTCAGCTACACAACATCTTTCTATGCTAAGAATCTTCACTCTTAGTTGTCAAAGACCCATAAACTTATTCAGAACTCTACCAAAAAACTTATCAACTGCCTTAGACTCTCTAAGACTACCATTTTTATACATTCCCATGGCCTGCGGACCAAGGGCAGATCTTATCGAGCCAACACGAAATATCTAAACTAAGGGTGGAAACACTTTTTGGTTGTCTACATCTTCACACTTTGCGACCACAAAAAGCAGATAATTTACATTCTTTACACAAAAATTGGGCCTTTAGCCCCAAAACTTGGGCTTTTAACCCCAAAATTGACCCTAGTGGACCCATTCACAATAGGTCCCCAACACAAATCTGGTGACTCGCCCTCAAGTCACTCTATTGGTGCAGAGATCTTTTCACGGAGACCTCCTAGCTCCACCTATACCACTGTGACTTCTGCGATGCACTAGGTAGCTAATGATACAACCGATACTGACACTTCATCTATGTGACAGTTCCTCATAATTTTCCCAGCCAAAATCTGGGTGGCTACTTTAACTGCGGGTTAGTTATGCTAGAAATGGAGTAACCACATGGCTTCTTGACAAGCTTAAATTTTTCCTTCATTTGCTCGGGGAGGTCATGCTCCCCTGTCTTTCCACCAAATGCATGTCCAAATTTAATCTAGAATGCGGCAGTCAAGTGATCCTATGGATCAGCATGTCAATGCTCGAGATTAGTTCTTCTGACCACAGGCACTCATTGTGCACCAAGCACAATAGTTGTTTGATCACTATCATGGTTATGAGCATGCAGTTGTAATGCGACACCCATACCATGTTTAGCAGTCCTGCCTTGTCCACCCCTTTTATCCACTTCCTTGGCTTTGACATAATCACACTAGTTAGAAGACATGGTTCATGAACTAATCAGTTGCTAAGTGGGGAAAGCACTCTGTATCGACCAAATCCCAATCCTCCAGCTTTAAAAGGGGGACGTGCACCATGCGCGGTCTGTGAAATGCGATCTTGTCTGGTAGCAACGTTGTATGCAGCGTGACTTTGCTCTCATCAATGTCCTTGGGGACCTTTGCCTTGCCTCAGCGTGGAGGAATGTATTCGGGTAGTTTATAGAGAGGATCAGACCCTTCAATGTCAAATTCCTCGGGCCCCATGTCAATGTCCTCCCCACAAATATTGATTTCTTCACTGTCTTCTTCAGGTTCCAAGCCAACTACGTTTCCCTTCTCCAGCGCAGTGGGTTTCTCCTTCTGCGGGTGTTTTCTAGGTGACGCTCCCACCGATGGTGTCGCTTTCTACTTATATTTCTTAGTTTTAGAACCCTCTTTGGTCAGTGTAGGCCTCGGCCTGGGTGACCTTGGTGATTTGGGTACCTCTACCGGTACTTCGACACTTTCTATCTCTGGAGCAGCTTCCTCAACTTCCATTGCTACCTCCGGAGCAACTCACTCAACTGCCATTGCTTCTCTAACACTCACGGTTTCTGTGGGCACCGACATGATACTAGACAACAACTCCTGCGTCTCCTTTGGTAACTTCTCTAATGCTGAACTCACTATCAAAGCTTCAAAGTGCTCACAGCTCATATGTGCCTGAGAGCTCAACACCTCAATTCTCAAAATGCCAAGTGTTTTTCGCTGGGCAACCACCTGTAATTTGTAGTCATTTTTGAATTCAAATCCAATTGTTCCCCCAAAAATTTGGTCATAAATGCTGGATTGGCGGCAGATTTTCAAATATATTACCCTTAAATTCTGACTTAAATTTCACCCCCTCGCTCCATTTAGCTGTTTTCCCACTGTCAAGTCATGAACAGTGACCAAAACGGTCACTTTCCGATTTCCCTGCAGTCCCTTATTCGATAGCGTAGCTCTCTGCACGTTTCTGCTAACACTGTGACATTCCTTCATTCCGCGCAGTTGCCCAATCATGTAGCTCCACAACCTAGGCAGTGTAGTTTATAGTCCCACACTTCCTTTCAGCTACCTAGAGCACTAAGAATGTGCTTCCATCAGGTAGTCATCTAGTCGGATCATCGGTGTATGGCTTGAATCGACTACCATACACCCTCCCTGGGAATGTCTCTCCATTCAACTTTACTAACTGAACTGCTCCACCATCGGTAATCTCCTTGATGACATAGGGCCCCAGCCAATGCATCCAAAATTTTCTTGGAAATTTATCACAATTGTTTTCATAGAATAGAACTAAATCATTTACCATGAAGGTGTGCAGTTTGATGTGCCGATAATTCCATGCCTTTCTGCGCTCCTTTTGAACTTGTTGATGGAATCCAGTTAGAAATCTATCCTCTTCAAGCTCTATTAGCTGTGCAAGCCCCTCCTCTCGGGCTCCATGATCCGCCATTCCTGTGAATTCCACTATGCGTAGACTAGGTACAATGTACTCCACTGGCATCACATTTGCCATGCCATAAACTAGTATGAATGGCATTTGTCCAATCAGCTTCTTGTAAGTCATTCTATAATCCCATAGCACCATGGGTACGTGCACATCCCAGTGATTTATTTGAGCATTGCAAACCTTTTTCAGCGTGATTTCCAATATTTTATGAAACACTTCCACCGTCCCTTTAGCCTGCATATGATATGGCATGCTCTTCTGATGGTAAACCTGAAATTCCTCTGTCATCGCGCTGATCGTCTCATTAATAAAATGTTTACTATGATCACTCATTAAAATTTTTGGACAACCAAACCTTGTGAGCATGTACTCAAACATGAACTTTGTTGTTGTCGCGCTTGTACAGTCCATCATAGGCTGCACCTCTGCCCATCTGGTTAAGTACTTAGTCGCGGTGATCGTGTACTGCACACCTATCTTCTTCTCGAAGGGCTATAACAATATCTGCGAATTCAGTGGCAGTTCATCCCTACGCGAGGGTTTTCTAGTCCTTTTTCATGCATCGCACACCCTATAATATGCTTTTGAATCCTTATGCAAGGTCGGCCACCACAACCCAGCACATAGAATCTTTTGTGTTGTTGCTTTGCCTGCATAATGACATCTCGCGGCTCCGCCATGAACCTCAACGAGGATGTTGTTTCATTCAAACTCTAGCACATAACTTCGCAATATTTCCATTGATCCCATTTTGTACAAGTTCCCTGTAATGACAGAAAATTCTGCCACGCGCACCACCAGTTGCTTCTTCTGTTGACTTGTATATCCTTCCAGAGCTATTCTTGTCATCATGAAGTGTATAATATCTTCAAAGTGGCTATCCGCGATGTGCACTACAAAGAGATACGCGTCAAGGAGTCCTTCCTCCAAATTAGTAGGCTCTTCGCCAGCTTCAATGCGGGACAGATGATCAGGTCCTGCATTCAATCATCCTAGTTTTACAATGACTTCAAAATCATATTCTTGGAACAACAATAGCCACCTACATATCTTTCCCCCCAACATAGGATTCTTAACCAGGTATTTCAATGTAGAATGGTCTGTATACATCTTAAAATGTCCACCCAACAGATAATTCCTAAAATTTTGCAGCACATACACCATAGCTAATCCTTCACACTCTATCGTGGAACAATTTTTCTCATCTTTGGTTAACTTTCTACTTGCGAATTCTATAGGATGATCCAAGTCTCACCATCCTATGTCAGTACTTCTCCTAGCACAATACATGACGCGTCCACATGCACATGAAATTCCTTCTTCCAATCTGGGAAGACTAGGATTGGTGCGATCACCATTTTCTCCTTTAGCACATCCAAGCTCTTCTGGCATTCTTCATTCCAACAGAACATAACATCCTTCTTTAACAGTTTTTCCATCGGCACAGTGATCTGGTCATAGCTCTTCATGAATTTCCTATAGTATCCCATATGCCCCAACATTGCGCACCATTGTTTCACACTCCTTGGCGCTTCCAAATTGATTATGACCGCGATCTTCACAAGGTCTACCATCAAGCCATGTTTGCATACCACATGATCCAGCAAGATCCCAAAGGGACACAAAACAAGCATTTCTTCAGAGTGAGCGTGATCTAGTACCTCCGGCATGTATCTAGCATCAAGCGCAGACTTGCCACATGATGCTTTACCAATCTAAACATTATCCAATCGTCAAAGTATACCTCCAGAATTTTGTGAATGAAATCCTTGAATGTCGGGATGAACACGCACAAAAAGATTGCTGGCGCATTCTTCAGCCCAAAAGGAATCACTATACACTAGAGCCATCCCCATTTAGTTGCGAAGTTCATCTTACTCCTATCCTCTGGTGTGATCTTGATCTGATGGTACCCTGAGAACCCATCAGTAAACGAATATGATTCTTGGCTGCCAACATTATGAAGAACCTCATCCGTGAATGGAGTTGGGAAGGGATCATGTACGCAGGCATCATTCAACTTCTTGATATCTACACATATCCTTATTTCTTCCTTCTTATTCTTTTCCTAAACTACTTTTGGGCTCACCCAATCAGATTCTTCCACCAGTTCAATAATACCTGTCACAAGCATCTTATACAACTCTAAGCACACCCTTTCTTTATACTTCGGATTAAGGTGGTAAGGTACTTTTTTAATGGGCTTCGCATCTAGTTTTAGAGTGATCTTCATGACACCCAAGTCCCCTATTATCCCTTTCATATTAGAAAACTTCGTGGGGAACAGATCCTGATATTCGCGGAGTAGCTCAGCGACCTTATCTACTGTCGCGTCATCCTAGTAGTCCCCAATCTTTGCAAACTTTGGCTCTGCCTCCATGCCAATGTTCACCTGTCTAGTTTTGAGTGGCTTGGTTATGTTAGGGTTCTCTAGTTGTGGTCCTTCAACTTTGTGGTAACCCTTAAGTCTCTGGAATATTAATCTTCCTCGAATCTTCATCTTCTTTTTCCGTTGTTACACCCCAGCGCGTGCCTCAGCGGGGTAGTCGAATCAGGTTGAATCAAATCTAGAGGATCCCACAGTATCCTAAAAATTGTTTCCTTAACCTCCTGCAACACTTCATCAATACTTTCAAACCCATCCTCAAAGTTGAACGTCATCAAAAATCCTTGGTGCAAAACATCCCATTCTTCAGTGCCATGACGAAGTTTCATCTCCAAGTACCAATTCATCGGTATAACATCGAAGGTATGATGAAACATATGTACCCACTCTGGTTTAGGCTTCGCTCCATATGCTTCGGTCCATTTGGCCAGATGGTTGCATGGATCATTTCTCCCGTCATATTTTTCTGTTAGCCGCACTTGTGGGTGGCCAAACCACACTCTCATCATTTTTCTGTATATGCACCAATCATCAAAACTGTCCTTGTGCGTGCCCCACCATCTCACAAGCATAGCACGCAGCACCTAGTCCAGGGCCTGGAAGAGATGCTTCTCTGGCACTTCTCTCTCAAATGCATCCTAAAAGTGATCAACATAAGTTAAAATGTCATAGTAAGGTAGATTTCTTACCTCTGAGAATACATAGCACAACGACTTAGTCATCATATTACAGCGCAGTGTTGATACTTCATGCAGTTGATTCAACTAGTGCTCTAGTTCTTCGTTTGAATCTGAGGTGCAAGAACTTTTGTGGTCCCATGTGATATGTCCATCTGCTATCAGATTCACCCAATCATGATCCCGCACAGTTATCTTGTAAATCTAGTCCAAATCATGATCAATTTCATAATCGCGGACCAGTTCAGTATAGCACCATCCCTCTGTAGGGTCTAGTGGCACCACTAAACGAAGAGATTTCTTCTCAAATATGATCTTTCACTTCTTCATATTGATTACCCCATTCATGTCAATGACCCAATCAATCCCAAGGAATGCAGGGTAGGGATTGCTATCATCCACAATCCCTATCACTTCAAAATCAACTAGTGCACTCGTGCCTTCAATATCAACTGTTACCCCCTCCAACCTCCCCATTGGAATGATTTTCTGTTGATTCACCATCCTTAACAGAATCAAAGACCATTGTAGTGTAGGTCTCCCCATTCCCTCCCATGTCTATTTCGGAAAAATGTTCACGTCCGACCCCAAATCTAAAACGACCTGATCCATCTCATATTCTCCTATCTATGCGGTGAGTCTCATCTCACATCTAGTTCTTGCCTTATGCCTACCAAGATTCTTACTATGCATAGTCCATCAGTAGCATTTTCCTTGCCAGTGCACCTATTAATCAGCTCCTGCAATCCCTTCACATCCTTGCTATCGCGTAGCAGTTTCATGCAGGTCTCCAAGAACGTGGTAATCATGGATGGGTCCATTTCATCAGTCGACTTCTCTTGACTCCTTGAGGTAGAGGCCTCAACGAAACTTTTCTTCACTTCCATAAATGTTTCTTTTGTGCGTTTTAGATCAAACCCGGTCTCCTTTTTTGGCACTTTGCAGACCCACTCTTCTTCTTTAGGCTGCTTCCCCTTATCCTCACCAGTCATCGCTCCACTCCACAACACAATATTTACCTTAGGGTCTTCCTCGCGAGGCTCAGCCCTCATCGTCTGCAGGTTTTGAGCCAGTTGTGGAGGCTGCACCCCCTTATCACATATCTTAGCTAAGAATATAGGGAAATCCTCCATAGCATGGTCAAACTGGGTACAACAGCAGCATGACAGACGTGTCAGATTCAGGCAATCTCACACATAGTGTCCTAGCCCTCGACCTATACCAGGTCCTCCTCCATCTCGGCCTCGTCTACGCCCTTGATACTCACCTTGTGCTCCTACAGTGCCTTGGTCTGTGTTAGAGCCTAGATTTGCCTCAAGCTGAAAAGACAAGGTTCTAGGTCCACATCAAACCACGCTCAGCCTCGTAGCTAGCCCTACGAGGACAGGAGAGGGCTCTCTCCAGGTCAATCTCAGCTAAGGATAATCGATGGGGCTTGAGATAACTGATTTAACAACTGATCTTAGGCTAGGTGTGAAGTGCAAAGTTTTGATTTGAGTTTTGGGGGTTCTTGCTGGAAAAAAGGGACAGGAAAATTTTGGGTCTGGGGATGAGGCCTAGTTTTTGCAGAGTTCTGATTGGGCAAGGAAGGCAATTGTTTTGATGCTTTGGATTGAATGAATGGATGGATTGGATCGATGAGGGGCTAAGGAGGGCAAGAATGTCTCAAGAGTCCTCCTCAAATAGATGATAACATGAAGAATTAAACAAAATATCAAGGCAGAGCATAGCAGTCTAATGAATTCTACCTTAATCACTCATTTGTTTAATTGCAAAAGAAAAGAGAAGGGAAAATGATACACATAAACATCAGTGTACTTACAAATACATAGAGAAACATACCATCAAAACATAGAGCCACATGGATCCCAACAAGTGCTACAAAACCCTGGTCTTTCCTTTGCCAAAATTGCAAAAATGAAATGTACAATAGAGTGCCAAGCAATCCCAAGTGTCCAACCATGCTAATGATTGAAAGATCACAAGATATAGGTAAGCCTAACACCTTCCCATGCCTTTAGGGGTTGAGCTCATCATTCTAGGAGTTGTTTCAACCAATTCTAAACAAAGCACTGAAATCTAGGCAATCAAACAACTTGCCTCTATATGATAGAAACTGATTCATTCATTAAATTTTCACTTTTTAGTGAATGAATCTTCTAGAACAAGTAACTATGTGCCAAAATTACATCATAGTCATCAAGTTATATCAAGATAGATCAATAATTATATCAAAAAGCAGAACTAGTCAAAACTGGGCAAATTTCTGAGCTGTACAGTGAAAAATAGGCAAAAATCCTCTATGTGCCGGGACCAGAATCTCTATGCGTAGCACAACTTTGGGGCTGATGTTAATGCACTTCCCGAAGTCCAAATTGATCCCAAGATATCTCGTTGGAAAGCGCTACCTGTCTAATTTCCAACCCAAGTGGAATTTATGGATTTGGATGTCATTTTCCCCTCCAAAACTTCAATCTCCCAAGACTGCTTCCTGTGGGTGCAAAAGGTGGCAGAGAGGTCATTTTTAGGGTGTTTTTGACCCTTTAGGCAACCCAGAACTTGATGAAATCCTTAGGTAATCCATGAGCATGCATAAATTTTCATAAAAAATCTAGAAATGCAAAGTTTTCCTCCAGAGGATCTCCCAATTATAAGCGCGCGCCAAGTGGCGCTACGCGTTGGGCAGAAAAACCTGTTTTAAAGCCAAAAAATTCAAAATTGACAAAATTTTCTCCAAATTCCTTGAAATTTGGGCTGGAGGTCTATCATTGAGTATCATGTTCATCCAAGGAAGCCTCAGCCAAGATTTGGAGCCTATCCTCCATTTTTCGACATTTTAGTGCTCTCCTGGTGCATGCAGTTCTGTGGTAGAATCACTGTCTTGGTTGTATGATGTGTCGTTGTCCGTCTCCATGGTGTTACCAGTCTATGCTAATGATATGTTTAGCTCATTGAAACTGAGAAATTGGTACCTTTATCTCCAATTTCCAAGTGTATGTTTGAGTTGTATGAAATGAGAATTTGGTGCCTTTTGTTTCAATTATCAAAATATGCCAAGTAGGAAGGGGTTGTGGTACATAGGGACAGTGGGGTCTTGTCAAGTGATAATTTTCCCTTTTAAAACTTCTGATTTGACAATGTAGAGACAATGGGACAGTCACTTGATTGTTTGGGGTTACTTGGGATTTTGGGAATTTTTATACAAATGAAATAGGAAATAGGAATGATAAGGAATAAAGTCACTTAGGGATAGGAAAATGGAACTTAGGAATAAGTGTATAAGGGGATATAAGGAAATAAACTGTAGCAATGGGATCATGGGAGATGGGAAAACAAGGCGGGGAGTGGCACCAAAAATGTTCTAAAACTTCAACACAAAACTTCAAATAGCAATCTTTACTAAGAGATTATGGCTTAAATTTTGATATTCAAATTCTCATACTTAGTCATATAACCACACCAAACACTGATCAAAGGCGATTGCAAGACGACTTGACCTTACTTGGAGCAGAGGAGGCCGTTCCATTTGAAGTTTGAATTAGGTGGAAAAATTTATAACGTTCCAGCCCTATGCAACGCACACTAGCCCAATGCGTCGCGCATGCCATGTGCGCTGCGCCAGTGTACTTTTACACTGCGAAAAAATGCCCAATGTGCCACGCATGCTATGTGTGCCGCGCCACCAAACCCTGTTTTTTAGTTATTTTTTCAGGAGACTTTTGGAGGCCTTCCTGGTGTCCAAATTGGGTGGAGGATAGCTCGTTGGAAAGGTCTTTGAGTATAATTTTCAACCCAACTACAATTTTTCAATTTGGAGTTCATTTTCTCTAGAAAAAATCAAATCTCCCAAGACTGGTCAAATGTGCCAAATGAGGCTGCCTCAAGGCAGAGCGCTGTTGCAGTCAACTTTTGAAGGTGTTTCTCAACTCCAAATTGAGCTCATGATAGCTCATTGGAAATATATTTATGTCTAGTTATCATTTTACTCATCAAGAAATTCATTTGGCTAACCAAGCTAAGAGAAAAATTTATTTTCCCAAGGTCACTTCAAAGGTGCATCAATTCTCCCGAGGCAATTGTATTTTTGACATTTCTCTAAAACCATGACACCTGTGTAAAAAGTGAATGAGGTTTTTCTTCCTTGGCTTGTTTTGGACAAAAATATCTCTCAGTTTTTCCAAATTCATCTTTCCATGCTTAGAAACATCATTGGAGTAAAACCTATCCCGCTGTGTGGAACAATGGATTTGTCGAAATGAAGCGAAATGAATGGGATAGGAAGATTCTAAATTCTTGAGGAAATTTTGGGAAGTAGGGAGGGATGTTATGAATTAGGGGAAAGTATAATATTAGAAATTGAGTGAGGGGAAGGGGTCCAAAAGGGAAAAACATAGGCCTAGCCTAGGAAATAGGGTTTGTAGCAAGAAACTAGGGTTTGTGTGAAAATGAGGACTTTGGGGGATCTCAGTGATGGGAAGTGTTTAATAAAGTACATTAAGGATAGGGGAAGGTGTATGAACATTAGGATACAAGTTTTGTTGATGATTTGACTGTCCAAGAGAAATTGCCTTCGAAACCCTAGGAGAGGGAGACGAACTTTACCAAGGCACAACTGAGGCATGAATGAGGTGTCAAATGACCCAGTGGAACTTGAAAACCCTCTGAATGATGGTACACTTAGCTGAACAGTGACATGGACTGACATTTGGACAACTCAGACAAGAGTAAAAGCAAACCCTATACCTAATGCCTAGTGACCAAATTTTGCTTCAAGACTCACTGAAATGACAAAATTTGACCTTGACACCTTAAAATCACTTTGTAAGAGCATATTTGATCACTGGAGGAAGGCTGCAAAGACTGACACTAACAGTCCGGAGGCCACATTTCTGCCTACACCCTGTATGCAAGAGTCCTATCCATCATTAACTCGTAACTATGGAAATTGTGCTCATCATGTCCCACTGACTGACAGAAGTTGCAAAAGAGTTGTTGTGGTGTTTGTATGAATTTCTACAGCAAATTGCAATTGTTTGTTGCATGTTTCGCAACTACCTGACAGATAGAAAACCATACCGCAAGCCCTATGTTTGGCCCTGCTGTAGCTTCCAGCCTCAGGGGCATTGGTCCCCCTGTTGCGACATAATTTGTGAAAACCAGACAATGATCCTTGTCGTGCCCCTGGCTTTTTCACTTTAGGCACCAAACTTCTTCGCGTGCCTCGAGTCGAGTTATTATATCTTTCTTCAGACTCTGCATTTCGAGGGAAAGGTTTTGCAACTACGTATGAATCTACTGAACTCCTAGATTAACATCTTGCATCGGTTTCTCGTGCAATATCATCGTGAATTCCAGAGCTTCTGCCTGGGTCCCAATATTCTATTGTGATAACGCAACCCTTAGATGAGGCAATAGCGAGGCCACAATTCACTCGCGGTGTTTCCCATCAGTCAAATTCATGTTAGCCTCGTAGAGCATACACTTCAATCTCTTACCCACGTTCCAGGGTGTCTCATCAAGCTTCATCATGATCTCTTTGAATCCCACAATTGATTGTGCCTCAAACTTAGGCCTATTCAATTCCTTAATCAACGTAGTCTGGATATCTACCAACGTGGACGTTGGATTATTAGTGAATTACTTAATGTACCAAGTTAGTGCGCGGTCCTGCAAAGCACTAACATATGTTGCTTTCTTCATTTGATCGTCTGTGATACCCTGAGCTTCCCATATAGCCTTCACAACGAACCAAAACTGGTCTGAATATTCATTTCCCACGCCCTTGAACACAGGTAGCTCTACGGATTTCACCATGTTGAATGGTGGTGGAGGTGGCACTGGTGTGGGTGAGGGTGTAAGTGGTGGGGGTGAGGATGGAGGTGGTGTGAGTGGATGAGGTATTCATGAGAACCCTTGCTTTATCAATTGAATAGCACTCTGCAAAGAAGCTTGTGTTGCTCCCTCGTTGTCACTTAGAGGAAGTTCAATCAGCGGGCTATATTCAGGGTCTTTCCTTTCTCTGTCCCTGAAAGTCCTTCCACTTTGCGTATCCCCAAACATAAAGGTAATTGCATAACACACCTTTCACATAAGAGCATATTAAATCAAGTATTTAACAATTTCAAATACTTACCTCATGGCCCTTTGAAGAGGCAGCGCTCTGCTTCACTATAACTGACTGAAGTATCAACTACGAACTCTGTCACAAACCCTCTTATGATACGATCGATCCAATGATCGATAGCGCGCGCGATCTTATCTTCAAATGCTTCCAATTTCCGCACTAACTCTAGGGTCCAGACAATTGGACCATCAAGCCTTCACCTCCCTTGGCCTTCTGCCAACTTTGCGATCCACTCGTATAATTCAACTCGGAAAGAACATAAGAAGATTTCACGTATCTCTGTGTATAAATGTCTATCCAGTGAATTTTCTTTCATCAATCACAGATTCTTGTTTTCTTGCACCACAAATTCATGATTTTTTCTATCCAACCAGTCTTCAATCTCCTTCTTAGTTGGATTCCAATGATGTGACATCACACATCTCGTTATGCAAATCCTTGTCCTAACAATAGAGCCATTTGTTGGCTTGATGGGCCTTGACCCAGGTTCAGTGTTAAGTAGCCAAGCAAATCCCTACACTATTGGCCATTTCAGAATCAATCCGTAGAGCGTGGACTGAAGTCTCACCCTAAGTAGTATTGGGGGATGCAGGAATCAAGTTTCCGCACCCTCAGATGGTTGTGATGTCAGTTATATGCCCTAACCCTTCCTTAGTTCAGGCCGATACGCCCTTTAGGGCCTATCAAAGTATTTCAGTTATTCGTCCTTGAAGCCTCTGCCAAACTCTCCAATTGTCCTTCGCGGACCCCACATAGATAGATCAAGCACTTACATGCCTTTGTAATTACTCTTACTTCCATATTTACTCAAATTTGCTTAAGTATTGGTTAACTTTAACATGTATTAAGGTTATCTTCACACAAACAAATATTCTTACTTGTGTTCATATGACAAAGTAAAATACATATCTTCTCGCATCAATATAGCATTAATCCATAACCTTAGTATTCAACATAACATAATCACAACATTCATAACGGAAGTAAAATAACACATACACAGCTAATTCCATAATTCTTCTCTTTATTGATAATCCAAATTTCTAGTACATACTTTGACTACCCTACACACACAGTTGCAGGGGTCCACGCACTCAGCTGTGGACTTCTACCCTAGGCCTCTATGCACTCAATTGTAGAGCCTCTTCCTACACTAAGACTCTTCATTCTTAGCTCTCACAAACCCATAAACTTACTCAAAAAGATACCAAAAAACTTATCAACTGCCTTAAACTCTCTAAGGCTCCCCTTTTTATACATTCCCATGGCCTGCAGACCAAGGGCGTATCTTATCAAACCGACACAAACTATCTAAACTAAGGGTGGAAACCCTTTTTGGCTGTTTACATCTTTGTGCTCCGCGACCACAAAATGCAAAGAATTTACATTCTTTACACAAAACTTGGGCCTGTATCCCCAAAACTTGGGCATTTAGCCCCAAAACTTGGGCTTTTAACCCCAAAATTGACCCCAGGGGACCCGTTCCCAATAATCGCGATGGATAGATTCACTTAGATCATGGTTTGTAAGTTGTTGGCTATTACAAATGTAACAACCAAGACAACTGGCATACCCCTTTTTAGAAATTTACTATTAGTTTCCACAAGGATAAAAAACAAAGAACTAAAGACAGGCTTGTAACAACATTATTATAAGATATGCATGAAATGACAAATGTTGTTTCAATGAAAGTGTGTAACAACCACCACAAAGTGGTTTTCAACTATCACAAAAATTGTCTATGTGCGCCCCTAAAAAGAGGTTTTCATAGTCAGATTCTTATATATATATATATATATATATATATATATATATATATATATATATATATATATATATATATATATATATATATATATATATATATATATATATATAAACAGGTGTAATAGTTGCCAACCGAGGTTGGTTTTCAATTGTTACCCTTATTGGAAAATTTAAAATTTTGGCAGCATAGGGGGGTTTTCCTCTGCTCTTGTAATGTGAAGGTCAGAATCCGTGACAATGTTAACAAATGAATCCATTGAAGTAGGTTTATGATATAGCTGAAGACAGTGCCCATTAGCAAGTAATGGTGTCCTCGCAGTGTCAATGGTAACCAAATTCACAGTCCCATTGTCAAATATTGCGTCAACTTCATAGGGACCTATCCATCCGGTGTAGAGCTTACCCTTGAAATCCTTGAATGTCAAATCATATAAGACAGCCCAATATCCTTTCTAAAATTTCTTCTTTTCGATAAACCAGTCATGCCACTTATCTCTCTATTGCTGGATAATCTTTGTTTGATGAATAGAAGCCAACCGTTTCTCCTCCAATTCATTGAACTGGTTCAACTGTTGTTTTTTTGCTATATCCAGATCCAGATTTACCTGCAATGTTGTTCTTAATGTCTTGATTTCGAACTCTATAGGGAATAAGGGATTTTTACCATACACAAGTTTGTATGGTGAGAATCCCATAATATTCCTCCATGTAGTTCTATATTCCCACAACACTTCTGGAAGTTTATCAACCCAATTCCTTCAGTGGCTAGCCACAGTCTTGGTAAGAATCCCCTCAATGACTTTGTTGGTGCTTTCCACTTGGCCATTTTCTTGTGGGTGATAAGGTGAAGTGATTCTATGATGGATTTTATACTTTTCAACCAACTTCTGGATCAAGTGAGATGTAAATTGGGGCCCTCCATCTGTCACTATCTCCTTGGGTATCCTAAAACGAACAAATATGTCTTCAAACAAGAAGTCTAAAACAACCTTCTTTGTGGCTATGGTTAGTGCTTTTGCCTCAACCCATTTTGTGAAATAGTCTATGCAAACGAAGATGTAGGACTTCTATTGAGATCAAGGATTAATTGGTCCTACGAAATCCAAGGCCCATTTCTCAAATGGTTCTAACACTATTTGAGGTTGTAACATCATCTCTTTTGATTGCAGTGGTTGGCCCATCCTCTAGCAGCTATCGTACCCTTTCACGAACTCCTTAGCATCCTGAAATATTGTTGGCCAATAATATCCTATCAAGAGGGCTTTGTATTCTGTTCACTTGTCAAGGAACTCCACAAGGTTCCTCGTGACAAGCTTTAAGGATATCAAAAATCTCATCTTCCCTGACACATTGTCTGATCTGAAATTCTGGTCTAATGCGATAGAGATTCCCCTCTATCCAAGAATAAGTAGCACTCTATTGTATGATATTTCTCTTTTCCCTGGAGGATAATTATTGTGGGAACTTTCCTACAGCAAGATAATTGGCTATGTCTACATACCATGGTGAGTGGGTAGAAATAGAAAAAAGATACACATCAGGAAAAGAATCCTCATTAGGAATGCAATCATCATCAATAGTTAACCTAGAAAGAAAATCAGCTACTACATTATCTTTTCTAGGTTTTTCAAGGATTGTGATATCAAATTCTTGTAACAACAATAACCAATGTGTAACCCTACCATTGGTAATTGGCTTATTCATTAAAAAACAAATGGCAGAGTGGTCAGTGTGTACAAATACTTGATACCCAGTGATGTAATGTCGAAACTTGTTGATGGCATGCACTATTGCTAGGAATTCTTTCTCAGTCACTGTATAGTTGAGCTCAGTTGGAGTCAAGTTCTTTATTATGTAATAAATAGAGTAGGGTTTCATTTCCTCTAGCTGGCCCAAAACAACACCAACAACAAAGTTAGACGCATATGTAGCTATGTGAAACAACAGTTTCCTATTTGGTCAACGCAAAATAGGGGTTATTGATACACAACCTTTAAACTTCACAAAGGCTTTCTCACACTTTCATGTCCACAAAAATTCCACATCTTTAATAAGTAAGGAGAACAGAGGCGATGCAATTTTTGAAAAATTCTTTATAAATATCCTATAATACCCTGCATACCCCAAGAAACTATGTACCTATTTTTGCATCTTGGGAGTTGGGATTTTCAATATTACCTCTATCTTAACAAGGTCTACCTTGATCCCATCAGTAGAAATGAGGTATCCCAGCACGATCCCTTCATTCATCATCATGTGACATTTTTTGGTCCTCAAAGCAACATTACTCTAAACAAAACATTCCAACACTTTTTGTAGATTAACTAATGTTGTTTCAAAGGCATCACCATCAGGTGTAAAGTCATCCATGAAAATTTCAAGATAGTCATTCAACAGATCCGAGACGATTCCCAGTATTTCCCTCTAGAAATTTGATGGTGCATTGCAAAGTCCAAAATGGAGAACTATGTATGCGAAAGTTCTCGAGGGAAAGTACAGGTCATTTTATCCTGATCCTCTGGGGAAATTTGTATCTGATTGTAACCACTAAAACCATCTAAGAACGAAAAAAATGTCTTCCCAGAGAGTGTTTCAAGGACCTAATCTATAAATGGTAGAGGAAAATGGTCCTTTTGAGTGGCTTTGTTAAGTTCTCTATAATCCACATAGACTCTCCACTTTCCATTCTTCTTAGAGATGATGACAAGTGGAGACACCCACTAATTGTTAAATATCGAATAAATGAAGTTAGCATTTAGGATTTTTTGCAATTATTCTTTCACTACCTCCTTCAGTGCAAGGCTCATGTGGCACTGCGGTTCTCTAACTAGATTGCAACCATATTTTAAATAAATGTGGTGAGTGCATAGGCTAGGATGAATCCCTTTCATATCTGTGTAGTCCCATGCAAATTCCTTTTTGTATTTCTATAACAATTGTAACAACAATTTATTTTTCTCAGCAGTCAAGTTGGGATTGATATTCAAATACTTCCCTAGTTCTATTTCAACTGGATTGTTGTCAGTATGCAGAGTGGTTCTTATTTGTTCAAAGTTTACATCATCTACCTCATCTTCCTCCCTTGAATCTTCAATAGAAGTGACATAAAGTGAATTACTAATAAAGCCATTAATGATATCATCCTCTGTCTCATCCTTAAAATACTGGTCTTTTCCAAGGGTAAGGAGCGGTAGGGAAAGATTTGATTCGGGTTCAAATTCATCCCACCAGGGATTGTTCAAATCCATATTTGGTTTTTCTGGGGGGTAAACATTAATGTTCTTTGTAGCATGGCCATCTGAAATTATCAAGATCCATATCTTCACCCTATAAATGCATCTGTAGTGTCCAACCAAGGTCTCCCTAAAATCAAAGGATGTCCCCCCATCTTGGATTTGGTTTGCAAGATAATAAAGTCAACGGGATACCTCCAGGAAGCTACTGTGATTACTATATCCTCTAATACCCCCTCAGGTTTAGCACGGGACCTATCTACTAATTCAAGCACGGTAGGTGTATGTCTAAGCCCGTGTAGCCCCAGGGTGGTAAAAAGTTCATTTTTCATTACGTTAATGGCCGCCCCTAGATCAATCAGTGTGTTAGTTATGGGTTGGTCATCAATATAAATAGTAAACATAGGATTCCCTGGATCATTATAGCAGGGTCCTTAGGCTTCCTTCCAAGTTTCTTAATGCACAGGTCTCGTACTATTTTAGCATAGATAGGCACTTCTTTAAGAGCTTGCAGCAAAGGAATCTGTACGTGTAAGTTTTTCAACTCCTTGAGAAAATCAGATTTAGTTTGTGAAGTTGTTCTAATCTCAATTAATCTTTGGGGATATGAAGGATCCGGAGTCATTACAAATGAATTGGTTGTTACATCTGTATCATCTTTACTCAAGTTGGTTGTTACAGAAGCAACATTTCTTCTTGGGTTGGTTGTTACAGGTGTAACATTTTTTCCTGCATTAGCCATTATATGTGTAACAAACGCCTCAAGATCTACCATACCTTCTCTGGAAGACTCACATTCCTCCTCCATGAGGATAGGGAAGTGGTTTGGTTTAATCACCTTACCCAACCGTAGTTGAATTTCATTAAGTCCAACGGGAGTGATAAGATAAGTCTGGAAGGTAGTCGGAGCCTCTATGCTCTGGGCTGCCTTATTATTTGGGTTAGGGTTAGGTTGCACAGGTAATTTGGGTCACACAGATGGTGTAGGAACAGGAGTTTGGAGAGGAGGAAATTGTAACTGTTGTTGCATCGGCAATGCATAGGGGGCTCGACTTTGGGCATTCCCCCTCTAGTTTTGACTCCAAGGATATGGTTGAGATGGAGGATACTATATAGGTGGAGAGGGATACCACTCGTTCCAGGGCGAAGGAAACTATGCTAGAGAAGGAGTAGAGTACTGCCATGGATATTGCTGAGCGTTATATGCATTATTCCATGAATTAAAAGAAGATAAATATTGAGACATACCTGGGGTTAGTGGGTGCCATGGTCTCCTGGGTCTGATGAAATAGGAAGACTGAACTTCTTCACTCAACTCTCTAAGCACCACTTTCAGTTTGGGAAGCTCTAGACATTGACCTGTAGGATGTTCCAGTTCACAAATATTGCACAAGCTGATGTTGTTCATTTCACAATCCCTTAGGGGATGTTTCTGTATGCACTTCAGATAAGAGACGGATAAAGTTGTATCAGCCTCCCCTTGTGCCTTCTTAATTTTTCTGTCATTATCTCAACAGATAAATTACTAAGGAGGTCAATTTTAAATTTTTCAAATAAATTCCCGATCTCTGCTCTTGTTACTCCTCCACTTGCAGATTTCTGTATTCGGGTAGAGGCATCTCGTATTGTGCTTCTCCCCTTTGACGATCCTCGAGAACATCTAAAACAAAGCTTTATTATATCAGTGAATGGTTCCTGAGATATGTCCCCCTTCCCTAATAGATTCAGGTTATCAAGGTAGTCATCTCTCATTCCCCTTATGAATATGGTCTTCAAGATATCTTGATCTAAGTCATTATGTTTAGATCTATGAAAATTGTAATGGAATCACTCCACATAGTCCTCCAAGCTCTCATACTCCTTTTGTGTCATCCTAAATATTTCTTCCCTCAAGTCCTTGGTTCTACAGTAATATTTATACTTAGATAAAATGTCTCTTTTCGTCGCCCCATTTTCGAATGGAAGCAGAGTCTAATCCCATGAACCATCTCAAGGCTGCTCCTTTTAGAGTAGCAGTAAATAATTTTAGTTTCTGAGCATCTGAAACATAATCATAAATCCTGCACAAGACATCAAATTCAAACAAGAAGGTGCCAAGATCTTCTACAGTCATTCCTTGAAAATATGGAAGAGATGATAAAGGAATGTTTTTCATGGGAGACTGACCTCTAATATCCCCTATTGGAAACTCAAAGGTGGTGATGGTAGCATCCATTTTAGTGTTGTTGTTATTGTTGTCCCCCATTGTTGACCCTTCTAGTGATTGTCTTATGGGTGAAATTGATAGCTTAGACTACTTCAGGGCTAGTTGTTTCACTACGCTGCCCGAATTTGGATATTGATAAACCAATAAATGTTCTCACGTTTCAGGCTTTTGGTTCTCCCCCTTGGTTTCCCCTTGTCCCTCGGTCCTGGTAACTAGTTTCCCCCTGTTGCTCCTGATTTGGATGCTTAGCCTTGGGAATGTTCACACTAGTTTTAGAATGATATGGTCTTGAGATAGAAGAATTGGATGCTTTTGTTCTTATTATGGTAGTAACAACTTTTTTTCCCCTGTTTTCCTTGTGTCCCTCTGATAATTTGACTACTCTTTTCTTCTTTTGAGATCATCTCATGAATAAATGTTTTCCTCCCCAAATCTACACTCTTCTTTTCCTTTTTACGACCCATTTTTCCTGTGACTAATTAGAGTGGGGGTGTTTTTGGTATCTCTATTATTACTACAATTGCACACATGGACCCTATGTGTATTGATTCACACCCAAAGTGTCGTAGTTTCTATAGCTGTGAGCCTGCCCAGATATGTTAGAGCGATGCGTAGGTTCTTACCTCTCGTCTTACCACCCAACAACTAAAGAGCTAAAGACACATTCTTTAATAGAATACCAAAATGCCATGCCCTGAGTTCCCTAGTGATCATAGTGGTGAGCCTGCCAAGGTATGTTAGAGCGATGCGTAGGTTACCTATCATGTTACTGCCCAAAAACTGTGGACTATGAACACTCTATCATCAAACAAACAACTTGGCTGACTGTATCATCAACTACATTCCCCGACAACGACACCAAAATGTAGTGTTGTATTAATCACTTTTAATTGACTAAGACTGCAACCATTTAATTGTCAACTAGGATAGGTCTGTTTATTTCAAAGGAGTTTGCACTATCTATGCCAATACACCACAACCAAGAATGAAAATGGAAAACAGTAAAGAATGTTGCTAAATCAATTACATAAATTAAAATTCATGCAAAAATAAAAAAAACACTCTACAAGAATGGAATCACAATTCACATATACCAGAACAAAGGCGTGCCACACACTGTACTGATAACTACACCAGCTGGTCAACTACCATACTTCTGGCCAAATCTGTGTAAAATTGTATCATAAATCTGGAGTTGAAGTAGATCTATTCTACAAATTATACAGCGACAGCAGAAATTGTGCACATACTAAAAGAAAGGAATAATAATATATAACTACTCTACCACTGCAGTCCCTGCTAAAAAGAAGGGCCCTTCCTCCCTAGAAGGGAACAGGAATGAACACGAACTTAGTTAAGAATTCAACTCAGAGCCAGTAACAACATCACCACAGTGTCTTGATATTAAAAATAATTAAGAATTACAAGATCAAAATAACAGTACTCTCTATGCCATCCCCTGTGCCTGAGGGATTGAGTTTCTCTTATAGAAATTACATACCCAAAAATCAGGAACAGATCAGTCATGAGAATCTCACAATTCTCATGCTGATCAATAAAATAGAAATTGTTATAACAAGTTCCTAAATACAAGTTTTATTCAAATACATCAGTTGGAATCATAACCGCTTAGATCTGTCACTTTCTAAATGGATAATTCGTAACTCCCCAACAACTGTCACGTGGAATAGTACCCACATCTTGACAGCTACAGTGTAATAGCATCCTATGGTAAAACAATAATTTGGGATGTAACAACAACATTTGGTAACAAAGCGACTTGTGACAACACCCAGAATATAACTGCAGCAATCTGCAACAACAACACGGTGTAACATCAAAGTCTGTGACAGAATACGGAGTGTAACAACAATATGTTTCATCATGCTCATAGATAAATCAGCGTGGCTATCCATTTCATAACCTCGTTCTCACAGGTAGCACCTGAAAAAGAGGAAAGGAACCAAAAGACTTCTCCAACGTTTTCCTCACTTAGCCATAAAAAGGAATATTTCATCATTATATCTAGAAAAAATGACAAAATAACATGATGGCAAAATATGTTGTTCATAATAAAGAAAGAGGCAGTTAATATGTGAAGTTCTGTAGGTTTAGTTGGGAAAAGGTCAAAAACGAGGAAATAAAGTATAGAAGATAGGTCCAAAAACTACACCCAACAGAAGCATAGTGGTAAAAAGGGACGGGACCCTTAAAAATTTTGATAAAAGAAAGTGTGGAAAATCCAAGGCTTGGAACACCTTCTCTCTCTTCTCTAACAGGAAAAAAGGTGGCACAATATGATTGCTCTGTGCACACAGGTGGCAATATAGGTGGATGATGATGCCAGTAGTGACATGTAGATTTGGTTCTTTTGGGTACCCTAGTGGGCCTTTTCTAGGAGACACATGTCACCACTCTAGAGGCACCAGGTGTCCATGTGTGACATCAATAAGATGTCATCCTAGTCCCTCGACCTTGGAAGGATTTGAGGTGGCTCATAGAGGAATTGGTAGGCTGACTACGAATTGAGCATAAATCGTTGGTGTCAGTAACAAGTAGGCCTAGAACTACAGTGATTGGGTGCAAGTGCAATAGGCAGACCCCGTCGGGACATGTCATCCTTGAAGGTCTAATCTGGAGGAATTTTGAATTAACAAAGAGAAATGGTCAGGATGGTGAGCGTCGGGACACATCGGCACTAACAAGAGGAAACGACAACCAATGAGAAGCGGGAAGTGAATATAACAAACAACTCATCCCACTCAATGGATCCTGAAAGGTTTAAAAGGGAATAAAACATAAGCATTGGGGTAAAATGCATCGATGGCTAGATATTAAGCACCAGAATGAGGATTCGTGCAGCAAAAATGACCAAGGGTGTGAAGGAGGCTTATAAAGAAACTAAGCACTCATAGGCTTAAAGAGAAATTAAGTACCTAAAGATTAAGAAAACGGTCACAACATGCAGTCTTATGGGCAGATAACAGAGAATGGGCCAACACATAGCGGCTAAAAGATATTTTTGTTTGAATAGGAAAATCAATTGATAGAATTGACAGTTAAGCCAAATTTCGAGTCTTCTAACTATAGTAACGTCCCTACTAAACCCTCTAAACTTTTAGAATAGTGAATTCACAGTTTAACTCAGAGATTGAGCCTAGTTGTTAACTTGAAGAACACATTCAGAAGACATATTTTGAAAATATGGAAGAAAACAATTAAAGCCTCATGCAAAGATAAAAGTGAAGATAACTTAAAATCAAAGAAGCCTAATTTAGTAGCAAAAATTCTTTATAAGCATAATGGATTGAGGAATTAAAAAATATTGGGTGCAAGACTCTGTGGTGAAGTGAGGTGATGGTGTGATGGTGTGATGGTGGATTTTTTAGTAATCATATGTTGCTAAAGGTGTTTTGATGAGTGTGTGGAGGGAAAATTAATTTATTTTTGAGGTTCCATTCATGGTTCTAGTTTGAAAATGGATGAAAAATGAATCATTGATGTCAAGCAAGTTGTAGCCTGCAAATCAAGGGTTGTAGCTCCTTCCAGTAGGTGTTGGTAAATATTTGGGGTTGTAGCTCCATTTAGTTGTAGCTGATAAATCAGGGAGTTGTAGCTTCCTGTTGGTTGTAGCCAGAGAAATTTGTAATAACAAGTTGTAGCTTGCCTTGTGAAGGAATTAAAAAGTAGTTTGAAGAATTTGTGCATTACTCAAATTTCCTTGTGTTATTAAAAAAAAATTATGTCATGCTCATCTGAATTAATTTTTGAAGTTCTTTATGGTGTCCTAATATCATTGCATAAGTGAAAGAAAGTTTTTAAATTGTGAAAATTCCTATAATAATGATTCACCCCCCCTCTCTGTATTGTCCTAGTTTCTAACATGTGACATGACTAGTGAGGTGGTTGATGAGGATGAGTGTGGTGGCGGGTCCACCCTTCCCATCCAAGTGGTTATCACATGGAATGACGATGGTTTTATGCACCACCAACCTAGGCATATGACCAATGGTGGTAAACTAGATGTCCTAGGCAATATCACACCACACTACCTATGAGCGTTAGCCACCACGTAGGTCGATGATGATATGTAATATGGCCATTGATTTGTGTGGGCTACATACCCTTATATCTAGCATGGAAATAATTGTCGATTTGATGTTAGAGTGTGTAGAAAATCCTTTATATTCACAAGCTCATGCAATGTACTAAAGCATAGGACAAGAATCTACTTCTACTTTCAACCAGCAGAAGCCAATAGATCGATGAAAACAATATGAACAAACAGAAGATAAATCAATGGCACATAGCATAAGATGTATTTGGGGAAAGCCACTGCTCAAAACCCCACTATCTATATTTCATATATCAGAAACATGAGTTAAGATACAAAGCTTGTTCTCACTAGAACAATTCCCCACGGGTATGTTCAACTCTCTCATCTCACAATCTAGCTCTTGGCCAACACTTAGCCAATATTGTAGCTCTCCAATCCCCTAATATCTTTTGTAATTCCTATGATGAATAACATCTGTTTAAAGGGAATTCATGCTTCCAAAATTGCACAATCCAAATATAGGATCAATCTCTGAGGCATACATGCTATTTACACTCCAGTAAATAATACCACTGATAGTACATTGTCCCTACACTCTAGTCTCAACTTGGTCTTTCTCAAAATCGACATGCATGAGTTTCTGATTAGGGAATATTCAGTTAACTAGAGTGACACTTGTGGATGCATTAACACACCAATTGACTATTACCCCTCTATTAGTTCCTCAAACATTTTGGAACTAATTTAACTGAACTTAACTCAGTAAACTGAGTGATCTAATTTCCAACTCAATTTAAACTCATACTGGACCCCTAAAACTTAGCGAGAACATATAAATGACTACATAAAGACTTCCAAATTGAAATTCCTATGCTAATTAAGTTAAATAAACTTAATTAACTACTTAAAAGTTTCTATAAGAATAGAATTCAATTTTAATTCTCAGTTTAATTCAAGGACAAATTAAACTAGAATTTCTTGTTTCCATTTCTCAACATTCCCTCTCAACAAGAAAGGGGTTATCATCTACCTTAATCCTGTCTTGGTGAAACTCGAATTTACATCTTGACAATGCCATTTTCAAAATGTATGAATATTTCTCCTCCATGGGAATGTACTTTAACAACATAATTCGCCTCAACACACAATCTCTGAGATGATGAAATTGGATATCATTATGCCTGGACTGATCATGAAAAACTGGATTTTCAGAGAGTTTGATACAACTCTGATTATCACAGTAAGTCACAGTTCGATCCATATACTAACCAAACAAACCAATCAGGATATTCCTCATCCAGATGGCCTCACATATTTCCTGACTCGCAACCATGTACTCTGCCTCTATCTAACTGAGTGCAACCGATATTTGTTTCCTATTGTACCAAGAAACTGCCACTGACCCAATACTGAATATCACTCCTAATGTGCTCTTCCTCTTGGATTGACTCCCTGCCCAATATTCATTGATGAAGCCTTGAGGCTTCACTCCCTTTGTCCTTCTGTACCATAATCCATACTGAGATGTTCCCCTGAGGTATCTCAACACATTCTTTGTCACCTTCCAATACAAATTGGCAGGCCTAACCATCGCTTGACTAAGTTGGTTAACTGCATAGCACATATCTGGTCATGTGTTCACCAAGTACATGAGTGAACCCACAAGCTACCTATAAATAGTATCTTCCACTACTTCCCCTAAAGTAGCATCCTCCTTCCTCCACTTACCTGCTATAGGAGTCTCCATGGGTTTGCTACTCTCCATGCAGAATCTTCTAAGTATCTCGTTGGCATACTTGCCTTGATACACAAACAACTCCCCATCTCCCTACCATACCTCCATGCCAAGAAAGTAATGCATAAGCCCCATGCCATTCATCTCACACTCTGTTGCAAGGTCCTCCTTGTAATACTTGATCAACTAATCATCACCTATCAATATGAGATCGTCAACATAAAGTACAATGATCGACATTTTACCTTCCACCACTATGTGGTACAGGTTTGCATCTACTTCACCCTTCATGAAGCCTAACCTGGTGAAGTATCTATCTATCCTGGTGTACCAAGCACAAGGAACTTTATTTAGCCCATACAACGCATTGTTGAGCTAGCATACATGCGATTCACAGTCAAAGGTCTCAAAACCTTCAGGTTGCTCTATGTACACTTCTTCCTCAATCATGCCATTAAGGAAGGTTGTCTTCACATCCATCTAATGTATCTTCCAACCCATCTACACTGATAGTGCCAATATAGATCTGATCAACGAGTACCTTGCAACAGGAGCAAAGGTCTCATCATAGTCAATCCCCTCTACTTGTGAAAAGCCACGGGCCACAAATCTAACCTTATGCTTCTCCACACTACCATATGTAGCTTGCTTTACATTGTAAAGCTACTGGGAGCTCACCACGGACTTATCCTCCAGTCTCGGGACCACATCCCAAACACTGTTATGAACTATGGAGTCATACTCCTCCACCATGGCATCAATCCAAACTGTTTGTTGCACTACTTCCTTAAAGGAAGATGGCTATGTCACAACACATTCACCCATAAGAGTCATGTATCCAGTGTACCTCTTAAGTGACCTCCTCTACCTACACTGAGAAGTGTGTGCTCCCACATTGTCTCGTGCATCATTCAACAATTTGTCAACCTATCTAGTGCACTTTCTTCCCTCTTTGGAAGACTCTACTTAAGTGGATGACTCCACTCCCATATCCTCTACATGTGGTTGCTCCACATAAATATGAGGCTTATCAACCTTAGGAGCTAAAATATCTTCATCCGCATGTAGCTCAAGCTCCCTCTCAAGGAAACTCACATGGCCTTCTACTCATCGAATCTAACATCCCTGTGAACCACTATCATCCTGCTAGTCATAAAGTACACCAGATAGTTGTGAGGTGTATCAGTGTACCCAACAAATATCCACAACTCTATTGTTAGCTCAAGCTTCTTTCATGCATCTTTGGTCACATGGAAATATATCGATGACCCAAAAGTCTTGAAGTGATCAACATTTGGCCTCTTATCGGAATAAGCCTCCTTTGGTGTCTTCATCTAAAGTATCCGATGTGGGGTACAATTCTGAACATAAACCACTATGTTGCATGCCTCATATGACAAGTGTAGTGGTGGGACCTGATCATGCAACATCACCATTGCTACCCCTACTATGCTTTTCTTCTTCCTCTCGGCCACCCCATTTTGATGAGGGTTATCGGGTGTCATCAACTCCCATGTAATCCTTTCTATTGTACAGAAGTTCTTAAACTCATTTGAGACATGCTCACCATCATTATCACTCCATAGAGATTTAACCTTCTTGCCTGACTCTTTCTCCACAAATGCTCTAAATTCACAAAACTTTGTGACAGGTTGATCCTTTTTTTGCATGAAAAATATTGAGCATTTACGTGAATAGTCATCAACAAATATAATATAATACCTTTGTTTGATTGTGGATGTTATCGAGAATGGTCCACACACATCTGAATGGACTTGCTCTAGAATAGCCTCTGCTCGACTGTCTCTATCATAAAAGGAATACTTGGTGTATTTACCCAAAGTACACCCCTTACATGTATCAACTTGTTCTAGTGTACCTTTTGGAAAACCGGTGGAGATATGTTGCATGATCATCAAAGCCCCATGATGCAAGTGGCCCAATTGCCTCTGCCACAAATCACCAACATCTCGGCTATGCACCCCTTTTGCTTTAGTGCTCAAAGAAACACACTCCTCTACCTCCAGCTTATAGATATTCCTCACCCAAATCCCTATCTTCTTTACTTGACCCATGGCTATGTGTCGAAGGAATGCCTTTCTTTTCAAGAGGATCACATCATAGACTCTATCCTCAAGCATGGCAATGAATACCAAGTTATTCTTCACCCAAGCACATACATAACATTCTTCAAGGTGGGTGGAGCCCCATGCTCCTTCTTAAAAGTAATCCTTCCCAATCCATTAACACTATACTTCTCACCGTCACCCATCTCGATATGCATCTAGAGATATTTCTCCTCCAGGTCACTAAATAACTCTTTGTTGTCAATCATGTGGAATGAAGCTCCACTATCTAAGTACCATACGCTACCCATCATTGATCACACCATAAAGTCCAATTCGAATTGAGATGCCAAAGCCTCACCCACTACTCCTCCGGAGGACTTCTTCTTGGACTAGTTGAGTGGATAATTTGTAGCAAAATGGCCCAGCTCATGACAATGAAAGCAATTAACTTTTGCCATTTCTTTCTTCTTCCTTCCATGATAAGGATCTGATTTGGAATGGGAAGCTTTCCCTTTCCCCTTCTTCACCTTAATCACTAAGGCACATTTATCTTCATCTTTAGTCTTTGATGAAGATCCATCCCTGGTGTTCCTCCTGATCTCCTCCTGCATCAAATTCGACCATAGTTGTTCCCAAACTGGAAGCTTATCCCGACCATTGACAGAGTATTGATAAGTATGCCAACTCTTTGGGAGTCCTAGAAGAGCAAGACCCACCATATCATCCTCGGCAACCGTGATTCCAACACTTCCAAGTTCATCATGACACTAAGTGAATTTGGTCAAGTATTTTTGAATCTTCTCACCTTTCTCCATTTTGATTTTTCAAATTTTGTCCTTCAATTGATCTGAAAATGGGGCCTAAAGGCTTCTTGTGAGATTACAAGAACCTCTCCCACTTCCAAAGCTTAATTATTCCCAAGACAACTATGATTAACCAATGCGGAACTATTAATGTGCTTGATAATAAGGTGTATTCTTATGTTTATTTTAACTAATTATATGCTTTAAAATATGTCGTTTGTGTTGATATGTAAATACATGTAACAATGCAATAGTGCAACAACTAAAAAACACATGGACAACAATATTAATTTGGAGTTCACCCAAATACTCTTGGGCTACGTCTCCTTGAGCTCTAGTCAACTCGACTAGGCTCTCTAGGATTATGGCATCAGTTCTTTTACAAGATCCACACTCAACTCCACTGTTTTACATAGAAACAATGGGCTTAGAACACCATCTCATCCCTGGCTCTGAAGCTCTCGGATTTCTGGCTCTACGCTGTCACTGTGGCTCTCGGCTCTGGCTCTGGCTCTCATCTCTGGCTATGGCTCTTGGCTCTAGCTCTAGCTCTTAGCTCTAGCTCTGGCTTCTCTGAGCTCTCTCTCTCATCCTCTGTGTGCATCAATGGTTCGCTAGACCTCCCAGCATCCTTTAGCAACCTTTTTGCAGCTTTGTTGCCTGTCCATCGTGCTCTCTAGCTTTTTGTTCTCCTTCAACGGCCTTTAGCTCTCACCAACTCCCCTTTCAATTGGGCCTTCTGACTCCTTTGAGGCATTTTCCTGGCTCTGTGGCTTCCCCAGCCATTTCTCTACGTGTACTCATCCCTCTGCGGCTCTGCAACTTCTTTGCTCCTTGTCTGTTCAAATCCCCTCTGAGTGTTAAACAATCATTGTCAAAACGCCTTCAGGCATGGTGCCCACCTGCTTTTTAAATGGAAAGGACCACTAGCGCGGTTAAAATACCCGGGAACAAGTTTCCCTGTTTACACAAAGAAATATACTAAAAACACGCAAAAACTCTTTCTATCGAACTTCAAAAATCATCGAATCTGCCCTATAATCCTTTCGGATCCACCCTTGGTCGCTATCGCCGGCCCACCATTGATCTGGGTGATCTCTGATCCAAAGGTTGATATTCATTTCAGGCGGCTTATGCATATGGAGGTTACCCACCCGAAAAGGCAGTTTTCTCTCTTCGGTGCCAAGCCACGTGTTGGCCAATGTATGGGATCGGGCGGAGCCCATCCAATACCACTTACCGCCTGAGGCCCGCCCAAAATCCTGCTCATTATGGAACTCATATAATATAAATCTGCATGTATAAACCTTTCGGGTCCGTTTTATCGCTCCGGGCGTATTTCCTTTGTATTTCGTTTATTTAACGAAAATGCGAAAATACATAGAAAACCCCTTTTTACCATAACTCAAAATATATATATTCGCATCCATAAACCCTTTCGGGTCTAGCTCAAGTCGCATATTGTATCACATAGCGCAATGGCCAAACCCCCAAATACAAAGGAACATATAGAAAATCTGAAAATACGAATCTCAAAATTTATGCAATTGAGTCCATAATCCCTATCGGGTCCTGGTCCTGACTGCTAATCGCAATCGCAACGGCCTGGGGGTATGACCTTTGGGTATGCCAATCTATTGACGCCAATATCGGTGATTTCATGTCACTTTGCCTGGGGGTCCTTCCCTTTTGGGTGTGCCGATCGCCAATCTGCCGATAGCAATCACTCCAATGCATTGCCTGGGGTCCCGATATCGCATGCAGGCCTATCTCCGATGCGATAAGTCAGAGGTCGTAGTCGGGGATCCCTTCCGCCTCCACTTTAAGTCCTTCCCTTTGGCTATTTGCGATGTGATTTCCTTTATAAGGCCTTTTATGCCATTTTTAGGGGAAATTCCTCCTTTTTCAAAGGAAAAAGGCAATCTTCTTTCTGCGATAACTTTTGCATCTGAAGTCCATTTTAGCCCATTCAAATTGCAGTAGATTCAAGATGAAAATATATACGCAATGGGACTATTTCCTAAAGCATCTTTGGACTTTCATTTTCCTCTATGAGGAACACTTTAGACTTAGAAGTCTATCCAAAGTCCATTTTGGATCACGCCTTCCCACTAAAGAACTTTTGGTCTCCAAAAGACTGATATACTGATCTAAACAGTAAATGAGAGTAACAACACCCTCTTCTTTTAGCCTCCACACACTTGCCTTGCATAGTGCCTCTAAACCAAAGCCTTTGACCACTTTCCTTCTTGGATGTGTTGGTCCTCTTGGGAAGAATTGTTTTCCTCCTTGACTTCATGCGGAACTCTTGCTGAGATGGTCACAGAAGGTAGTTTGAACTTCTCTGCCTTGACCATTAATCCAAGGTGGCTCAAAAAAATGTGAAGTTATATCTGCTTCACAAAATTTTCATTTGTACATGTTTGAAAAGTTGTCAACAACAACTGTTAACAACAACAGAAATACAGACAACAACTGGATGGACTAAACTCCATGTCTTACATCTGCGTACAAATGATGGACTAGATAACAAGCCAACAAAACATGCCTTTAAAACAAATCACCCTTCAAGTCAAGCATGTAGAAAAATACCATTAGGACTCTTTTAAAAATATGAAACACTTCATCATTATCTCCATCTTGTATACCAAATCAACTTCTCTCAAGTCAATATTACATGTATGTTTAAAGCAATCAACCCTTCAAGTTAATTACACATACATGTTCAAATACAAGGAAAACATCAACATCCCTGTGTTCATGCACTCATGCTCATGCATGCATTTCATCCTTCAACTTTCACTTAAGCACACTATACTTTCGAAGCTGAAATGAAATATAATGTTTGCAGCAACAAAGTGAGCCTCATACTCAACTTTTCCATTCACCTTCTTGGTAGAAACCTGCAGCTTGCATTCCATTAACAAAGAAATCAAAATAGATGCATCAATAGACATGCAATATTAATTGAATAAGAACTCTAGCCATTTCTTACCAATCCATTTCAAAGGTCTTCCCTTTCTCTGCACATCAGCATCAACATGTGAATCGTCTTGAGACACATCATTCATGGAAACTTCCTTTCCATTTCTGCCATCTTCTCTTTCCACTTTCTTTAGCTTTTGTGGAAGCATTGCTGGATTCAAAGTCCAACACTTTTCAGCAAGATGTCCTTGCTTATGGTAGTAAGTGCAACACATGTGCATCCTCTTGACAGCATGATTTTCCTTTTCCAATGGACCTTTGGCTTCTTGCTTCTTTTCCTTCAAAAGTTTCATGTATATGGCCATTCTCTTCCAACATCCAAAAATATGATGGTTATCCAAACCACAAAAGGAACATGCAATTCTTTTCCCATATCTATGTGGACATTTATCATGCTTTGCAAAATCAAAAGGAAGATGATTAGAACTAGATTTATACCTTTCTCTTTCACCTTTATTGCCTTCATGAGGAGGTGAAGCAAATGAAGAAGTGGCTCCCTTTGGAACACCATCAATCTCTTCAAGGCTGTCAAATCTTTCACAACTCCCTGGTTCAAGCGTGCGCTTCTGAACACCTGCATTATGCAAATGATGTTTCAAGCCATTACATTCCTCCTTAATACAATATTCACACTCTTGAGGTAGAAGACCTGCAATGCAACTCCTTCTTGGAGCTGTTTCAATGGCCTTCATGGCAGCTTTGGAACTTTCTCCATAAGACTCTCCATAACCAAGACCCAAATACTTAGGCCTTTCCTCAACTATTATTGGCTCAACAATACCTTGTTCATGTTTACCCACACCTTTCCCTTCATAGCCCATCTTGGACATTAGCTTGGAACCTATGCCTCTATTATGTTTCTCAAAAGAACCAATATAAGCATTCTTATAAGAATTTCAAAACAAACTGGAAGGGTTTACCACTTCTTCAAGTTGATACTTGACCAAGGCTTCTTTGGCAACAAAGAGCTGTGACTCCAACTCAAGCATCCTTTTCAGGTTCATATTTGCAATATGAAGTTGCCTCTCCATTTCCTGCAATTTGTCAAAAAGCATCTGCTTCTCTTCCTCCACGGAATTCAACTGCTTTCTAAGTATGCTGCTCTTCCTTTCATCCTCATATATTTCTCTCACCTTGTCCATCATGATGAACAAGTCTTGCTTCAGGTTTCCATCAAAGAATCTTGTGATGGAGGATGAATTTGAGGATACACTTGTAGAAGTTGTCATTATGCCACTAAACAAAATAACTTCAAACAAGATTAATAAAGAGCTTATTTAAGCAACATTTTGCAACAAACCTCTTGTGCTTCAAGGATTGCTTTGAGGTCCTTTGCGATAGAAGAATGCCTTTATCCCTTCTTTCTTCTTGTCCTTCCTGGAATGAGCTATCAATAGCTTTACCTTCACCTCTACAAACTCAAACAATAGTCAGTCTACAAACAAGCATCCAATCAATCAGACAATCAATCCTTGACTGCCCAAACACCTTTCAGACAAGCAATATTTGCTTTATCAATCAAGCATTCTGAGTTGATACCACTTGCTCTGGTATAACCAGCTTTGGTATCACCTTCTTGAAGGTGGGGTTAACCAATCTTAGCTCTGATACCACCTGATATTAAAATGGGGCCTAAAGGCTTCTTGTGAGATTACAAGAACCTCTCCCACTTTCAAAGCTTAATTATTCCCAAGACAACTATGATTAACCAATGTAGAACTAATAATGTGCTTGACAATAAGGTGTATGCTTATGTTTATTTTAACTAATTATATGCTTTAAAATCTGTTGTTTGTGTTGATATGTAAATACATGTAACAGTGCAACAGTGCAACAAATAACAAACACATGGACAACAATATTAATTTGGAGTTCACACAAATACTCTTGGGCTATGTCTCCTTGAGATCTAGTTAACTCAACTAGGCTCTTTTGGATTATGGCATCAGTTCTTTTACAAGCTCCACACTCAACTCCACTATTTTACACAGAAACAATGGGCTTAGAACACCATCTCATCCCTGGCTCTGAAGCTCTTGGCTTTCTGGCTCTGCGCTCTGGCTCTGGCTCTTGGCTCTAGCTCTGGCTCTGGCTCTTGGCTCTGGCTCTAGCTCTCGACTCTGGCTCTGTCTCTTGGCTCTGGCTTCTCTGAGCTCTCTCTCTTGGCCTCTGTGTGCATCAATGGTTCTCTATACCTCCTAGCAACCTTTAGCAACCTTCGAATGCCCTTTTTACTACTTTACTGCCTGTTAATCGTGCCTTCTGGCTTTTCTCTCTCCTTCAACGGCCTTTAGCTCTCGCCAACTCCATTGTCAATTGGGCCTTCTGGCTCCTTTGAGGCATTTTCCCGGCTCTGTGGCTTCCCCAATCGTTTCTCTGCGTGTACTCATCCCTCTACGGCTCCACGGCTTCTCTGCTCCTTATCTGTTCAAATCCCCTTTGAGCATTAAACAATCATTGTCAAAATGCCTTCAGGCATGGTTCCCACCTATTTTTTAAACGAAAAGGACCACTGGCACAGTTAAAATACCTGGTAACACGTTTCCTCGGTTACACAGAGAAATATACTAAAAACACGCAAAAACTCTTTCTATCACACTTCAAAAATCATCGAATCTGCCCTGTAATCCTTTCAGATCCGCCCTTGGTCGCTATCGCCAGCCTACCATTGATTTGGGTGATCTCTAATCCAACGGTTGATATTCATTTTGGGCGGCTTATGTGCACAGAGGTTACCTGCCCGAAAAGGCGGTTTTCTCTTTCCGGCGCCAACCCACATGTCGGCCAGTGTATGGGATCGGGCGGAGCCCATCCAATACCACTTACCGTCTAAGGCCCACCCAAAACCCCACAGATTATGGAACTCAAATAATATAAAGCTGCATGTATAAACCTTTCGGGTCCGTTTTATCGCTCCGGGCGTATTTCCTTTGTATTTCGTTTATTTAACGAAAATGCGAAAATACATAGAAAACTTCTTTTTACTGTAACTCAAAATATATATATTCGCATCCATAAACCCTTTCAGTTCTAGCTCAAATCGCATATCACATCACATAGCGCAATGGAAAAAGCCCCAAATACAAAGGAATATATAGAAAATTTGAAAATACGGATCTAAAAATTTATTCAATCGGGTCCATAGTCCCTATTGGGTCCAAGTCCTGATCACTAATCACAATCGCAACGGCCCGGAGGTCTGCCCTTTGGGTATGCTGATCCGCCGATGTTGATATCGGCGATTGCATGTTGCGTTGGCCAGGGGGTCCTTCCCTTTTGGTTGTGCCGATCATTGATCCATCGATCGGCCGATCGCAATTGCTCCATCGCATAGCCCGGGGTCCCGATATCGCATGCAGGCCTATCTCCGATGCGATAAGTTAGAGGTCATAGTCGGGGATCCCTTCCGCCTCCACTTTAAGTCATTCCCTTTAGCTATTTGGGATGTGATTTCCTTTATAACGCCTTTTATGCCATTTTTAGCGGAAATGCCTCCTTTTTCAAAGGACAAATGCAATCTTCTTTCTGCGATAAATTCTACATCCGAAGTCCATTTTAGCCCATTCCAATTGCAGTAGATTTGGGACTAAAAGGTCTACGCAATGGGACTATTTCCAGGAGCATCTTTGGACTTTCATTTTCCTCTATGAGGAACAATTTAGACTTAGAAGTCTATCCAAAATCCATTTTGGATCATCAGTGACAATCTCCTTTGGTCACTATTGTTCTAATACAAGTCCTTCAATGCTTTACACATATCATACAGAGTTTCATTTCCATGGAGACTCGAGACAATGTGTTCTCGAACTCCCTCAAGGATTATCTTCCTCGCCTTCGCCACACACTTCTTCCATTCAGCCAAATTTTGTGCATCCAATGTTGTTGGCTTAGGAATGTCTTGATCAACAAATTCCTTCAAGCCATTATCCTCTAGCACAGTCTCCACTCTATCTCTCCTGGCTATATAATTCGAGCTACCTTCCAAGGCATACTCAAGCCGCAAACCGTAGAACGTCATCTAAGGTATGTATTGCAAATTCAAATTTCACCTATAACCCAAAACTCAAAACTTTGAAATCTCCTCTAGTATATTGAATTCAGCTCTGATACCATGTAGAAAATCCTATAGATTCATAAGCTCATGCAATGTACTAAAGAACAGGACAAGAATCTACTTTTACTTTCAACCAATGGAAGCCAATAGATTGATGAAAATAATATGAACAAGAAGAAGCTAAATCAATGGCACATAACACAAGATGTATATGGGGAAAGCCACTACTCAAAACCCCGCTATATGTATTGCATATATCAGAAATATGAGTGAAGATACAAAGCTTGTTCTCACTAGAACAATTCCGCACAAGTATGCTCAACTCTCTCAGCTCACAAGCTAGCTCTTAGCCAACACTTAGCCAATTCTGCAACTCTCCAAGCCCCTAATATCTTGCGTAATTCCTAGGATGAATAACTCATATTTAAAGGGAATTCATGCTTCCAAAACTGCGCAATCCAAACATAGGATCAATCTATGATGCATGCATGATATTTACACTCCAGTAAATAATACAATTGATATTACATTGTCCCTATACTCTAGTCTCAACTAGGTCTTTCGAAAAATCGACATGCATGAGTTTCTGATGATGGAATCTTCAGTTAACTAGAGTGACACTTGTGGATGCACTAGTGCACCAACTGACTGTTAACTCTCTATTAGTTCCTTAAAGAGTTTGGAACTAATTTAACTAAACTTAACTCGGTAAACTGAGTGATCTAATTTCCAACTCAATTTAAACTCATACTGGACCCCTAAAAATTATGGAGAACATATACATGACTACAGAAAGACTTCCAACTCAAAATTCTAAGCTGATTAAGTTAATTAAACTTAATTAACTATTTACAAGTTTCTATGAGAACATAATTCAATTTTAATTCTCAGCTTAATTCAAGGACAAATTAAACGGGAATTTCTTGTTGCCGTTTCTTAAGAGGGGGATGTCATGTGGCCTAAAGCGTCATGCTGGTGTCATCTAATGCAATTTTGTTTTAGGAAAATCTTACACAGTCTCCCTTCGAAATTAACATCCTTTTATTGAGTAAACAATAACATCAATAGGAAACATTGTTGTATTCATGAAGGAGATCCATAGGGATTTAAGGTTAGCCATAAGTGGATTTAAACAGTTCAAGGTTCAAAAAAATCAGTTCTTTCTTTTCCTTCCACGAAATTCACAAATAGCTGCATACATGTATAATTATCATTGACACCAATGTTATGGCATGTATTAGAAATGAAATTAAGTGCACATTAGCCATGATGGTGCCATCGAATGAGAAGTTAGGGAGGCGATATTTAAATTTAGGAAAAGGAGTATTTCTTGGTGTTAGATTTAGGTGAGAAGCCACGTGCCATAAAGCAATGTTTAGGTCCTCCTCAAATTGAAACAACATATAATTTATGATTAATTTGGCAGGGTTTGTTGTAGATTGGACTATATTTAATGACGAGTAAAGACTACCAATTTGAATAAAAGGTTACGCAGACGGTGAAGACTATGAGGAAGAGGGAATATATTGAGAGGACACATGTGTTCCTGACATGATTCTTCGAGACATTGAAGTATTCCTAGAAGAACAAAAAAAATATTGATAAAATTGAGGTTGAGCTTAGGCGACAATGATTTCCTTTCACCTTTGGACTTCATCCAAGGGTTTATACTCAAGGCTCAATCTATGAATTATTTTAGAAGCATGAGGCACAATGGTCATAAGCTAGCTACTTGTGATTGACATGATCTTCCAGACACCTTCCTACGACTTCTCTTCTTTAATTTCTCGAGCTATGAAAACCCAAACTTGTCCTAATTCAACAAAAGTTTGTGTGTTATCAACAATGAAATTGGGTAATGAATGTGAAATACTACTTTGATCATTCAATTGATTTAGAATATTTGGTTGATTAGGAAATTGAATGGTCATGTAAATTGAAATATTTATATAACTAGGGATCTATCAATGAAGCATCCCGAGTATGGTTTCCAAAAGTACGTTGATGAGCGAAGGTTTTATGCTTTCCTACTGACATCCTTGAATATCACTGGGATAGTGAGATAATGGGACTAGGTACGGGGTTTAATGACCAAAATTATGATACAATTATTTACAACATCTCTTTATAATGAGACAAAAGAAAACTATTTAAAACAAATTTGTACAAGAAAATTCCAACAAATCAATTATAGTGGCAAGATAGATATGAAAGAAATCATATAAAATACCATGTACACTAATGTAAGTAAATAACTGAAAATTAAAGAGAACTAATAACAATCTGCAATAGATTAATTTACAGTAATATTTCTAAAAATTCATACCTTATCAACTATAAGACTGCACATGTATGTTTATAAAATATGATATGAATTGAATGATAAGTTTTTGCTATTAATATAAGAGAAATATTCAACCACAAAAGTAAAAATAAAAATAAACATAAAGTAAATTCATTAGAGAACATATGTTAAGAAAATGTCAACTATCAAAATACTAATTTTATTGACCAAATGAGAGTACAACATGTTGTTTTAGTCGATTTTTGTGAAAATCAATAACAAAAATCACTTAAAAATCTCTAGAGTGTAACAAAATTCATATAATAGACATCCAGAATGTCAAATAATAAAGCAATATGAAGTGTTGGGAAGCATGTTCTCTTTTGATAAGCTTGGACAACAATATTTTCTACAAAACTCATACCAATTAGCACTAATATAAAAGAAAGATTGAACCTTCCAATAGTAGCAACCAATGAAGAATTGATAGCAACCATTGATAAAGAATTAGAAATCAGATGAGCTCACTTTACTCCTTGTCACTCTTGAAAGGATTTGTGTTATCACCAAGATAGGTAAGTTCTAGTAGTCAATAAATAATGAATTAGAGGAAAAATGACAACTTTTAGAACTTATGCATACCTCTCCCCACTAGAATTTTCCATCCATCCTCCCTTGTATTTAATTTTATACCACCCTTAGGTAGTTGGAGGGAAAAGTTGTCTATTAACTAATAGTGTGTTATGATAATGTCTTTTCTTTTTATCTTGAGAAGGCATTTACGACGATATTTTTTTAGTACTTTAATTTTATAAAGTAGGTGGGATCCCCGACTATGTCCATAAAATATTCATATTAACCTTGTAAATCCATAATAAACATATAAAATATGGCATCATCGATAACACCGCCATCATGATAATCATGTGCATAAAATGAGCCATCATCCATAAATACGTAAAATCAGGCATATAAAACCATCTTGTGTCTCTCATATGATATACTCATAAAACATATGTGCCATGAACATGATAGTTTTGTGCCAAAAATATACCAATGTCAAAGTCAAAGATAACTACAAGTAAAATAATTAAAAACCATGATAACACAGAAAAACTCAAAACAACTCAGGATCTTTGCTTGGACAAACCCAGTAGGAGGATCTCTTTTCTTCCTTTTTATTTCCTCCTCGTGTCTTTGTATGCATGCCAGTAAAATAAATTTCCCTCTTCCCTTCTTCTTCAACTGTAGGGATGTCAGAGCGAGTATGAGATAAAGTGGCCTCACAAGGAGAGTGTACAAGTGTAGCAGACACATGAATTTTTCCCAATGCCAACTATGCAGGGGATTCAAAGGGATTGTTGGGCTTGAAATTATATAGCATGAGATAGGGAAGAGGGTATTTAAGGAGGAGAAATGACATGATGGATAGAGTGATGTGAAATGATGGGCCAATGAGCAAATCTAGACTGAGGGCTTAAGAGGGTTGACCTCCCATTCATCGTTTTCTACTAGTTGTTGTTGGGGAGCTTGCGGTTCATGAAATTCCATTATGATTGGGTAAGGAAAGGTTATTTTATAAGATGTATGTGGAGTAGGAGGAGGGGGTGAAAAACTCTAAGGTAAAAGTGACCAGTTTGAGTTAACTAGTTAAATTCCTCAGAATCTACATCAAAATGAATAGAAAATATGATTTTTTTTATTAATGTTTTCTCTCCATATCATGTTATTTCTTTTGTTCTATCCCTTGTATTTCCCCTTCAACCTCTGCTAAAATAACTCATGCTATATTTTAATCAAAAGAAATTGTTACACAACCATCAATTTTCTAATTATAAATACATTATTAACAATGTAAAAGATTGTTTAGGACCTTGCTTCACATAAATGGAGTAGTTGTTTCACAAACAAAAGGAAAATATGTAATCAAGGAAAGGGGAATGCACAAGCATGTAAGAAAAATGAATTTAGTGAAAACGCATATGTTGATAATATAAATTTAATGGATGAATAAAGCATTTAAATGTTTGTTGATCAAATATTACAAAACCATGTGGCATAACAATGTGTAAGGTGTTCAAATGTATAAATTGGGTAATTAACTCTAAAATGTGTTACCATTCGAGGTATAATATGAAAAATATGTGCCTCATGAACATCACATGGTCGTGTAAAATATTATGATACTTTGCATTATTCTTCGCCTCATCATAGTGGCTATAAAAATCAATGGAAAGTGCGTGTATATACAAGATTGAATGCATATCTAATGGAAATATATGTGAAAAGAGACAGCTTCCTACTTATAAATGTCTAGGACCAATATATTATTTCTTCCGAGGGTGATCAAGAGATGGCAAGTGTTACATATGGTGTGGAATGATTCATTATGCACAAATATCATTCCTTGTTTACTTTTGTTTTTTTGGAAAAAAGAAAAAATCTTTGCTATTGTTCTCTAGGAAAAAAATGGCCACTAAAAAGCTAAGGTGAATGAGAGTACCCATAAAAATTTACAAGATGGGAATGTTGGGGTTGTGGTTCTAGGCATAACAATGTAAGGCAGGGGCATGCACGTAGAGGGGGAACGATGCTACCTTGTTTGACACAATAAGGGAATCACGAGGAACATGACTGAGATGGAGGAAAAAAACTCATTACATTCTCAATCCCAGGTGGTTGGTCAACATGAAATATTTTTGTGGGTCAAGTGAAGTTGGGGCTTCATTGACTCCATGAAATCGCATAGTGAGTGGCCAAGGCGTAACATAAATATATATTTTTTATGTAACCAACCAACAGTATTCCCTTTTGATTTTGACAAGGTTGGGATATATTTTTAATGTATATGAAAAATAGAGGGCTCTTTCAACCAACTCGAGGGGTTATTAAGATGTTTGAACATAAAAAACATGTCATTGAATTATATGAGGGCTTACGTGGAGTTACAATCAACCATGATAAAAGGGGGGTATTTTTACCAGTGTTATGCTTCATGTATAACTATGTGAGGATTCCATCATCAAAATAGTGCTAAGGGAAGAAGTATTCAAACAAAGTAGAAGAGTGACCAGATTCACATAATTAAAACTTCCTTCAAAACCGGCGTACATGCTAATATAGTTGGATGCTAGTGTAATTATGTGCGTGTTTCATATTGTAGTAATAGTATGCCTAAGACAAAGTCATGTCATGGATGATAGACAAGGTGCTTGGACTGTTTTCCGAGGAGAGGGGAGCTCAGCGGAGACAAATAGAAAATTGTAACTCAAATCAAGGGGGTTAGGCTGGTGTTAACCTCTCTCTCATGCAACCATTGCACGCAATGACATGTTCTAGAGTGAGGTTTGGTCATGGCTTAGAGACTCAAAAATTTATAACCACAAGATCGACTCGGAAATGGGTTGAGGATTTACAATTGTGTGTGACTCATAGCAAAGACACTAAAAGTTATGAATGCATGGTAGTCAATGAACAAGGAAGAACAAAAAATCCTAATTTTCATAGAAGCTTGAGAACCCATACCTATTAAGGAGGTGTTACTCTTCAAATTGGTGGTGACAGTTTCCTCTTACGGTTATGGGTGCGAATGAAGGTTTTTAGCTCAAATTTCCTCTCAAGAACTAAAATGTGTCAAACTAAGTTATAGATTTTTCCTTAACTTCATTACAAATACTGATGTGATCCTTGAGCTTCGAAGTAATTAATCCATGTCATTTTCTATTTACTTCACTCGATAATCTATATGATTTACCCATCACCTCTATTAGCGTTATGAATTACAAGTTGATTAGAAATAATTGCTAACCTCCACGTCAAATAGTTATAACTATTGCATGGAAAATATTGGTTATAAAAATGAGGCCAGGGAATAATACGATTGTAACCATTAATTTTAAAAGGTCACCCACACTGTCAGTATGATAGCAAGGAAAATTATATATCCATGGTATCGTAATCATGTAAACTTGGCATACTAAATATATTGAGAACATTGTTATAGTTGTCAAATTCACAAATATATAGGAACATATGTCTTACTATAGCACCACATGCTGTTGTAAAAATATGGATTGTGCAATGATGTCATGTTTATACCCCTTAACTCTCATGGGGACCCACCTACTAAGATTAAATTTTAATTATGTTTAGGTTTTTATTTATTCTTTTTAAGAGGGAGTGTCACAGTAATAGTGCAATCATTTGCACAAATTTTTATATGATTGGTTCAACCATGATAATATGAAAAAATGAAGAGTCATAATAATAATAATAGTAATGAAATAATTGAGAAATCAATTGAGCGGTTAGACACATTATTTATAAAACCCTTATCTTATCAAAGCTAGACATGGAATTTAAAATCACAAAATTCAAGCCATTAAAGACATCAAGTAGCAATAAAAATAAATCTTCCAAGAAGTGTGAAAAATTCAAGATTTGAAGATAGAGATTATCAAAAAATTTAAAAAGAATTATTGAAATATGATAGTAAGGACCATGGGGGAGACATCATTTGGGTCAACAAAATGGAGGTTATATTTGAATCAAATCTTTAACTTGGTGAAAAAAGAAAAAATAATGATAGCCTCTAAACACTTAGAAAGGGAAGTGAGTCCCGAGGGCTAGCTCAATTGGTCGAGTGTCTGTCATTAAAGAATATTTGTTTTTGAGAAGTCATAGGTTTGATTCTCTCAACACTTTCAGGTTTAGACTCCATGGTTGAGTTGATAGGGAGTGATCCCTTTAAGTGGATCTTCCTGATCTATAAATATTCCATGGACATAGTGGTCATTGATCTTTAGGGTCCATGAATCACTTAGATAGAAAAAAAAGATTTAGAAGTGGAAGCTTACAATTTTTTTATGTTGGCTGTATGGGGCCTCACCCAGGTTCAACATTAGTTAGCCAAACAAATCCATACACTCTTGGCCCTTTTGGCATCAGCCCGCGAAGCGCAGACCGAAGTCTCATTCGAAGCAGTATGGGGGGATGCTGGAACCAAGTTTCTGCACCATGAAATGGTCGCGATTTTGGTTTATACCCTCTATTCCTCCTTTCACACAGGTCACTAAGTTCTAGGTATCTATCAGTCTATCCATTTACTCCACCCTTTAGTACCTCCATGAAGGTGCACTATTGACCTTCACACAGCCTTAACTTGCGGCCAAGTACTTTTGTGTTGTTATGACAATGTATTATACAGATTCCCAACTTGTCTTAGGCATTCACTTATCTTACTAAACAATCATAGTTAGCACCGCGTAAATAGATATTCTTACTTGTGTTCAATTAACCAACATAATTACATACATTCACACATCACATGAACATTCTAAATTAAACCCAAATCGCAATATAACAAGATGCATTAACAGGAAATAAAGAAACGAAATTTATGGAATACTTCTCTTTATTGATATCTCCATATTATTACAGACTCTATCTGCCCTGGACACATAGCTGCAAGGGTGTACACACTTAGTTGCAGACTTCTACCCTAGGCCTCTGCGCACTTAGTTGTAGAGCCTTTACCTACGCTAAGACCTGAAACTTAGACTTCTCTACCAAGACTCCAAGACTTGTCTTCTCCTCTCAAAAACTTATGACTACTTAGAGCTTACTTACTTAGCTCTTTTTATACAATCCCATGGTCCGTGGACCATGGGTGGATATTTATAACTGACTTTACACTTTACAAAATAAGGGAAGACAACCCTTTATGACTCATGACACCTTCGTGCTCCGCGACCATAAAATGTAGAGACTTTACAACTTTATTACAAAATTGACCCAAAAAATGGGCTTTTAGCCCCAAAACTATCCTTGGGGGATCCTGTTCCCAACAGGCCCCCAACACAAACATCGTGACTCGCCCTTGAGTCACTCTGCGGGCGTGGAGATCTTACCGTGAAGACCTCCCGTCTCAACCTGTATGACCACAACCTTGGAATTGCACTGTGCAGCCGCATGCTTTGCTTCTTCAACCATCTTCTCGGTCACTGCTCCTGAACTATCAGCCTGAAGCTTCTACTGAGTTTCTTGCAGAGTCACAAGCTTTCCTTCAATAGAGGTCGTAACCGCGTAAGCCTCATCTAACTAGGGCTTTAGTAGTACCTTCAACATTGCCTCCTTATGTTGCGCTACATTTACTTGTTCTTTCAACTACTTGGCCTCCTACAAATTTGCCAGTCTTTGTGTGAGAACGATGATTCACGGTATGCCTTTTACCTTGTCATAGCGCTGCTACAGTTCTCACGTTTCTGTCTCCAACCCTTGTACACTAAGCTCCTCCTGCAAGCTCATCAGGACCTCAAACGACTGTTCAAACAGTTCTATGTAGTCTGATACTGCAACGTTGACCACCGCTATTGCTTCTGTGGCAGTGGTTGCATGCTACTCCTTTACTTCTTGTGGTGTTGAAAGCTAGACCTTTAACTGTACTTCAGTGATATGTACGTTCAACTCCAGCTGAACCCTAGCCATCTTTGTGCGAGTGTCACTCACCCCTGTAGCTAGCTTGTGGACGTGCACCTCGATCAGTTCTTCCTTAGGAATGGCCAACTCTAGGACCATTTGGCATGCCTCCTCCATGACTTGAATTATTCACCTGTTTTGGGAAGTTACCTCGGTCATGACGGCGATGGCCAAGTCGTGTTGTAGGGCCATATACTCATTTTTAATCCATTGCTCATTGATCACTTGTTAAGCGTAGTTTTCATGGGCCATCAGCTCCGCGATCACTCCATCCTGCCATAGATGGAGCACCTTTCCAAGGAGCGCAGCCAGATTCAACCCTACTCCCTTGAGGGCACTGACAGTGGGCCTATTAGCTTCATTCTTTGTGGTCAATGGTCCATCAAGCAGCACTATCACAATGGAGACCTTTGCGCACAACATCTCGACAACTTCTGAAGTGCCGATAGAAAGTCTTATTGACACCATGCCAGCCTGTGACATGTGGGTTTGCATCTCCTGCAGACTTGTCTGGATGGCCCCCAATATTATTTTTTACTACTACTCAAACTATTGTAGGAACTCCATGGTGACATCTCGAACTTTGTCTCCAATGTCATGCAAATATCCCTCTGTGAGAGTGATTAGGTCTAGCAACGTCTTAGTGGCCTTGGACTTCTTCCTTGACCCTCCTTTCTCTTGTTCCCTTGGATGTGGGCGGACGTCGCCTATGGGTCCAAACCATCCTGCTCTGTATGCTCGTCTATATCTTCCTCTGTCTTAGGCAAATGTGACCTCGCGCTTTTGTCAGAGCTTTGCTCTATTCCACCTGTTTGCTTCAATGTCTGCTAAGTGGCATTGTGCTCTACCTGGGCCTTATCGACAGCCTCCTTCTTCCTCTTCTCGGCCACTGCACCATCTTGAGCTTGGCCTCCTCCTTCTTGCGCTGCGCGGAGGACTTGCTGACCCCCACCACCAAGTCTGATGTAGTGCGCCATTCTATTGACCAATGATCAAGTACTGCATCAATGGCGTCATCCATTTCCAAGTAAGGCAAGTCATACCATGTTTGCGTAGGGTCCTTCCGCACCTTGATGGACACATGGTGAAAATCTTCCTTAAAATTCACGTAGCCTTGCAAGTTGGCAAACACAGTAGGCGACAACTGCAGTTTATGATTGATAGCCATGTGGATATTCATCTCCATCAAGATCCAGAAGATCTTGTTATCCTTGATGTGATGTGCATCCTTGGTTGCCCACAGTGAAGCGTACTTCGCTACTTCTTGTAGGTCCGGCATGACCGAAGGGAATTGACTGCCTTTTGGCAGCTCCCATGCTACCAGCACAATTGACAGCAAGAGCCATGCATAGTGGAAAGTATTGCTGAGTTCATGTTCCTCACGGAAATTCGCAAGTAACTCCTTGTAGAGATAGTGCACCCAATTGAACTGGACTCCTTCAGCACATTGGGCTGCTAATGTGATGACAGGTGCGGGCACCTCATCGTCGTGACACTTCCTCATCACCTTCCCAACCAAAATTTGCGTAGCCACCTTTATTGTAGAGTCACTGATACTTGATATGGCATATCCAGATAGCTTATTCACAAGCTTAAATTTCTCCTTCATGGCCTCCGTGAGGGCCTGCTCACCACCTTTTCTGCCAAATATCATGGTCGTATTTTCTCCTATGTAGGGTAGCCATGTGATCCCGTGGATCAAATAACAGTGATGGGTATTGGCTCCTCTAGGCACAGACACCCATCATGCACCAATCATAACAGCTGCTTGATGACCAATACTATAATTGGGGTGCGGTTGTAGTGCGGTACCCAGAGCAGGTTGAGCAGACCTACCTTGTCTACTCCCTAAGCCACTTCCATGATTCCAATGCAGTCATCCCCATGGTTGTGTAAATAATGTGATGCATTAGCTACTCGATCGCTAAGTGTGAGAACTTCTCATGGTTGGCTAAGTCCCAATCTTCAAGCTTTAATAGAGAAACCCGACCCAAGCATAATCCTTCAAAAACAATCTCATCCGGCAATAGAGGGGTTTGCAAGGGGCCTTGCTCTCATCGATATATTTTAGCACCTTGGTCTTGCCCTTGTGCTGAGGGACATACTTAGGCAACTGAGTGATAGGTTCAACACCCTGGAATTCAACTTCATCCACATCTATCCCCATGTCGTCATCATCCATCGGGATGTCTTCAATTTCTTCCTCCTCCGGAACCAGATTGATGGCTATGCCGTTTTCCTGTGCGGTGGGCTTGTCCTGAGGTGGGTTTCTTCTCAACGACGCGCGCACTGGTATTGCAGGCTGCTTGCCCTTTTTATCCTTCATTCTCTCCTTAGTTGGGGTCGGCTTCAGTCTAGGTATCTGTGGTGACTTGGGAACTTTCGCTAATACTTCAACAACCTCTAGAGTAGCTTCCTCTTCCTCCATAACAACCTTTGGCACAACCTCCTCAGTTGTCACTGCGTCAGCGTCCATAACTTCAATAGGTATCGACATGAAGATATTCAATAGTTCTTATGTCACCTCTGGTAATTGCTCAAATGTCGAACTCGCTATCAGGGCTTCGAAGAATTCCTGGTTCATGTGCGTCTGAGATCTCAAAAACTCAATTCTCAAAATCTCAAGTGTTTTTCATTGGGCAACCACCTGTAATTTATAGGGCATTTTAAATTCAAATCCGACCGTTCCCCCCACATTCAGTTCATTAATGCCAGATTGGCAGCATATTTTCAAGGATCTGACCCATAACTTTTGTCTTAAATTCCGGTCGCCCACTCCATTTGGCTACATTTCTACCATCAAATCATGAACAATGACTTTAACAATCACTCTCCACTTGACCTGCGTGATTTCTCCCTGGGTAGCACAACCCCCTTCACATTGTCGTGAACCCTATGAAACTTTCTTGCTTCACACTATTCTCCAATCGTTCATCTCCCCAACCTGGGAAGTGTAGTTTATTATCATGCGCCTCCTTTCAGCTGCCTGGAGTGCTAAGACTGTGTTATCCTCATATGGCCACATGGTTGGACCACTAGTGTATGGCTTCAATCGGCTTCCATTCACCTATATTGGGAAGGGATCTCCATTCAATCTAGCCAATTGAACTGTTCCACCATCGGTAATCTCCTTAATGACATAGGGCCCTAACCAGTACATTCTGAACTTCCTTGGAAATTTATCAAACTTACTATCATATAACAAAACCAGATCATTTACCTTAAAGGTGCGCAACTTAATGTGCCAATCATGCCATGCTTTTTCGCATCGCTTTTGGACCTGTTGGTGAAATCCAGCTAGAAATATCTCTTCCTCAATCTCAGCTAGCTGCACAAGCCTCTCTTCCAGGGCTCCACGATCCATCATACCCGTGAATGCTGCTATGAACAGACTAGGCACAATTTATTCCATGGGCATCACTGCTTCAATGCCATATACAAGCCTAAAGGGTGTCTGTCCAATCAACTTCTTGCATGTCGTCCGATATGCCCATAGTACTACGGGTATGCGCAAGTCCCAATCACTTCGCTAAGCATTGCAAACCTTAGTCAATGCATTCTTCAGCACTTTATTGAATGCTTCCATCATCCCATTAACCTACGGGTGATATGGTGTGATCTTCTGGTGATATACCTGAAATTCCTTCGTCAGCGCGCTGATCGTTTCATTCAGAAAGTGCATACCGCGATCACTGATCAAAATATTTGGACATCCAAATCACATCAATACATACTCAAAGAGGAACTTCGCAATAATTGCACCTATGCAATCCTTCACAGAATATGCCTCCACCCAACGATTCAAATACTTAGTTGTGGTGATAATGTAGCACGCTCTCGTCTTCTTTCTTTAGGGCTGAATGGGTCCCACAAAATCTATCACCCATTTCTCAAAGGGTTGTAACGTCATCTGTGGATTCAGAGGCAGCTCATCCCTTCGCAATGGCCTACCAGTCATTCGACTCACATCACACACCTTGTAGTAAGATTTTGAGTCCTGATGGAGGGTTGGCCACCACAACCTTGGCGTAGAATCTTCTGCGCGGTAACTCTTCCTGCATAATGACCTTCCACAGTGCCCCCATGAGCGTTTGTGAGGATAATTCTCCTTTCAAAATCTGGTACATATCATCGCAATATTTCATCAGACCCCATTCTATACAGATGCCCAGTAATGACAAAAAAGTCTGTTGCGCACATCACTAAATCCTTCTTTTGTTGGATGGTGTAACCTTTTAAGGCAGTTCCTGTCATTAGAAAGTGTATGATATCTTCAAAATGGCCATCTGTGATGCGCACATCAATTATTTGTGCATCAGGCAATCCCTCCTCCAAATTAGTGGGCTCTTACCCTATTTCAATGTGTGACATATGGTCTCATCCCACGTTCAGTCATCTAGGCTTCACAATAACCTCAAAATCATACTCCTGGAACAATAGAAACCACCTACAGATTCGCCCTCCCAACACAAGATTATTGACTAGGTATTTCAACGTGGAATGATTCGTATACATCTTAAAATGGCCTCCTATCAAATAGTGTCTAAACTTCTGGAGCGCGTATACCATGGCTAATCCTTCGTGCTCGGTGGTGGAATAGCTCTTCTCAGCCTTGGATAACTTCTACTTGTGAACGCTATAGGATGGTCCAAATCTCCTTCACCAGCCTGTGTTAGTACTTCTCCTAGCAGTATACATGATGCATTGACATGTACGTGAAACTCCTTCTTCCAATCCAAGAAAACTAAAATCAGCGCAGTGACCATATTTTCTTTCAATACATCCAATCTTTTCTTACAATCCTCCTTCCAATAGAATGTGACATCCTTTTTCAACAACATCTCCATAGGCGCGGTGATCTGGTCATAGCCCTTAATAAAATTCCTGTAATGCCCAGTATGTCCTAAGGTTGCACGTAGTTTTTTCACACTCCTCGATGCCTCCAATTAATTATCACCGCAATCTTCATGAGATCTACCATCAGTCCCTGTCTAAAAACCACATGACCCAGCAGAGTCCCAAAAGGAACACAAAACAGGCATTTCTTCAAATTGAGCACAATCTGGTACCTTCGACAGGTATCTAGCATCAGGCACAAACTTTCAACATCGTGTTTCACCAACCCAAACACAGTCCAGTCATCAAAGTAAACCTCCATAAACTTATGAATAAATTTCTTGAACGCAGTAATGACTATGCGCGAAAAAATCGAAGGTGCATTCTTCAATCTGAAAGGCATTATAGTGTACTAAAAACATCCCCACTTAGTCATGAAGGTCATCTTGCTTCTATCCTCCAGTGCGATTTTGATCTGATGGTACCCAGAGAACCGTCAGTGAAGGAATACGCTTCCTAGCCACCTACATTATCCAATACCTCATCAATGAACGGAGTTGGAAAAGAATCATGTATGCAAGCATCATTCAACTTCTTGAGATCTATGCATATCATTATTTCATCCTTCTGCTTCTTTTCCTATACCACCATTGGGCTTACCCAATCAGATTCTTCTACAGGTTCAATGATTCCTACCGTGAGCATCTTGTCTAGCTCTAAACGGACCTTCTCCTTATACCTCAGATTGAGACAGTAAGGTATTTTCTTAACCGGCTTCGCGTCGGATTTTAATGTGATCTTCATAACGCCTAGGTCTCCTATTATCCCTTTTAGCTCCATAAACTTGGTAGGGAAAAAATCCTGGTATTCATGGAGCAATTCAGCAACCTTATCTACCGTCGCATCATCTCAGTAATCTCCAACCTTCACGAATTTGGGCTCCACCTCCGTACCAATATTTACCTGTTTCATTTTTAGTGGGATGGTTATATCAGGATTCTCAATCTGTTGTCCCTCAACCTTGCAGTGTCCCTCTATTTCAAGGATGTTAATCTTTTGCAGATCCTCATCTTCTTCTTCAGCGGTCACGCTATAGAATTCTAGTGTGGGCTCACCTGAGTAGTCCAATCGGGTTGAATCATATCCAAAGGATCCTACGGTATCCTAAATATTTCTGCTTTAACTTCTTGTAGTGCTTCGTCAATATAGTCAAACCCATCTTCAAAGTTGAATGTCATTATGAATCCTTCACGGAGAATAACCCATTCACCTATACCATGGTGGAGCTTTGTTTCCAAGTACCAGTTCATCAAGATGACATCCAAGCTATGACAGAACAAGTGCACCCATTCCGATTGGAGCTTCACTCCATAAGCCTGAGCCCATTTGGCCAAGTGTGTGTGTGGATCATCCTTCCCATCATACTTGTCTATCATATGTACCTTCAGCTTCCTAAAGTGTGTTTGCATCATCCTCCTACACTCACACCAATCATCAAAGCTACCCTTGTGTGTACCCCACCATCTCACAGGTGTAGCGCGCAGTGCCCAGTCCAAAGCCTAGAAGTGCTACTTCTCTGGTACTTCCCTCTCAAATGCATCCAAAAATACATCTACATCATTCAAGCCATCATAATTGGGTAGGCTTCTTACCTCTAACGACACATAGTGCAGCAACCGAGTCATTATGTTACAGTTCAGTGTGGTTACTTCATATAATTGATTCTATCAGCGCTCTAATTCTTCATCAATGTCCGAGGTGCAAGAACTCTCGTGATCCCATGTAATTCATCCATCAACTGTCAGATTCACCCAATATTTGTCTCGCACTGTTATCTTATATATACAATCCAAATCGTCATCGCTCTCATAATCGCGGATTGGTTCAGTATAGCTCGATCCTTCAGCAGGATTTTAGGGGTATTATTACGCAAAGTGATTTCTTTTTCAAATATCATCTTCCACTTCTTTAGGTTGATTACCCCATTCATTTCAATAGCCCAATCAACGCCAAGGAGCGGAGGGTACAATTTTCTATCATCCATAATCTCTATTACTTCAATGTACACCAATGCAATCGCGCCTTCAATATCTACAGTCACCGCTTGTAGCCACCCCAAGGGATGATCTTCTACTAATTTTTCATCCTTCACTAAATCAGAGACCACTACAATGTAAGTCTTCCCATCCGCTCCCAAGTCTGCCTTGGTAGAACGTTCGCGTCTGACACCAAATCCAAAATAACCTGATCCATTTCATATTATTTTATCTATGCAGTAAGTCTCATCTCTCGTCCTATCCTTGTTTTATGCTTACCAATCTTTCATATCACACACAGTTCACTTGGAGTGCTTCCGGCACATTTATTTATAAGCTCCTGTAATCCCTTCACATCCTTGCTATTGCGCAGCATCTTCATGCAGGTTTCTAGAAAGTTCGTAAGCATAGAAGGGTCCATTTCCTGATCAGGCTTATCCTTGCTTCATGAGGTGGAGGCCTCAGCGAAACTCTGCTTTGCTTCCATGAATGTTTCACGTGTGCGCTCCAAATCAAATTCAGCCTCCTTCTCTAGACCTTTGCGAACCCATGCATTGTCTTCGGTTGTTTTCCCTTATCATCCATTATTGCAATTCCACTTCGAAGCACTATATTCACATTCGGATCCTCTTCGCAAGGCTCATGCCTCATCATCTGTAGGTTTTGAGTCGGCTACAGTGGCAGCACCCCTTTGTTGTGTATCCTTGCTATCAGTGTAGGATAGTCCTTCATTTCATGATCAAATAGAGTGCAATATTTGCACAACGAATGCATAGGGTTAGTGCAATCGCGGGCATAGTGTCCTGGTCTTCCGCAATTGTAGAAGATTAACTGTCCCTGACCTCTGCCAAGTCCTTCTCCACCTTGACCTCATCCATGCCCCTGAAAGCCTGTTCGTGCCATCCCTATGCCTTGGTAAGGGGATCACATTTCTGCTTACACCCTATAGGGGGGAGTTTTGTCCATCATCAATTCATAACTTCTATAGCTGCACTCATCATGCCCTACCGATCTGCAGAAGTTGCAGAACAGTTGTTGTGGTGTTTGTACAAACTTTTGTAGCAAATGACAGTTATCCATCATATGTTTCCCTACTATCTAACATATATCGAACCACAACACAGCCCCACGCTTTGTCCTGCATAAGCTTCTGGCCTCAAAGGCATCAGTCCTCTTCCTACAATATAGTTCGCAAAGACTGGGAAATGGTCTTTATCATGCCCCTAACCTTTACATTTCAGGCACCATACCTTTTTGAACACCTTCGATCGAACTGTTCTGTCCTGCTTCAAACTTCCATTTGAAGGAAAAGATTTTTCAACTATGCATGGATCTACTAAACCCCCAAATTCAGATCTTGCATCGGTGTTTCATGCAGTATCATTCAATCTCCAAGGCATCTGCCTGAGTTGTAATCTTCTGTTGTGACAGTGCAACCCTTAGGTGTGGTAGGAGCGAAGCCACAAACCATTTGTGGTGTTGTCCATCTGTTAAGTTCATATTAGATAGAAAAAAATTCTTCGGCGAAAATCACATGGAATACCATTTGACGACGCGTTTCGAACCAACTAGTGTGGTTCATCGTCAGGACAAGTTCATATTAGCTTCGCAGATTTTACACTTCAAGCTTTGATCCAATTCCCAAGTGGTCTCAACTGGTTTCATCGCGAGTTCCTTGAACCCCACAGTCGACTGTGCCTCAGATTTAGGCCTACTCAATTCTTTATTCAGTGCGGCTTGGATGTCTGCCACTCCAGAGTTTGGGTTATCATTAAAGTACTTGATGTACTAGGTTAGCACAAAATCCTACAAAGCACTAACCAATGTTGCCTTCTGCATGTGATCATCTATAACACCATGAGCTTCCCATACAACTTTCATGATGAACCAAAACTAGTCTGGGTCCTCATCTCCCAAGCCTTTTAACAAAGGAATATTCACTGAATTTTCCATGTTGAACTGCGGTGGAGGTGGTGGTGGTATGGGCGAAGTCGTAGGTGATGGTGATGAAATTGGAGGTGGTGTGGGCAAAGGTGGCAGTTGTGGGAATCCTTGTTTTATTAACTGAATTTCACTTCGTGGAGAAGCTTGCGCTACTCCCTCTTCATCACCCAATGGAGGTGAAATCAATGGACTATATTCAGGACCCTTTCTTCCTTTGTTAATGTAAGTCTTTCCACTTCGTGCAGCTCCAAACATCAAGATAGCCGCATAACCTGTTTTTCACACAATAACATCTTAATCTAGGTATTCAAAGACTTCGAGTACTTACCTCGTGAACCTTTGGAAAAGAAAAACTCCACCTCATTGTAACTAACTGAGGTATCCACCACGAATTCAGTTGGAAATCCTCCTATGATGCGTTCGAGCCAATGATCGACAGCGCGAGTGATCTTATCCTCAGAGGCTTCCAGTCTTTGTACTAGCTCTAGGGTCCAAATAATAGGACCGTCAAGTCTCCACCTTCCTTGGTTATCCGCTAGCTTCGCGATCCACTCATATAACTCAACTGGAAAGGAACAGAAAAAGATATCGTGGATTTCTGTATATAAGTACCTGTCTAGCCATTGTTCCTTTGTCAGTCGTGGATTTTTGTTCTCCTACACCGCAAATTCGTGGATCTTCCTATCCAACCAGTCTTCGATCCCTTTCTTAGTTGGATTCCAGTGATATGACATCACACATCTCTTATGTATTATGGTCTCGAAAACAGAACCATTTGTTGGTTGCGTGGGGCCTAACCCAAGTTCAGCATTAGTTAGCCAAACAAATCTCTACACTGCTGGCCCTTTCAGTATCAGCCGCGGAGCGCGGATCGAAGTCTCACTCAAAGCAGTATGGGGCAATGCTGGAACCAAATTTCCGCACCCTGAGATGGTTATGATGTTGGTTTATACCCTCTGTTCCTCCTTTCACACAGGTCACTAAGTTCTAGGGCTCTTTCAGTCTATCCCTTGACTCTGCCCTTCAGTACCTCCACGAAGGTGCATGATTGACCTTCGCACAACCTTAACATGTGGCCCAACTACTTTCATGCTACTATGAAAACATATTATATAGATTCCCAAGTTATCTTAGGAATTTACTTATCTTACTGAACAATCATAGTTAGCGCCATGTAAACATATATTCTTACTTGCATTCAATTAACCGGCATAATTACATACATTCGTGCATCACATGAACATTGTAAATTAAACCCAAATCACAATATAGCAAGCTACATTAAAAGGAAATAAAGACACATAATTTGTGGAATACTTCTCTTTACTGATATCTCCAGATTATTACAGACTCTATCCACCCTGCGCACACAGCTGCAGGGGTCCGCGCACTCAGTTGCAGACTTCTACCCTAGGCCTCTATGCACTCAGCTGCAGAGCCTCTACCTACGCTAAGACCCGAAACTTAGACTTCTCTACCAAGACTCTGAGACTTTTCTTCTCCTCTCAAAAACTTATGACTACTTAGAGCTTACTTACTTAGCTCTTTTTATACAATCCCATGGTTCGTGGACCATGGGTGGATCTTTACAACCGACTTTACACTTTAAAAAATAAGGGTGGACTACCCTTTATGACTCGTGACACCTTCGTGCTCCATGACCACACAATTTGAGACTTTACAACTTTATTACAAAATTGACCCAAAACATGGGCTTTTAGCCCCAAAACTATCCTTGGGGGATCCCATTCCCAAGAGTTTCTATGGTCGTCTAGAAAATGTGACGCTCATTCCTTTCGTTGGGAAAGTTTCACAACTACCTATGGTACAGGTAAATTCTCAGTGCGAACACAAATAATTCCTCTAGCTTGAGAGAGCGGGTCTACCACAAAACAAACAATCTATGGAAAACTTCCTTAAGCTAGAATCAAATAAGAGGGCCTACCTCTTAGAACGTTATTCCACTTGGTGATGATCATGCTTCCTTACTCCAACTACTTTCCATTTCCTTCCTTTGAATAATTGAAATGAGAAAACAAACAAAAACAATAAACGTGATAACATAAAAATTGCATTCATCCTACTTAATAGGTCAAGGAACATTAATCCATCAAATGTAAGATAACGCTTTAGTGTAGGAAATCAATCAATAATTGTATTCATATAAGTTTAGAAAGAGATCACAACCAATGCCTTGACGTTGTTGGTCTCCTCCAATGTATCCGTGTTCCTACACTTCTGCTAGCATCTCATGGATAGCCCCAACAATGGAAGTTTTAAGGCTTGTTCCCTTTAGTCTCAAACCAAACCAAACACACTATTCTCCCTCAAACATAAACTAGAGAGTTACAAGATATAGATGTCTTTCTGATTATTCAAGCTCCAAAAATACTAAGACTGAAAGTAGTGTGGCTTGTAAAAGGAGGGGTTTATATAGCTTGGATGGAAGGGAGATGGTCCCTCTTATCATGGGAGTGGCCTTATCTCTTGGGTTTGTTCCATCTTAATAGGCGAAAGGATCTGAAACTGACTTCCTCAGCTCCATCCATCCCAACCATTTACCAAACTTCAATTACAAAGCTTCTAGACCTGGAAGCTTCGACTCCATATTTAAAAAACTTGCCAAAAGAGGATCGACGCGACTGAGAAAAGGCTCAATAGCACCATATGGTACTAGTCCTAGTTTTAATCTCTATAAATCAGCATGAGGAGGAAACAGGTCATTAGCGTCGGTCTTGTAAACTGCGGTAAAAGGAAGATTCTTGGGAAATGATGCTAAAGGGAATTGTTCTGCTCATGAAGAGGGACATAATGGGAGTTTCTTCATGATGGGGAAGCACGTAGGGTTCATTATAGAGTTCCTACAGGATCGTGGAATGGGGAGTACAGGGACAGTGATAAATTCTATGTAACAGATGCCCTGTAAAGTGTGAAGACCGAACTAGGTTGAGGGGTGAACTGATTTAAAAGTAGATGTGGGAAACCATAGTCTGTCATCGGAAAACCTGCAAGAAAGATTAGGTACACATAAATCATTGAAAACTCTAACAAATGATACATGAATCATGGTATGGATGTAGCCATCTAGAGAATGATCATGTAAATGGATCCAAGGCATGGGCGTAGCCACATAGTAAGGAGGATCATATCGAAACCAAGGTATGGCCGCATCCATCCAATAAAGAGAAGGATCACATATGAGAACTCATGGTATGGTCGTAGCCATCCATTTGGAAGAGACATGAATATCAACATGATCATGTCACATTGCCTTGTAACCTGGACATTTGTAATCTGAGCCTAGGGTCTTGCACTCCAACACGACCCAATCGAAGTACAAATCCTAACATGTAAATGAATGTGTTGAAGTCGAACATGCTAGAAAGTTGCTTGATTACTGGCCAATGATGTGAACCATTAACAAGCACGAGAGAAACCACCAATAATTGAAATGGCTCTCAAGGTACCAACAAAATAGTCCACAGAATGTGAATAAAGGAACTGAAGTCAAACACCTGTGAAATCACCCGATCGAAAGCCATTGATGTGAACATGACGTTGAGTGTGAAGAACTTGCCATTAGGGCATGCAAGATCTAAGGTACTAAAAGGGAGTCTCTTGGCCAGCTTCCTGGATAATGAGCTGAAGTCAATAGGAAGCGACCATGTCGAAGGAGGGCAATGATGTATCCCACATCAACGACACGAGACAAAGGGATCAATTATTTCAGATGATACAAAGAATCAGGAGTTAGTATAATTGCAGAAGGACTAACTCTTGAACATATCAGTGACATGACTCCAGATTTTGGTAGCTTTTAGATCCATAGGATTAGTGGTCATGATGGCATGGTAGAGATCAAATGGAAGGCAAAATGAACAACCCAACCCAGGAAGGTCAATGATGAAAAGAGGATATCCCAACCCACCATGAAGAAGAAAGTGTCATGTTCAAGAGTGAGTTTCCATAACAACTAATAGAATTTCCCATTTTCCCCCACAATTCCTGGAAAGTACCCCAATTATTTTTAATCACAAGCTTGAAGGGGATAGCATGTGCTTGCACTATAAGTTCATATTTTGAATGAATCAAACCTAGTAAGTTTAATGAGCCCTAGGAAGGAGAATCTCATGTTCGTCATGGTGACGAATCCGATGTCATTTAATGTTTTAACGAGGCTGACAAAGGTGTAACTTGATATCTTTTTCATGTTTAGAGAGTTTGAAGAAGACATGTAAAAGAAAAATCCACATGGTCCCTTTTCATCCATTTGTGTCTCTCAAGCCCAATAAGGTAGAAAATGATACTTGAGAGAACTGCTTGACCATTTCAGTCAAGGAGTGCCTTTTTTGTAAATAGTTTATCCCATCCGGAAAAAGGGGTAAACGTATACTAGGTAAACAACATTCCGCAGCCTTTAACGAGTTCAAAATGACAAAAGATTGGCAATTTTTTCGTGTTTAAAGAGTCGGAAAAGAGCTGGAAGTAGACCCCCCATTTTTATTCTCTTTAATGAGTCAAAAAGGAAAAAATACTCGGTGATATTTTCATTTGAGTTTTACGAGTCGAAAAAAGAGCTTAAACATGACTCTAGTACCACCATCAATAATCTGTCACCTGTCACTGAACAAAAGGTAAATGCATTATCTTATTTCTAAGGTAAAAATTGGTTAAAAATACTTTTAAAACCCTAATATTTCATGAAAAATGAACAAAAGGAGGAGAAAGTAAATAATTTTTACCATTTGCCTTTTTACCTTGTGTGGAGAACTTTTCACCCATTTGTGCCATAGATTTTTAGAAGTAGATTATGGGAGATCCGGGAGGCCATTCGACAATCTATTAGTTACACGTAAGAACCGAGATCTTTGGCTTCATTTTAATGCTCATTTTTCCTGTTTTCAACAGTTTTTTTGATTTCTTGAGGCAGATTTAGAAAAACAAATTCGCCCTCGGTCAACGCAATTTTCGGGCATGAAATTGCGTCGATTAGGGGTTATTAACACTGTCAAGCATGCCATCGATGCTACTATTTTTAAAACAGTCATGCCGGTGCTGTGAACACAAAATTTTGAAGCTTTTGCCCCAATTCCTTTGATTTTATCCAAATTTCTTTAGCCAAGGATGATTGTTGACTTGATTGCATGGTTTTTGTAGGGAAAACACAGTGAAAATGGGTTGATTGGAGGGAATGTGAGAATGAGGACATTGATACACAAGAAATGGTAGACCCAAACTACTTGAATTCCCTGAGGAACTATGGGCTCCTTAAATTCTTCCTCACACTAGGTCTTCGGGCTCAACCCGAGTTGTTGTAGTATTTGATCAATCTCTGGGATGTCAATCAAGAATTTTTTATGATCTGTGACCAAGAACTGGAGTTGGAAACTTATAAAATTTATTTAATCATATGACTGTCCCGAAGAGGGGAACCAATCAATCTGCATGGGTCTAGGCCTATTGGGGCAAGTGTGAACATGTTGATCGCCAAACACTACCTGGAAACACTAAAATCACATAGCGGCAAGATAGAGATCATGATGGTTCGAGATCTTGTGCTGAAAGAGCTGTTATTGACCATCAACAGAGTGGCTAGGGCTTAGGCACAACATGAGTCTAATAAATCCAAGTTTCAATATGCTATAGACTATACGACGCTGAATATCTTCAACTGGGTGGAAGCCATGAAGGTAAACATGAAGCGCCAGCTATCCAAAGCTAAGGCAGGAAACCTGAAGCAGTTCTGCTATGGTTCCATTCTAGTGGACTTCTTTTTGGAGTGGGTCCCGCTATTTCACTACCAACTTGTTGAGGTGGATCCGCCATTGCCATGAGACTCACGGATGGTCTGTTGGAGTGCATTGATGCCTAGAATCACCAAGGGCCAACATATGTCATATAAGCCCACCTTTTTGTGGCTACGGTGGCAGTTGATCATAGTAGAGGATTGGCCCTATAGCAATACCGACTTCCACGGCAATCTAGATATGGCGCTCCTAGAGGGGGAAGATTATGACGATGGAGGTAAAAACAAACAATTTTTTTTTTAATTGTTTTTAGAATACATGCATTCACAACTTTCGATTTTGTAAATTCAGATGTGGGACCAGAGTGTCCTGCCGGGATGTTCTCGATTGTCAAGCATGTTGCTTGGCAATTTGATATCGCTCCGTATTAAGAAGGAGGTGATAATGAGGAAGAGATCGCACGAAACCTCGAAGAATTGACTAGAGGTATCCCAGAGTATGCCAAGGTGGGTGACATCCCACGCTATTATCAGAGGCACATAGTGGGGGTATCAGATCGGATCCGTTGACTACTGACTCGTGTAGTACGATCAGGTACATGCTATCATGAGCACCATGCCGAGTAGTTCATAGGTCTAGAATTTTACATTTTTTACGCCTGTGAGACATGGATATACCTGAAAGCACATTAATTTTCGGGTTTTTGATGTATGACAAACATTATCGACATATATATATATATATATATATATATATATATATATATATATGCTATATTTCCTTGCTTACGATGGTACAAATGCTTTTTTTTTTTTTTTTCACATGTTTTGCAAACATCTATCCAACACCTAATTAGCTAATGCATCTATCAATGTATTCATATGCCTAGGAATATGATCCTATGTAATGTAATCAAAATTTCTTTCCAATAGATGAATATGAAAATACATTCTCAATATCTGAGGGTTTCTGAAAAAATATTGCCCATTGAGTTGAAGAAAAACAGGTTGTGAGTCAAGGTTTACAACCAATTCCTGGATGTCAAGAGTAATAGCTTCTGACAACAATTTGATAACTGTTCCATACATAGAAATGTTATTAGTTGTTCGACCTAAAAAAATACCTTGAAGATCAATCAACTCACCCTGGGGATCATAAATGGCCCATGCCACAGATGATAGATTCTGGGTACTACGGAAAACACCATAAGCAAAATTGAAGTGAGGAGACACAGACATCTGCAAAATAGGTAAAAACATAATAAGCAGGAAAGCTGCTTGAAAAACAACACACCAAACCACACTACACAAAAATGAATAACACACTATTGTACAAAAGTAGCCATGAAAGATGACCTAGGCATAATACTTTTTGAGATCAATCCCATTACAGGGCTTGTCTAAGGGATTGCCCTCATAATCAATTAGCTTAGAAGCCCCTTTCTGTAACACACATTTAACAATGTAGGGTCTATTCAACATGGGTTCAAACTTACCTGCCCCAAGTTTGTCACTAGCCCGATCATACAAAAGAACCAAATCACCCTCAGAAAAAGCTCGAGGAGAGACAGAGTAATAAAAATGGGACTTGACCCACTTTTTTTGTGCTTCGATGACCAAAGAAGCAAGACGGTGAGTCTCATCTAGTCATTCTAAATACAAGAGGTGCTCTTCTTGAGGTGAGGTCTCGGTGAGAAGTTCGGCAGCCAGCTTGAGTGAGGGAATTTTGCACTCAATCGATAAATTTGCTTCCATACCATAAACTAGCTGGAACGGTGTGAATCCAGTTGTGTCCTTGGTTGAGATTTGGTAAGCCCACAAAGTTGAAAAGAGCATGAGATGCCAATTTGACTTGTGCATCCCAATGGTGCGTTGAAGCATCGTAACCAAGACTTTGTTCAAAAATTCAGCTTGGCCATTGGCCTGAGGGTAATATGGGGTTGAGCCATCATGGCACAAGCCCAACATAGAAGTCAGCGTAGTCATCATGTAATCTCAAAAATGTGAGCTATGGTTAGTGACAATGGCCTCAGTCACTCTAAACCTAGAAGCAATGTGATTGAATAGAAATTGTGTCGTCGTTTTACCATCCACAGAGTATGTAGGCTTCGCTTCGTCCCATTCGGTGAAATAATCCATAACAACAATGATATAACCATGTCCCCCAGCCAAACAAGGGTTACATGTCATATAGTCGATGCCCTATTTGGCAAAAGGACCAAAAATAATAATGGGGTGTAGGTGAGCGGGTGGGGTGCGGATTTTACACTGATATAATTGGCACTCATGGCATTTGTGAAGAGCAAGGATGCAATCCTTGAATATGGAGGGCTAGAAATAACTAGCATGAAGGATTTTTTGAGTAATAGCATATCTAGATAGATGACTACCACATGCACTAGAATGGTAGTCTTTCAAGACTCTCTCAACCTCCTCGAGAGTTATACATCGGTGAATAATTGAATCAACACCGACGTGGTATAAAGTATCTCCAATGATACGGTAAGGTTTGGATTGATGTCGAATGCATTAGCGATCATACTTGGTCAGCGCAGACTGGAAGGTGGACGTCTAGAGATACATGATGATATCAATGTACCAAGGATCGAGAGTGATAATCAAGAAAAGAGTCTCATCCGTGAGCTACTCATTAACACCAACAGGAAGAGAAGCAGAGGGAAGGGAGCAAATCAACTCAGCAAAGACCAATGATTTCTTAGATTTGGCAGTAGTGAACACCAAATAGAATTCTTGGAGAATAACAATCCACTTAGAATACTTTCATCCCAGCAACTGATGAGTCAGGATGTAGGTCATGGGGTTGCATTCAGAAATCACAGTGGTAGTGTGGAGGAGAATGTAATGCGAAAAGAGTTGAATGGACTATACGATAGACAAAGCCAACTTATCGATGTGAGTATAATGTGTCTCAGTGTCGAGGAGATTGTGACTGAGGTAGTAAATAACATGTTCATTTCCTTCGTCATCATCTTGTACTAGCACCATAGCAATGGTACTAGAGGCTGAAACTAAATAGAGGAAGTAATCACGATGATAATTTGGAGGGTGTAGCTAAGGAGCATTTATGAGGAAAACTTTTAGGTCATCGAAATAATTTTGGGTAGCCTTTTCCCAAACAAATGGGATTCCTTTCTTGAGAAACTAGGTGAATCCTGAAGCTAGCTCAACATAGATTGGTACGAAATGACGAAGGAAAATTTCTTTTCCCCACAGACTCTACAATTGATGCAATGAAGATGGAGGGGGTAAATTAACAATGGCCTTGAATTTAACGGGATCAAGGCGAATTCCTTCTTTCGAAATGATAAAGCCAAGGATTCGTCTGGATTCAACACAAAAGACACATTTATGTGGATTCAACCAAATTTTGTAGTGTCTATAGCGAAGAAATGTTTTTTGGAGATGATGAGGATGATCATGACACTTATCAGAATGAGCGGGGAGATCATCCAAGTAAGGTTTAACAATGTTTCAAATGTCATGGAACACATAAGACATCACTCTCTGAAACATAGCCCCATCATTCTTAAGGCCAAAAGGGAGCTTTTTATACGTGAAGGTTTCCCACAAACAAATAAAGGTTGTCTTATCTTGATTAGCCGGCGCATCTTTTATCTGGTTGTAACCAGAAAAACCATCCATAAAGGAAAAGAATTCACTCCCAGCACATTCATCAATGATCTTGTCAATGAATGGAGTGGGGTAATTATCATTTGGATAAGCACGATTGAGATTGCGATAATTGATGTAAACACGAATAATGCCTTGTTTCTTTATCACCAGTATAATATTCGACACCCATCTATAAGAGGGATCGGATAAATGAATCCATCTTTAAGAAGTTTTTCAACTTCACCCTCAATGGAAACTGCTTTTCTAGGTTAGACTGGACAAAGTCATTAGCGAACGGGCTTCGCATGAGGGTAAGTCAGAATTTCGTGCACGACTACACTTGGGTTAATGCCAGGCATTTCTTCATATGACTACAAGAAACATCCCAGAACTCTTGGAATAGACGAGTATAGAGCTTGATCTCATCTGGAGAACAAGTTACCCCGATATGGATATTTTCAACAATACCAGGCTTGATATAAATATCAATCGACATCGTTTGGGTAATCTTACCCATGTTCCCTTCCGACCAAACTTCATGAGTCATGATCAACATTTAAAGTGGTAAGGTCAAGAACTGAGAAGAGAACTTCTCAAGACAAGTAGACATGACTGCCAAGCCAGCAAAGAATGAGGAATGATGATGAGTGTCGTTCTAAGGTACTTCCTCCAAACACATAACTTCCATGATACTCTCATCAGAAAGAAAAGTCTTCTTTAAGGGATTATGGGATTCCGAAAAACCAAGCCCGAGGGATTGAGAATATGCATCGATGGATGTTCTCGAAACAGAGAAATCGGAGGATACCGAAGGTGAAGCTAAAACAATCTCCACATAATTAATTTCAGCAGGGCTTAATGGCATAACCTTGCCCCATGCATCAACAAGATCCGATGAGGGAATGACCCAAGGATCAGACTTGACTGAGATCATGTTGAAAGAGGCAACATGACGAGGTGGGAGTGGAAAAATACCCATCAAGGTGAGATCTTTAAAGAGTCCTGCCCCCACACTCTCATAAGGAGCACCAGTGTGCTTTACATAAGGAACATTGCCATCTGAGGAGGAAGAGGCAAAGAAGGACAGTTGGTCAACTGTGACTATCTTCCCTTGATGAGGAAAATGAATCGCACGAAAAAGGGAGGAGGCTACGGCATGCATGGCATGGGTCCAGCTCCATCCAAATAGAAGATTATAGTTAAGATTGGCATCAACAATCTCTACTTTGACGTATACTATCTTTCCCTCCAAAGTAATGGCAAGGCTGGGAAGGACACCGAATGGTCGTGAATCGCGTCCATAAAAAGCTTCCAAAGTGTTAGGGGACTGATTTAGAGTAGGAGAACCAATTTCCTTCCAACAAGCAAAAGAAATGATGTAGATAGAAGCACCTTCATCGATGATGGTCCTATGAATGGTTTTCTCATTTATGATCACCTAAATGAGAAAGGCAATCTGATGAGATAAACACAGAATGTGGTTTTCTAGATCAAAACAGATGAGATTAGAGTCAGCTGGATCAATACCCGTAATATATGATAGTAATGATTTCCGCTGAGAAGGACAACTTTGAAGGACCTCAAGAGTAGACATAGCTAATGGCACTTGAGCCAAATATTCAACAATGTTATAATATTGAGCAGTTCGACACTTTGGATTGTACGACGACTATTGTAGCACACCACGAGAAGGTGGTCAAATGGCGGAATCAGGATTAGGTCTCTCTATATGGAGAGGACCAGAATTGAATGGGCTAGAAGAAGAAGGGATACCTTCTTTCTCTTTCCCTACTGTCAGGGTAGGAGTCTGATAATATTTTAACCTGGTACCCATGTTAATCAGTGTATTCATCATGAAGACTTGTTAACCTGAGGAAGCAGACAACTAAGGTTGGTCTACCATTTGGTTTTTCTGGGATGGAAAGGGCTCGCTCAGGACAACTGGGGTCCCTTTGAGTAAACGACTAAATTTGGATCATCTAGGACAATCCTTAGTATAGTGATCCTCCTCACAGATGAGGCATGGATATTTGGGCTTCCATTTGGAAGAATCATCAGTAGACGACTTAGGAGGGCCCTGTTTGGAGGCATCGTCTTTACCCTTGACTTTGCCTTTCTTCTTACCTTTCGAGGATTTTTCTGCTACTGTAGACTGGATAGCGTGAACCTTTGAGCTTTTACCAGGGCCTGGTGAATTGCGAGAGGAATCATTGGAAGCAATGTTATTGAAAATAGCAAAAAGAAATACTAAAAATAGAATTGCTAAAAATAGAATTGCTAAAAATAGCATTGTTATAAATAGCAGTTCAGCGAGTGTTGATCTTAGCAACAATGGATGGAAATATGGAAGCGTTAAAAATAGCATTCTAAAAATATCATTTCGATATACCTTCCTATTTTATTCAATCCCTATACTAAAATAGTGAGGTCAAATTCGAATTTGATCTTAGCAGCAGTTTGTAAATTAATTAATTAATTCAACTTGAGTTAATTAGTTAAGGAAAATCAAACTTGAAGTCTATGTGGGGACATGCAATAGTTTCTCCATTAATTGAGGAATTTATCCATCAGTTAAAGAGATAAGAGTGAGTTGTAATATTGAGTTGTAATTAGTTGTCTTAGTTAACTAAGTCAAGTCTAGTTAGATTAATTCAAATAGTTTGTTGAATTAATGTAAGTTTAGTTAGTTAATGCTTGCATGCGTGTAACTATTGCACTTTAGATAAATGATTATTCTCTCATAAATAACTCATGCATGTTATTTCAGTCAAAGACCCAGTTGATATCAGATGAGGGGCAGTGTACTATCAATTGCTAGAATATTCCATTATGAATATTCCTTGCATGCAGAAGGAATTATTTCCTTGAGGATTGCGCAATTAGATCAAAGGTTATAGTGAGTGTGATGAGGCCAATTCACACATGTGACATCATTGGACCCCAAGAAAACTTTTGCAAGGAAAAAAGAGGCTTGGAGGGCTTGGGGAGGACATATACTATGTCTATTCAGTCTGTGAGATGTATTGTTTGATTGCAGAGAGAGCAGGATAGCTTGAGAGCTGATTATTTTTGTAACCTGAACAAGATTTCCACTTGTATGATAATATAGAGTTGGTGTTTTAGGTTGAGGCTTTCCCCATGATATTTCTTCTGTGTTATGTGTGACTGCTTTCTCATTCTCAGTTATATGTGTTCTCTTGATCTTGCTCAATTCAATTAAGCTTCTGCAAAGTTTGATTGTAGAGGTAGATCTTGTATTGTGTTTTAGTATATTGCACAACTTGTTGATCTATAGCAAAAATTTCTACATGGTATCGGAGCAAAGGTGATCAAGGTGAAGAACTGTATGCAAGAAGGAGAAGTTCAAAGTTTGGTTCCTGATTATAGAAATTGAGTTCTTACCACATCTCAATTTCACCTATGGCGTTCACTGGTTTAAGACTTGAGTATGCCCTTGATGGCAGCTCGAATTATATAGCCTAGAAGGATTGCATGGAGGCAATGTTAGAAGATAACGGTCTAAAGGACTTCATTTATCAGGAAGTCCCCAAGCCGACTGATGCTACTCAATTGGTGGAATGGAAGAAATGTGTGGCTAGAGTAAGGAGAATCCTCCTGGATGGAGTTCGAGACCACATTGTCTCGAGCCTCCATGGGAAGGAGACACCGTTTTCGATGTGGAGAACATTGAAAGATTTATATCAGAATAGAAACGATCAGAGGAAGCTAGTGTTGAAAGATAAGCGTCGTAAGATCAATTGTGAAAAGGGCAACATGATCTCTACATACCTGAACAAGCTCGCCACCTGCAGGGATGAGCTTGGAAGTGTAGGAATCACTACCGTTGATGATGACATGGTGAGTCTTGAACTCCTCGGTCTTCCTAAGAGCTTGCATAGCCACCAAGACTCGGTTAATGGAAGAGAAAAACTGCCATATTGGGAACAACTTTAGTCGAATATGATGCAGGAGGAAATAAGAAGAAGCACTAGAGATGGATCCTCATCGAAGCAAGAAGATGAGGAAAATATAGCCTTAGCAAGTAAGGCGAGGAAAGGGAAAGGGAAGGCGTCCCACCCCAAATCCGATTCTTCTAATGGTAGGAAGAAGATTGACAAATCGAAAGTGTGATGCTTTCATTGTCATGATGTGGGCCATTATGCTACGAATTGTCCACAGAAGAAATCCAAGAAGGGTTCCTCAAAGGGATCTGATGGCGAGGCACTGGCCTCACAGTTTGAGTTGGATATCTCACTTATTGCATGCATGGTTTCATCCATGGTGGGATGTGTGCAGTACCTGGATAGTGGAGTTTCTTTCCACATGTCAGGTGACAAGAATCTTTTCAGTACCTTGGAGGAGAAGGATCTCCAGATGCAGATCAAGATGGGCAATGATGGAAAGTACCATGTTTCAGGTGAAGAAAGGTTGTGGTTCATAGGGAGCATGGAGCTCCCCTCACCCTAACTAATGTCAAGTATGTAGCAGGTCTGAAGAAGAATCTTGTGTCTGTCACTATGATAGTTCAAGATAAAGGATATGATGTAGTCTTTAGTAAAGGAAAGGTATTTGGTGAGCACCAGTATTGCAGCAATAATGCTGCAAATCCTAGGCTACCTACTTTACTCTTATCAACCCGGTAGTTCATAACAAACTTGGAAGTGATGGTGATGTATGCACAAGTACTAGTTCTTACTACAGGCTGTCACTTGGTCAGCTGGCGCAAGATTACTAGGAGCTCAATCCAACTTCTATGGATTCTAGAAGAACCTCTATATGTGATGAAAGAAAGGAAAGCTTACTCTACAGAGGCTACTCTACTTGCAGAAAGGAAAGAACACTGAAATGTAAAGTAAACCTAGCAAACCCTACTTAACCAACTAATCCTACTTTTGTAGAAAGAAAGATGAAAACCATGAAATGAATGCCATTACCTACTCAGGGAGTAAACACCATCTACTCAAGCTATTTCTAGAAGTAAATGAGCAAAAACATCTTTTTGGATTTTTATGTAATTTTATGTGAAATTGTCATGCATGTAATTTATTTGTCGATGAATGTGGCAGCAATTAAGTGGCGATGGAGGGTAGTTTTGGGACTTGAGAAGATGTAGGATGGTTTGGATGAGTCTTAGGAGGTCTCAGGTGGCCTTCTGGAGGCTTTTCCCACAATTGGACATCAAAATGAAGCCTACAGTAAAATCTACAGGAGGCTATAGGGGATCTACAGGAGGTCTACAGGAGGATGTCGAGAGCAATTTTGAAGGTTTTGAAAGTGTGAGAGTGGGTGGAAATGGTAGATGAAGGCTGGGATGATGTGTTAAGGTGCCTAGGGGTCACCAAGGATCACTTAGGAGAAGGAAGGATGGTCGAGAAAGAGGAAGAAATCCTATGGAAAAACGTAAAAAAACTAAGGCAGATTTGAGCTGAACTTTGGGCGACCAATAGGGCATAGATCGGGAGATAATGTGATGGTTGATAGGCTGACCTACTGTGAGAAGATATTTGTTGCAAAAGAACTAAAATTCAAACACTAAAATCAAGCAAGAAAGGAAACTGAATACATCAAAAATAGAATTTTGCATCAAGCTAATCTAAATTATGAGCTATGGAAAGAAATGCCAAAAAATGCTATAATGAGAGAAAGCATGGAAGAACAATTATTGCAAAGACAAAAATGAGCATGGTGAAAGAGATCTAAAGAAAAGCATTAACCTTCTAACAAACTGCAACACTAGAAATCCTATGGAGAAGGAAAAGCTGTGTTTTTGTGGCAGCAAGAGGGTCTTGACCTCAGTTCATGGTCCCAAAGGGAGGAAAGGAGGCCAAGGAATTGTTGTTGGCCTTTTTTACCTTCTTTCTATCACTGTTCAACCTGCTATAGAAAACACAAATGGAAACAACCTTCTAAATCACCAAAAGCAACCTATTCTTAACTAAGAAAGAAATTCATCTAACAGCAACTAATTCATAAACTGAAACAAAGCATATAAAATACAAACAAGAGGAGCTTGGCTGCTTGGATCTGGCCCTAACCCAAGAGCTTTAACCCTCTGAGGTAACTCAGTGCTAGCTCAAAAAGGATCTCATCTTTATTATCAAAATAATAATAGGATTACATGAAACTGTCAACAAAAGTAAGCTCAAAGTTGAGCAGAGCAAAGCTGCAATGAAAATTCAACAAAAAATTGACCAACTCCCTAGTGAGGCTTTAGGCCTCTCTACTTATACAAATGAAGCTTCCAACAGCTTCCTCAAAATCTGGGAGGCTTGGCTCCTAAAACTCTAAATAAACATGAGTTATCCTCCACTTGCTCGGCTGCCTCCTAGTGCATTGATTTGGCTGTTTGTGCTCCAAGCTGCATGAAGCAAAATTCGAAGTGGGAAGTAATAAATGAGGGGTATTACCTCCTATAAATCCTCTCCTTTGTTCACTTTGAATTATTGCTGCCAATTTTCCATCAAATATTTGACTTTGTCTTCAAAATTCAACAAAAATCTGCATTAAACACATATTAGACTCCATGGCACCATAACCAACCCAACTCACTCCATAAGCATAAATATAATCAAAAAACATGTATTAAGCTAAGAGAATGGTTGATTAAACTATGTTCGGAGGCAAAATGAGCCCATATAATTACCCATTTATGGGGCTCATTGTCACCCCCCTACTGAAGATGTTGCTCATCCTCTGAGCAACTTAGTCCATCTCCTCATCTTTGATGGCCCTAGTGGCCTCCCTAACATCCCATGCTTCTTATGTGATCTCCTCTTCTTTGTCATGGAATCCTACCTTTCTGTCTACCTCTTCCCACCGTTGTTGCTCTTCTTCCTCTTTTCTGCCTTCTATCATGCCTAGCAGCAGTGGGGGACTCAATTTGAGACCAATCCAATTGACCTTCAAATTCTACATGGAGTGCTTATACATTATCACTCTCCTTAATGCCTCTTTCATCCTTGTTGGGTAGTGATACTCCCTGATCTGCAAACTGTGTGGTAAGGTGTTCCACCTACTCATACAAGCATGAATATAGTCATCCCCAAGTAATCTTTCCATATCCTCAAAATGTGCAATGGCTTGAGCCTGATCATTGATGTATTTAGGGGCAATTTAAGGATTATTTGCAAGCAGCTGGTGTGTAATGATGAGATCCATGGGATCTGATGGCTCAGCTCTGATCATTAAGGGCTCATTCTACTCTTTTATCATCAACTTCCTTATTTCTGTTGCCCTTAACTCATCATGATTCATCCATGAGGCCATGGCCATTAGTTTCAGGTCCCCTAGCCTAGTATTGGGGTCCTACAAATTCGTTTCTGTGAGGGCCATGTTATGTAGATAGAATTCTGCTATTTTTTCCTTGTCTTCTGATGAGCTTTGGTCACACAGGTCCATAAATTGTCTGTAATCTTGAAAAGGCATTGTACCTTTCGGTGCCAAAGTCTTTATTTGAAATTGTAGCCATTGGTCCTTGAGGTATAATCCATATTATTTTTCTGGTGTTCTACATTGCAATGCCTCCATGGACTAGTTGGCCATGCATGCTAATTGTGTCTCTTTTTGTTGCAGCTATCTTCTTAGCAATTCATTTTTTGTTTCAAGGTGAGTTCTTGTGATTGCTTCTCTATGTCTGGAAGCACTTAATTCTCTATCCATTTCTCTGATTTGATTCTCCATATGGTAAATATCCTCAACTCCCTTGGATTTGGATATTTGCATCCACCTGTGGGCCCTTATTCTTTCTTTCTCCAACTCAAAGAAAAGTGGGATTGCAAATTTTTGTGGAATGACTCTTCGCCCCTCAAGAAGATTGTAGTAAGAGCCAAGACTAGGCTAGGGGTCAGGTTCTTGTGCCTTTGTTGCTTGCTCCTTCCCCTGCAGCTGTCCTTCTATCATTTTTTCAATTTTTTCGGTCTCCTGTAATCTTGACAAGGTCTCCTGTAGAATAGTCTATGCCTCCTGTAGAACTGTTTTTGAGTCCTGTAGTTCTACTTTTTCCTTCCATGTGGGAGATCTAGGAGTCCCCCTTTCATAAGTGATAGGTTTCTTGGAAGGGGATTCCTTCCATTGGGTAGAGGGTCAATCTTCAATAAAAATAGGCACTTTAGAAGAAGGTTGGGGTTTCCCTTGTTTGATTCCTGTGCTCTTCCTAGCCCTAAAATACATTGAGGTATCTCTCTTCCTCTTTTGTTTTGGTTTAATTGGGGTGCTGACGGCAGTGAGAGTAGCTACTGCCTCTCTTTCTAAGGTCTCAGGAGACACTCTGTCTTTGCTTCCCCTCTTTCTCCTCCTTCTGTCTTTTTCTCTGTCTCTGTTTGTTTTGTTTTTTCTTGCTCTGTTTTGGTTTCTTCCTTCTCTATTTTTGTTTCTTCCTTCTTTGTTTCTTGTTCCTCAGTTTCTTCCCCTTGTCCCCCTTGCTGCTCTTCCTCCTCACTATTAGAAGGACTGATATCATAGGTGAGGGCCTTTATGTCATCTTCTACTATCATGTTCCGGAAAATCTCCCATGCTATGGGGATTGTGAAGGTATGGAGGGCTTCTTCCACTAAAATTTTAATTAACCCATGGTGAGCCAGCTAATCTCGACCTCCTACCTTTAACTTAATGCTGGAGTCTATGAGGGACTGTAGGAGAAAATAGGGGATGCTGAGTTTCTATGGTGTTGGAGTGTCCATGCCATATCTGAGCTCATGGAGGATTTTGAAATGGTAGCCATGGACTATGCTATACCTCCCTTCACAAGAAATATATTTGATGATTTGGTAACTAACCTCATCCCAAGGGTAGGGTATGCTTGTCCTTCTAATTCCATTTTTGTCTTCTACAGGATGTTCATTGTTTTGGAAGAAGTTTTTCTTAGCAACCTGTCTAATTTGTTTTTCATCTTTGCTCCAAGGTAATCCAAGAGAAAGGGTAGTAACCCTACTGATAAATTCTGGGGTGATTTCCATGGAAAGACCTCTAAAAGTGATAGTGGCATGGGTCCTTCAATGAGGGACTAAAGAAAGGAAAATTCCTTAGCAACTTCTTCATCAAACCCTTGGAATTTCTCAAAAAATGACATCCAATTTGCCATGGTGAATATGGCCACTACTTGGGGATTTTCATGGAGCCTGGTTGAATTGGTGGGCTCCTTCCTCATGAATCCTCCTGTCATTGTGTTTATACCCATTTTGAACACTCAATATAGAGATGGAGACAAGAATTTTGAAGAAAACAAGAAAACAGAGGAAAACTGTGTTTTTTTTTTTTTAAACAGGGAGTTTTTTTTTTATGTAATTCCTCTTCTTCTATGGACTCAATTCCTCCTTAAAATTATATCATTCCTTACACATATTGATAATAAAGGTGGGTATGCATGGAACCTACCTCCTGAAGCTAGAAATCGAGCAAAAAACCCATGTTTTCTCCTTAAAAACAACCCACTACCCCTCATGTAGAACTACTTGTAGGTGCTCCTGTAGAACCTGTAAGTGCTCCTGTAGAACACCGATAGCAGGAGGATGGTTGAGAGAGATGGAGAACAATGGTTTAGAGGCTGTGGGATGACAAGGAGCTTACTGCAGCTAAGTGCACGAAGATGGAATGAAATAAAAGGTGGTGAAGGAGTTTGGATCATTTGTCCCCACCTATCTTGTCATCACGGTTTCTTCCTGCAATCACCTCTCATCATTGCACTGGAGTTTGCAAACCCTCGACTACCTATCCTTGAGATCTTTCTCTGAGTTAACTATGTGCACGTGTGGTGGCATCTTCAGATGAGTGTAGTCAACTGGATGAAGGTGGCCTAGTTAACTGGCCACCTTTTCTTGTTCAACCCTAACCATCTCATTCGCTTATGCATATCTTTCAATTACACAATGCAACAAAGGAGCGGGTTAGTCACTTACCTATAAGTCGAATGTATGTGTTGTGAGGTATTTTGGCTCCTTTTGATGCTGCATGCTTGTATTTCCTTTGTTGCATGCTCTCTATTGTCTAATATGTGGCTATTTGTCTTGTGCAGGTATCCTATAGCTAGATCTAGCTTCAGATGACTTCTTCAATCCCATGGTTGCTCTTCTTTCCCTGTTGTGGCTTGATTTTAATGGGATCAGCTGCTACAGGAATTCCTACAGGAGTTCCTGTAGCTACTTCTCCCTTTAAAATTTTAGTTGATTTTTTTTTCTAGGAGCTGTAAGGATGATACTAGAGACGCTAATGGAGATGGAGAGGTACTAGGTAAGTTGTAGGTGAGATTTGAGGTGCTTCTTCCTTTATTTTTTTGTTTTTTTTCTAAAAATTGGTTTCTGTGTTTTTCTGTGACAAGAAGGAAAAAATGATGATGATGATGAGATGCAGGTGTGGAATGGATGGAAAGGAGTGTTGATAGCTATAGGAGGGTTTACATGCTCTTCATGAAGCTTCCCAACCCCTCAAACTGCTTTTTGGAACCATTTCTGGCTCTTTGTGATTCATATAGGACCCTCTTGTAGAAAACACAGGGCCTCATGTAGAACACACAGTTTCCGAAAAAAAACATAGTGGGGTGGAAGAAAGGTCAAAAATGATGGAGAAGAGTGTGGAGGAGATGAAATAGGCTATGTGGCATCTTCTCTTGCTCCTTGTGGTCCTCCTGTAACCTACAATGCACATTAAAATTCAATTTTCTCTTTCTTATTTTTTTTTTGAAAGACAACTAGGGCGCCTCAAGGAGGTTTTCACCCTGATCACCTACCTTGGGTGCCTCCAAGGGAGGTTTTCACCTAGGGATCTTATTCTCTTTTTCTTTTCTCTTTTTTTTTTTTTTTTTTTTGGCATCACTGAGCCGCCTCAGAAGAGGTTTTCAACTCAATTATGGGACTCAAGTGCCTCATGGAGGTTTTCACGTGAGTTCTTATTATTTTCTCCTTTTTTTCCTTTTTTTTTTCTTCAGTGTGTGGAGGCTAAGACATACTCCACTACCATCACTGTCTTATTCAGATCTTTAATGAACTCTTGCTTGGAGAGGGGCTTCTTGTAAATTTTCAACCTATGTCCATTGACAAGCATGGGGATGGCTTCCTCATCAATGGTTCTGATCAGAACTGAACCATTGTCATTGCATTTTTCCATAGTGTAGGCTCCCAGCCATCTTGTCCTCACCTTGCCTTTGAAGTATTTATACCTTGAATCTTAGAGCAATGCCCAATCTCCCTCTTAGAATTTCTTCTCCTTGATATTTTTGTCATGCCATATCTTCCTCTGAAGCTGAACTACCTCTGTGTTGAGAAGGGCTTGCAATCTTTGTTCATCCAATCCATTGAGCTGGAGTAGTCTTTCCTTTTGTGCATGGCTAAGGTCTAGGTCCAGCTGAGATACCATCCTTAGTGTATTAAATTCAAATTCTATTGACAGTAAAGCCTTCTTCCCGTAGACCAGTTCATAGGGTGTGAACCCTGTGGTGGTCTTCCATGTTGTGTTCTAGGCCCAGGTCGCCTCAACTAATCTGTCCACCCAATCTTTAATGTTGCTACTCACTACCTTGGTTAGAATTCCTTCCAAAGCTCTATTAGTGACTTCCACCTATCCATTGGCTTGTGGATGGTAAGGGGTGGAAATCCTGTGCTTGATTTTATGATGTGTGAGCAGGTCTTCAATCAAATTGGAAGTGAATTGACTACCTTAATCTGTGACCAATTCTCTTGGATACTCGAACTTATAGAATATGTTTTCTCTCAAGAACTCAGATACTTTTTCCTCTGATGTTGCTTTGATTGCTTTTGTTTCTTCCCACTTTGTCAGGTAATTGGTGCAGACAATGATGTATTGCTTCTATTTTGAAGGAGGGTTGATAGGACCCACAAAGTCCATGCCGCACTTCTCAAATGGCTCAAGGGTCGCTTGAGGTTGCATTGGAATCTCATCCTTTGGAGTAGGTTTCCCCATATTTGACATCGATCACATTGGCTAGTGTATCTCCTCACATCTTGATGAAGAGTGGGCCAATAGTAGCCTGCTTGCAAGATTTTGAAGGTAGTCCTCTTTGCTGCAAAATGACCTCCACAAGGCCCGTCATGACAGGTCAAGAGAATGTCAAAAACTTCCTCCTCCCTGACACATCTTCTCAAGATCTGATCTGGGCCAAGTTTGAAGAGATTGCCCCCAATCCAAGTGAAAGGGGCGCTTTTCCTCATGATCTTGCTCTTCTCCTTTGAGGACAGGTGTGGTGGGAACTGTGCTGAAACCAAGTAGTTTTCTATATCAGCAAACCATGGAGAGAGTACTGAGATAGCAAACAGGTGTTCATCTGGCATTTGATCATCCACCATTCCTTCTTCACCTGCAGGCAAATTTACTCTAGACAAAAAGTCAGCAACAACATTTTCTTTACCAAGCTTATCAACAATGGTCAAATAAAACTGCTGCAGTAAAAGCAACCATCTAATAATGCGAGCATTTACATCTGGTTTGTTCATTAAATATATAATTGCAGCATGATCAATGTGCACAAATGTTTGATAGCCTGTGGTATAATGTTTGAATTTGTTTAAGGAATGCACTACAACTAAGAGCTCCTTCTCGGTTACCATATAGTTCAATTCTGCCTTTGACAAATTTTTGCTTATAAAGTATATGGCATAAGGTAACTTTTCATTAATTTGTCCTTAGGCTGCTCCTATTTCTTTGTTCGAGGCATCTGTGTGAATGTGGAAAGGTAGGGCCCAGTTTGGGCCTCTAAGGATTTGAGCAGTCACAAGTTTTTTTTTTAAGGTATCTAGGGCTTCTTGACAGTTTCCCGACCATACAAATTCGACATCTTTACCTAAAAGACCAAACAACGGAGAGGCTAGCTTATTGAAATCTTTAATGAATCTTCTATAATATCTGGCTAAACCTAGGAAACTTCTGAAATCTCTCACCTTTTGAGGAGGTGGGACCCTTTGGCTAATGGCAACTTTGTTGGGGTCCACTTGCAATCCTTGTTGAGATATTGCATGACCTAGCACAGTCCCTTCAGTCATAAAAAATTTGCATTTTTCCACACTGAGGGACAGGTTCATTTCAATACACTTGTCCAAAACTTTTCCTAGGTTAGATAAAGCTTCCTGAAAGTTAGAACCATAAGGAGTAAAATCATCCATATATATTTCCACTACATCATGAACCAGTTCAAAAAATATACTCAATACCACTCTCTGGAAAGTGGCTGGAGCATTGCACAAACCAAAAGGAAGGACCCAGTATGCAAAGGTACCCAAGGACAAGTGAAAGTGGTCTTATCTTTGTCTTCCAGGCTTATTTGAATATGACTGTACCTGCTAAAGCCATCTAGGAAGGAGAAAAACTTTTTCCCTGCCAAACTCTAATACTTGATTTATGAAAGGTAAAGGAAAATGGTCCTTTTTAGTAGCTTTTTTCAACTCACGATAGTCGACACAGATTCTTCACTTGCCATTTTTCTTTGGCACAAGCACCAAAGGAGAGACCCATTCACTATGAGAGATGGGGTAGATGAATCCTGCATCAAGTAACTTTTGCAACTCTTCCTTAACAATGTCTTTAAGTGTTGGATTCATCCTCCTTTGAGGCTGCCTGACTGGTTTGCAATCTTCCTTAATGTATATATGATGAGTACATACTGAAGGGTGCACTCCCTTCATCTCCTTATAACTCCAAGCGAAGGAATCTAAATGTTTTCTCAATAAGCTGCACAACTCCTTCTCCTGGGAAGTGGATAGGTATGGATTGATTTTCAAGGCTCTGTCTAGGCCAAACTCTATATTCTTAACACAGAGAGAGGTCGGGTCAACCACACAAAGATCAGTTAAGGGATTGTTTTTGGTGTCTTTCACTATATCTTCCAATGGCAAGGTATTGGGGGTGGATTCTGAATTAAATTTTCAATGATACCATCCCCATCTTGCGGTTCCCCCCCATGGCAGTTTCTAATGTACAAAGTGGTGAAAAATATACTTCATCCTCATCCTCCTCCTCAACCAGAGAAGTAAATCATGTTCTAGCAAGGGTTGGGCAGGAGGGTATAGGATTAACTGTTTGGACATATGCTCGTTCTTGATGGTTATGTTCCCAGCCTGATAGCTGATGTATACATTGGCAGTAGCCAACCAAGGTCTTCCCATGATGAGAGGATACCCAGTGAGCTTTGTCTTCGGCTGGAGAACTAGGAAATCAGTAGGGTACTCCCAAGAATCAATGGAGACCATCACATCTTCCACAATCCCTTCAGGGGTCACGGTGGAGTGGTCTGCTAGCCACAGTATTGTCGTGGTCTTCCTCAAGGAGCCCTGGAGGTTAAGTTTGAGCATGGTGTCCTTTGTCATCACATTAATGGCAGCTCCCAGATCAATCAAGGTATGTGGGATCATGGTGCCACTGATGTGGACATCAACTACTGGGCTTCCACGCTCCAGATATTTCGAATAGATTACCTACCCCAACATCAGGTCGAATAGTTGTCCTATGACATTGATGGTTGGGGCATCTCTCTTATGCCTGCCTGGATGCCTAAAGCACTTCTCTTTGATCAACCTATTGTATATAGGCACATATTTTATGGCTTGGAGAAGTGGTATCTTCACACATAACTATTTCAATTCTCCCAGAAGTTCAGTTTCTTCTCGGGTAGGTTATGTTGTCCCGGATAGTCTCTCAGGAAAGGGTGGAATTGTTTTAGGTTCACTTTCCTCTTTATCTTCCTCAACCTCCATAGGTGGAGGCTGGCTATCTAGGAGAACCTTCCCAGATCACAGGTTAATCTCCTGACTCTCGAAAGCATAAGTTGGGCGTGATGGTTCCCCACTATATACTTGTTGAGTCTGTCTGTTGTTCCAGTTTGGGTTCGGGTTCGGCTGGGTAGGCATTTGGGGTTGCATTGGTGGAGGAGGAGGTAATGGTTGTGATTGAGCAGGTGGTGGAGGCAAAAGAGCGAGAGGAGAGTTGTATTGGGGCCTCCACCCCTGATGAGATGCATTCCATTGAGGTTGTAGCAGAGCATAGGAGTGAAATGAATGAGCAGCTAGTTGGGCATGATATTGAGATGGAAAGGACCAAGGAGGAGGTGGGGACTAGGAAGGATGAGTAGGAGGGCCCCAAGAAGGTATGGAAGTGACTTGTTTGGGGTTGTATTATGCTTGAGATTTCCCTTGCATCACTTGCTAGTATGGTCTTGGTCCATGCCGTCTCCTTTGGTTCATGAAATAGAGTGGTTCAATGGCTCCTTTGGCCCCCTGGTGTACAGCTTTAAGTTCGAGCAAGGAAGGGCACTTATCTGTAGAATGATCTTCTTCACAGACTGAATAAACCTCTATAGAGTTCAATGGACATTTGTTCCTAGGATGCCTCCTGGTGCACCTAGGGCAAAAAATGGCCAAAGCCCTCTCTGCTTCCTCTTGTTTCTTGTTGATATGAAAGGTGTCCATTTGCATGGCAAGAGTCTGCAACATCTCACTCTTGAAGTCTTCCAGCATGTTTCCAAGTTCACCTTTGATGGATGAATTGAATGAGGAGGTATTGGCTATGGGTTGACTCCCCCTACCTCTCTTTCTGGCTGCTCTAGAATGGTTTCTAAAAATAGTATTTATTTCCTCATAAGGTAGTTGGTAGATGTCTTCCCCAGCCAATAGATGGAGGGTGTCCAGAAGGTCTTCCAGAATTCCCCTGTGCAGGACCAACTTCAGAGATCCAAGGTCAAGTGTACACCTGGCCCTTTTGTAACTGAGCTAGAACCTCTCTACATAATCTTCCAAGGATTCATCACTTCCCATGGTCATTCGGAATATTTCTTCCTTGGTATCTTTTGACTTACAATAGTCTCGATATTTGTTATTAAAGGCTTGTCACATCTGAGCCCAAGTTGTGATGCTATTGCTAGGTAACCCCATGAACCAGCACAATGCTGCTTCCTTGAGAGTAGAAGGAAATAGTTTCAACTTTTGCTCATCTTCTGCATAGTCATAGTTTTGATAGATGACAACAAACTCAAACAAGAAGGTGTCAGGATCTTCTGTAGTCAAACCATGGAAGTGAGGTAGGGCTGAAGGACTTATATTCTTCATTTTGGTGTCCCCATTGGTCTCCCGGATGGGAAATGTACCCTCTATTCTTTCTCCATTCCCCCTAGAATTTTTGTTTTCAGCCATTGGCTCAGGAGGGATGTTTTCTAATTTTTCTTCCCCTATAGGTTCTTCAAATATCTCTGGTTGTTCACCTAAAGGTTCTTCTTAATCACTGCCACCGAAGAAGAGAGAAGGTTGGCTATGTGATGTAGTGGGGGTGCTGGGCAAGAATTTTCCTGAATTATCTTTGCTCCTATGAGGCATCAAAGGAAATCTTTTTGGTTGGTTTTTGTTTTTTCACTGATTGTACCTGCAAAACTGAAATTGATTGAACAAACAAATTGCAACTAACTAAAATGAACTTGCTAAAATGAAATGCAGAACTAAAAAGGAAAGCAAATGAAATGCAGAACTGAAAGCAAGGAAATGACTAATCTACTTTTGCTAAAATGGAAATTTCAGAACTGAAGAGGAAAAAAAGGAAATACAGAAGTTGAAAGAAACAAATATTCTACTTTTGCTGAAATGGAAATTGCAGAATTGAAAAGGAAAGCAAGGAAATGCAGAGACTGAAAGAAACAACTACTCTACTTTTGCTGAAACAAACTACTTAGTAGAATGTTGCAAGAGAAAATAGAAGAACACAGTAAGCACAAAATACTCTGACATTTCCCAGAAATGGCGCCAAAAAGTGGTGAGCACCAGTATTGCAGCAATAATGTTGCAACTCTTGGGTTGCTTACTTTACTCTTATCAACCTAGTAGTTCGTAACAAACTTGGAAGCGACGGTGATGTATGCACAAGTACTAGTTCTTATTACAGGCTGTCACTTGGTCAGCTGGCGCAAGATGACTAGGAGCTCAAGTCAACTTCTATGGATTCCAGAAGAAGCTCTATATGTGATGAAAGAAAGGAAAGCTTACTCTACAGAGGCTACTCTACTTGCAGAAAGGAAAAGAAGACTAAAATGTAAAGTAAACCTAACAAACCCTGCGTAACTAACTAATCCTACTTTTGCAAAAAGAAAGATGAAAACCATGAAATGAATTCCATTACCTACTCAGGAAGTAAAAAACATCTACCCAAGCTATTTCTAGAAGTAAATGAGCAAAAAACATCTTTCTGGATTTTTATGTATTTTTATGTGAAATTGTCATGCATGTAATTTATTTGTTGGTGAATGTGGCAGCGATTAGGTGGCGATGGAGGGTAGTTTTGGGACTTGAGAAGATGTAGGATGGTGTGGATGGGTCTTAGGAGGTCTCAGGTGGTCTTTTGGAGGCTTTTCCCACAATCGGATTTCAAAAGGAAGCCTACAAGAAAATCTACAAGAGGTTGCAGGGGATCTATAAGAGGTCTACAAGAGGATGCCGAGAGCAGTTTTGAAGGTTTTGAAGGTGTGAGAGTGGGTGGAAAGGGTAGCTGAAGGCTGGGATCATGTGTTAAGGTGCCTAGGGGTCACCAAGGATCACTTAGGAGAGGGAAGGATGGTTGGGAGAGAGGAAGAAATCCTATGGAAAAACACAGAAAACTAAGGCAGATTTGAGGTGAACTTTGGGCGACCTGTAGGGCATAGATCAGGGAGAGAATGTGATGGCTGATAGGATGACCTACCGTGAGAAGATATTTGCTGCAAAATAACTTAAAGTCAAACACTGAAATCAAGAAAGTAAGGAAACTAAATACATGAAAAACAGAATTTTGCGTCAAGAAAATCTAAATTATGAGCTATGGAAAGAAATGTTGAAAAATGATATAATGAGAGAAATCATGGAAGAAGACTTATTGCAAAGATAGAAATGAGCATGGTGAAAGAGATCTAAAGCAAAGCATTAACCTTCTAACAAATTGCAACACTAGAAATCCTATGGAGAAGGAAAATCTGTGTTTTTGTGGCAGCAAGAGGGTCTTGACCTCAGTTCATGCTCCCAAAGGGAGGAAAGGAGGCCGAGTCACTATTGCTTGCCTTTTGTATCTTCTTTCTATCACTGTTCTACCTGCTATAGAAAACAAAAATGAAAGCAACCTTCTAAATCACCAAAAGCAACCTATTCTTAACCAAGAAAGAAATTCATCTAACAAAAACTAATTCATAAACTGAAACAAAGCATATAAATAAAAACAAGAGGAGCCCGGAAGACAAAGATAAGACCACTTTCACTTGTCCTTGGGGACCTTTGCATACCGGGTCCTTCCTTTTGGTTTGTGCAATGCTCCAGCCACTTTCCAGAGAGCGGTATTGAGTATATTTTCTGAACTGGTTCATGATGTAGGGGAAATATATATGGATGATTTTACTCCTTATGGTTCTAACTTTCAGGAAGCTTTATCTAACCTAGGAAAAGTTTTGGACAAGTGTATTGAAATGAACCTATCCCTCAGTGTGGAAAAATGCAAATTTTTGATGACTGAAGGGACTGTGCTAGGTCATGCAATATCTCAACAAGGATTGCAAGTGGACCCCAACAAAGTTGCCATCAACCAAAGGGTCCCACCTCTTCAAAAGGTGAGAGATTTCAGAAGTTTCCTAGGTTTAGCTGGATATATAGTTTCTGGGAGGCTTGGCTCCCAAAACTCCAAATAAACATGAGTTATCCTCCACTTGCTTGGCTGCCTCCTAGTGCATTGATTTGGTTGTTTGTGCTCCAAGCTGCATGAAGGAGAATTCGAAGTGGGAAGTATGAGGGGGATTCCCTCCTATAAATCCTCTCCTTTGTCCACCTCAAATTATTGTTGTCAATTGTCCGTTAAATCTTTGACTTTGTCTTCAAAATTCAACAAAAATCGGCATTAAACACATATTAGACTCCATGGCATCATAACCAACCCAACTCACTCCATAAGCATAAATATAATAAAAAAACATGCAATAAGCTAAGAGAATGGTTGATTAAACTATGTTAGGAGGAAAAATGAGCTCATATAATTACGCATTTATGGGGCTTATCAATATTCCGGAGGCATATCGGTACTGCACAGACAAAGTGAATAAGGATTCAAGTCAAGAATCTATACAAGCTAGAGGTAAACGACTGTGCTGCTTTGAGTTCCAAAGATGAGATGGCGCAGAGACAAGATGTTGGCGAGCTATGGCATAGAAGACTAGGCCACTTGCACCATGGAGCCCTGAAGATCATGCAGCAGATTTCTACCAGTTTACCCAAGGGAAAACTTGAGAAGACGGCTACATGCAAAGGTTGTACCTTGGGTAAGTATGCAAAATCTTCCTTTTTGGATCGAGACAGTAGAGTTGGAGCAATCCTGGAGCGAATTCATCAGATGTTTGTCGACCTTTCTCTACAGCCTCCACCACTAAACAAAGGTACTATGCTATTTTTATTGATGATTTTCTCATAGATGCTAGATCTACTTTATGCAAAATAAGGATCAAACCTTCTTGAGGTTTTGTGATTTTAAAGCCTTGGAAGAGAAAGAATTAGAAAAGAAAATAAAAGCCTTGTGCAGCAACAATGGTGGAGAGTATGTCTCCAACAGTTTAAAGAATTTTGTGCTACAGAAGGTATTAAACGGGAATTGACAGCACCCCATAACCCATAGCATAATGGAGTGGCTGAAAGGAAGAATAGATTGATTGTGGGATTAGCTCGAGCGATGTTGCATGACCAAAGCCTACCACTGCATTTGTGGGCTGAGGCATGCAATACAACAATATACTTGCAAAACAAAAGCCCACACCATATACTAGGGATGAAGACACCTATGGAGGCCTATTCTGGGAAGAAACCGCATGTAAGTCACTTCCGAATCTTTGGATCATTAGTTTGCTGTCATGTGACCAAAGATGCCACGAAGAAGCTAGACCCAACATCTAAGTTGGGAATACTTGTGGGGTACATGGATACACCCCACAACTATCAGGTGCACCTGCCTTCCACTCAGAGGACTGTGGTACACAAGGATCTAAAGTCAGATGAGCAGAAAGCCATGTGCTTATCACTTGAGAGGGAGCTTGAGTTGCATGCAGATGAGGAACTTTTAGTTCCTAAGGAGGAGGAGCCTCAGATTAATGTGGAGCAGCCCCATGCAGAGGATCTGGGAGTGGAGACATCCACTCACACTGATACTTCCAGAGATGGGTAAAAACACTCAAGGGAAGCTAACAGGTTGATGCTGGATGCGCAGGAGAATGTGGGACAGCCATCTTCTCAACGTAGACAGAGGAGGTCACCTAAGCGATACACTGGGTACATGGTTGGGGAGTGTGTAGATACCGAACCTTCTTCATTCGAGGAGGTAGTGCAGCAACCAGTCTAGTTTGATGCAATGGTAGAGAAGTACGACTCTATCATTCAGAATAATGTGTGGGATGTTGTCCCAAGGCCTTAGGGCAAGTCAGTGGTGAGTTCCAGATGGCTTTACAAGGTTAAGCAGACAACTGATGGTAGTGTTGAGAAACATAAGGCAAGGTTTGTTGCCCGGGGTTTCTCACAGGTCGGGGGGATCGACTACGATGAGACTTTTGCTCCAGTAGAAAGGTACTCATCAATTAGATCGATGTTGGCACTATCAGCTTAGATGGGGTGGAAGATCCACCAGATGGATGTGAAGACAACATTCCTCAATGGGAAGATTGAGGAGGAGGTGTACATTGAGCAGCCAGAGGGTTTCAAGACCTTCGATCGTGAGTTGCATGTGTGCCGACTCAAGAGGGATTTGTATGGGCTGAAGAAAGCACACCATGCTTGATACACCAGGATCGACAACTATTTCACTAGTTTGGGCTTCACCAAGAGTGAAGTAGATGCGAACCTTTACCACATCATGGTAGAAGGTAAACCATTAATCATTGTTCTTTATGTCGATGATCTGATTTTACAGGTGATGAAGGACATGGGCCTTATGCACTACTTTCTAGGCATGGAGGTGTGGAAAAAATATGAGGAATTATTTGTGTCTCAAGGCAAGTATTCCAATGAGATACTAAGGCGCTTTCACATGGAGAAGTGCAAGCCCATGCAAACTCCTCTAGCTAGGAACTGGAAGAAGGAGGATGCTACTTCAGGTGAGGTAGTAGCTGCTACTGTTTATCGGTAGTTGGTAGGTTCACTTATGTATCTGGTGAACACACGACCCGGCTTATTCTTTGCGGTGAACCAGCTAAGTCAAGCTATGGTTCAACCTACTAAGCTGTTTTGGAAGGTAGCGAAGCATGTATTGAGATACCTTAGAGGCACATCTCAGTTCGGATTGTGGTACAGACGGACAGAGGGAGTGAAGATTCAGGGCTTCACAGATGCGAATTGGGCAAGCAGTCCATCAAACCAAAAGAGCACTTCTAGAGGAATATTCAACTTTGGTTCAGCTATAGTTTCCTGGTACAGCGGGAAACAAAGATCAGTTGCACTTAGCTCAGTAGAGGCTGAATACATGGATGCTAGTCAGGCTGCATGTGAGGTTATTTGGATGTGAAAGATTCTAGTGGGATTGTTTGGTCAGATGATGGATCCTACAGTGATCTACTGCAATGTATCAAGCTCTCTGAGAATCCAGTTTTTCATGATAGGTCCAAGCACATAGATATCCAATATCACCATCTTCGAGACTGTCTAGTCAAGAGGATCATGTTGTTGCCATATGCTTCAATCGCGGAACAAGATGCAGATATTTTGATAAATGAATTTTCAAAATACAAGTTTGAGTTCCACAGAGACAAGATTGGGATTATTGATAATCCCTTTCTTGTTGAGAGGGAGTGTTGAGAATAGCAACAAGAAATGTTAAAAATAGAATTGCTAAAAATAGGACTGCTATAAATAACAGTTCAGCTAGTGTTGATCTTAGCAACAATGGATGGAAATATGGAAGTGCTAAAAATAGAATTCTAAAAATAGCATTTTGGGATACCTTCCTATTTTAGTCAGTCCCTATACTAAAATAGTGAAGTAAAATTCGAATTTGATCTTAGCAGCAATTTGTAAATTAATTAATTAATTCATCTTGAGTTAATTAGTTAAGGAAAATCAAACTTGAAGTCTATGTGGGGACATGCAACAGTTTCTCCATTAATTGAGGAATTTATCCATCAGTTAAAGAGATAAGAGTGAGTTGTAATATTGAGTTGTAATTAGTTGACTTAGTTAACTGAGTCAAGTCCAGTTAGATTAATTCAAACAGTTTGTTGAATTAATGTAAGTTTAGTTAGTTAATGCTTGTATGCATGTAACTACTACACTTTAGATAACTGAGTATTCTCTCATAAATAACTCATGCATGCCAGTTCAGTTAGAGACCTAGTTGAGATCAGATGGAGGGGTAGTGTACTATCAATTTCTAGAATATTCCACTATGAATATTCCTTGCATGCAGAAGGAATTCTTTCCTTGAGGATTGCGCAGTTAGATTAGAGGTTACAGTGAGTGTGATGAGGCAAATTCACACATGTGACATCATTGGACCCCAAGAAAAATTGCACAAGGAAATAGGAGGCTTGGAGGGCTTGAGGAGGACATATACTATGTCTATTCAGTCTGTGAGTTGTATTGTTTGATTGCAAAGAGAGCAAGATTGCTTGAGAGCTTATTCTTTTTGTAACCTGAACAAGGTTTCCACTTGTATGATAATACAGAGTTGGAGTTTTAGGCTGAGGCTTTCCCCATGATATTTCCTCTGTGTTATGTGTGATTGCTTTCTCATTCTTAGTTATATATGTTCTCTTGATCTTGCTCAATTCGATTAAGCTTCCGCAAAGTTTGATTGTAGAAGTAGTTAGTGTATTGTGTTTTAGTATTGCATAATTTTTTGATCTACAGTGGGAATTTCTACAAGTATTAGAGACCGACTTCTGTTTGGAAGAAGATTTTGCGGAGGTCTGAGTCACTAAACCAATTACTCCATCGATAGGAGGTGTAGCTAGAGACTTAGATGTCACCAGATCAGATGATGGTCTAGGTGCATCGGGAAACATATCATATAACTTTCCAGATTTTGAATAGACGAGATCTTGATACTGGGCACGTACGATGGCTTGTTCCTCAGTGACGCATCCACCCATAGAAATGTCCTTACCAATTTTGCTGACGAATGATTTGGTGAACAACTTGGTCAATAACTGATCAAAAATATCAAACTTAATCAGGTGACGCCCACATCTCCATTCATGGATGTGATCGGAGATGTGGGTCATAGTGTCTTTCTTGAGTGGTGTTAGAAGATGGGTGCTAGTTTCATAGTGAACCGGTAACTGGAAATGTGTGAGAAAGGCCATGGCGAGAGTGTTAAAGTAATGAGAGGTATTTCGAGGTATCTCAAGATACCACTTGGCTGCAACACCTGTAAGAGTTTGTTGGAAAAGTAGAAGATGAATGGAATCATAAATGTAGGAATTCGAGGAGCACTAGAGGTGATATGTCATCACATGGGCTTGTGGATCCTCTTTCGCCTTTCCTTCAAACTTCGAACAATCGCTCGGGATCTTGGATGGAACAAGAGTCTAGTATGGCGAATGAAGAATCGAGTCGTTCATGAGCCTAGACATATTTGGAAACTCTAGTGTAGCTGAGAACAAAAATTGGGTATTGAAAGGACTTTGAAGCTGATAAGCGGGCCCATCTAGCAGAACCCATCACTACTAGTAAGGATTCTACCCCCATAGTGGAGGGTTTTTTCCATATGGAATTCGATTTTTCCTCCACTGTAGGTTACCTTGCCTGTAGGGAGGATTTTGACCTTGAAAGCCTTGAAACTGTCCAGCTATAGGATGTTGATAAGCAACATATGGGCTAAAAGGTTGTTGAGCCTATTAACCTTGGACATATGGATTTTGCACCTGATGCCCCTGAGCGTAAGGGTCTTGAACCTGTTTCCCCTGGACAAAAGCGTTTTGGACCTACTGCCCTTGGACATAAGGATTTTTCACTTGCTACCCTTAGGCATAAGGATTTTGGACCTGCTGCCCTTGGACAAAATCATTCTCAACCTGTTGCCCTTGGACATAAGGATTTTGGGCCTGCGATTGTAGGACTTGACCATGACCCTACCCTTGCAAAGGTTGACCCTATTGATATAAGTATAAAGGTTGTTGTTGCCTGGGTTGACCTTATTTATTAAGTGTTGGCCTTGCGCCTATAAAGGTTGTCCCTGCAGCTGCAAAGCTTGACCTTGTGAGGGCATAGGCTGGGAGGATTGTTGAACATACTGCATTTGCGGTTGCACAGTTTGTTGCAACGGTTGCAAGGGTTGCCCCTGTGGTTTTTGCAGTTTTCCTTGATGTGGCATTATCTGCCCTTGTTGCTGTATGGATGGCCCTTGCTGCAGTAAAGGTTACCCTTACTGCTGCAGAAGTTGTCCTTGTTGCTGCAAGGGTACTTGAACAGCTCCCGGAGTAACACCTTTAATGTTCCCAAACTGTATCTGGCCATATCCACCAGGCGCAGTGGATGGACCAGGCTAAACATAAGGTCCAGGCTGAGGTATGTAAGGCAGATTAACCATCGCTTGTGAACCATATGGAACATAATGAGGTTGGTATTAAACCTGAGCCACATTGGGTTGCTGGCATTGGAGGTTACTTGACCCAAATGGACCAACAGGGTTCGGCTGTTGGTACTAGACATTACTCGACCCAGCAGGGCCAATAGGGTTTGGAATGGCACGCGAAGAGGGTTGGTTCATCCCAACCATGTGAGTTTGTGAGCCACTTACATTGGTTGTGCTAGACATCGTAGAAATATTAGGACTTTTTCCCCCAGTCGATGGCACATCCTGTCCACTTACTAGAGGGATCAAAGAACTAACAGAGACATGACTCGATATTGTCGGCTGAACTTGACGGGTTACTTAGACCGATGAAACAAGAGGATTTAGAATGGTGGGTTGCATCAGAACTAAAGTAACTGTAGAATGCACCATCAATAGGGAGGTTGGATTCTAAATGAACAGACCTCAGGTAGGCATAGCACCAGATGACCAGATAGGGTTGTGATATAGTGATGAGGCACTAGGCGTACCTGAAACCAGCTGAGCTAAAGTCACGTAATTACGAGGTAACTCAGGATGAACACTGTTCATAATGGTTCCCATGTAATCGAAACCTTCAGGAGGGAAAGGGTATTCCTAATCATCGATAGTGTGTGGAACGGAAACCTCTGAGTGACCCGGAGAGGAGACTTGGATTTCGCCTTCTAATTCCATGGGTGGAAACAAATGATGACGGACGACCAAAGATTTTTGAGGGGATAATTCCAAAGGAATACTCGGCTGGTCATATGGACTATACAGATGCTGCAGTGATATCACAACAAGATCGAAAAAAGGATTCGGAGGATAAACAACCAATCCAAGCTGACCTTCAGAAGTCGATGGAATCTCAGGAGTCTAGATAGGATTATCTAGAGATTCCGGGACAATGTCAAAAAGTGACCCAGCATCCAAGGGAGGAGGAGGATGAGATGAAAAAGGTTGATTGCTCAGAACAATTCAAAGTTCAACACCTTGGTCCTAAAGTGACTGTGACAATTCAGGAAAAGGCTCCTCAGATGATCTTTCAGATAGATGAGAGGAAGAGGAGCTAGGTGAACCTGATGGTTTAGCCACAATGAATTTGTCTCAATTAACAAGAAGAGAGAGATTGATTCCAAGGTTTTTAAAATTTATTTAAAGGTATACTCACGATGTGCTCCAGAAAAGACTAACAGGAATGTTATATATCGTGGGCAATAATTTTTCAAGACGCAAAAACAAACTGGTGCTTTTTCATGTTTTGAGAGTTGAGAAAAAAGCAAAGGTGACTCTATCACTTTTGATTTGAAACGAGCTCGAAAGGACAAGCACTCAAATGATATTTTATATTTAGGGAGTCAAAAAGATCAAAAAGACTACTCAAGATAATCTAGGCAAAAAGGATTACTAGCTAAGCGTGAACTGTAGAATACCTACCAGCGAACCGAGAAGTTTGGGTAGGAAATCTCCCCGAATGTTGTGTTTGGTGTATCATGTTTACAAGGTAGTAGAATTGGCTTCCTATGGTTAAAGGATCACAACTTAGTGGGGTCTCCCTTTATATACGCGATGGTACGTGGAGCACAAGTTCGTACTAGCATTGTCTAATGTTGAAGCGAACGATAGATGCTAGGTTTAAAGACGCCAGAACATGTCTCTATCCTATACCTTCTAAATGTGATCGTTAGGTTTCAAATGTGCCTTAGGTTAATTGAATACATTTTAAAGTTTATCTTGAAATTATGTCTCATTTTTCAGGCCTTATCGATGTGACTCGAAAAACTCCTATATGTAGCTAAATGAGACAAGACCCATTCAATTCAATGAATTGTTTACACTAATGAGAGTGGAAAACACAATCAATGCAACAAACAAGCAATTGAAAGAAAAATGACCTTTTCACTGCTTCTCTTTTTGAAAACAAAATAATGAAAAACTCTTTCAAATTCCTATCTTTCCTAACAAACGCAATTCAAGTAGTCCTTTCAATAGTAAAGAGAATTCATTTCTTTTCCAATGCAAATGACGATGCAACTCTAGTCTTTAGCGATGCTAGCTAATGTAACATATTGATTCAACAAACTATAATTATGTATTTTTCATTGAAATGATAAAATGAATCTTTCACAAACACTTTAATGAAATTTTTTCAAAACAAATCAACCTCAAGTAAATAAAAAGCACAAAAGAGAATTCCTTCCAAGCTAATAATGCAAAGACTTAACCAAAAACAAGATGAGCAATGTGATCTATGCCCGAAAAGAGATGCTTAATCAACAAACAAAACTTTTCAAACTTGTTAAATGGAAATTAAAGCAACAAAAGGACTAAAACGAAATGCAAAGAGCAACTTAACCAACAACTTGACTTGTTGAGAACACAAACAATTGAATGGATGATGACCTAGATGCCCGAGGGCTACAAACCATCAAAGAACTCAACAAATAAAGTGAAGAAAAGGCAAACCAAACAAGAATATAAACCAAGCTAATGGAGCTTTCTAGTTAGGGAGAACACAGTTAGAACAAGCAAAGAGGCAGAAATCAAGAGGACAAGACACACTGATTATGATTTAGGGGAAACCCTGATCTTCACCTACAGGAATCAGTGTGACTGCCTAACTGACGACAAGATCCAGAAGGGGGTCGATGCGACTACTTTAGAGAAACTCGCGTTTATCGACACGACTATCAGAAAAATAAATGTGTTGATTGAGAATTCAAGGAAAAAAATAAAAAATTTCAAAGGCTAAAACCAAGCTTGCCACTATAAATTTCAGACTCAGAGCAGTAAACCAGGAAAAGAAGATAAAACTAAAGGGAAATGGTGTTGGCATTATGATGCATGTGTTGTACTTGATGGCAAACAAATCATAGAAGATCAACTCACTTATATATATCTAGATGAATCTACGGAAGAGATATCATATGACAATTCTCAGTATGACAAGTCCAAAGGGGGAGATTGTTGGCATTATGAGACAAGTGTTGTCCTTGACGGCAAATCACACAAATGATAAATTATAGTGCAGCAAATTTATTTGATAAATTATAGTGCAACAAAGTTTCCTTCATGTAGAGAAAAGTTCACGCACTTTTATGCAGAGAAAAGTTCACGCACTTTTATGCAGAGAAAAGTTTATTCCATGTAGAGAAAAGTTCACGCACTTTTATGCAGAGAAACGTTTATTCCATGTAGAGAAAAGTTCACGCACTTATATGCAGAGAAAAGTTTATTTCATGTAGAGAAAAGTTCACGCACTTTTATGCAGAGAAAATTTTATTTCATGTAGAGAAAAGTTCACGCACTTTTATGCAGAGAAACGTTTATTTCATGTAGAGAAAAGATCACGCACTTTTATGCAGAGAAAAGTTTATTTCATGTAGAGTAAAAGTTCATGCACTTTCATGCAAGGAAAAGCGCGTATATGTTGGAGAACTTACCTTTGGTCCATGGTAGTTAGTCCTTGGTATTTGAACCTATGGTTTTGGACCATGGTACCTCGTCAGAAGTGTTGATCCCAAGTATTGGGTTCGTGGTGAAAAGTTTATTTCATGTAGAGTAAAAGTTCACGCACTTTCATGCAAGGAAAAGCGCGTATATGTTGGAGAACTTACCTTTGGTCCATGGTAGTTTGTCCTTGGTATTTGAACCTATGGTTTTGGACCATGGTACCTCGTCAGAAGTGTTGATCCCAAGTATTGGGTTCGTGGTGAAAAGTTTATTTCATGTAGAAAAAAAGTTCACGCACTTTCATGCAAGGAAAAGCGCGTATATGTTGGAGAACTTACCTTTGGTCCATGGTAGTTAGTCCTTGGTATTTGAACCTATGGTTTTGGACCATGGTACCTCGTCAGAAGTGTTGATCCCAAGTATTGGGTTCGTGGTATTGGTTTATTATGGTTTTGGTCCGTGGTATTGCATCCAAAAGTGTTGATCTCATGCACTTTCATGGTTGGTTCATGGTATTAGTCCAAAAGTTTTTTGATCCTATGGTTTTGGACTGTGGTATTGAAAAAGGACTAAGGCTATAAAAGAGGAAGGAGATCATTTGACAAAGCATCATAAGAACTATTGAATATCTGATAAAGTGCTAGATCTGGAATATTGTGATTGGGTTATGGTGCAGATCTGGATCTGAGCTAAAGAGGGATCTCACCGGTTGATGGAGAACAAGATCTAAGGATAGATTGGGATCAAATGGTTTGAAATGAACTATCTCTATATATTTGATTATGCTTATTCTAGATCTGTATATTGAAAAATGATCTGAATTGGGTATAACTTAAGTTTGAAATCGCTGCAAGTCATGTTTGAATATTTATAGATCTGTACGTGGGTTGGCTTTGGTGTAAGCACGTATATATGCAGGTTTGGTTCATTGTAGTAGCGTATACAATTTGAGCTATGATATTTGAAGTCACAGGTGGTTCTGGTTGTTGATGGGTTCTGATGATAGTTTAAAGGTGTCATTATTCTGTATATCCTGTTTGGTTGATTGTGTTTAGCTTCAGTATTGATGGATGAGAACTAATATTGTATCAGGATCATAATGACTCATATTTATGTGATCCGATGGACTAGATCTGGGTGCTAACACATATATTATCCTTGTATATGTATTGATCCGGTGTTTGGGTGATTCAGAAGATTAATTGATTATGTGCTTCAATGATATTAATGGGTCCAGTATGAAAATTGGATGAAACGTGGCCTTTCAGATCATGTGTTGTGCTTCAGGAGTATCCAGTCTGAAAATGTATGAAACGTGGTATCTGGAGGAGAGAAGATTGTAGGCCGGCGCCTACGTACTAGTATCTTAGCTAGTACAAGAGCTAAGGGGGTAGTAGCTCCCTTCCAGTAGCAGTTGAAAACTTTGGAGCATTGTAGCAGGTAGCAGCCTGCGTACTAGTAAATGGATCGGCTAGTACAAGAACTATGGGGGTTGTAGCTCCCTTCCAGGAGAGACTGGAGAACGAGAGAGGTTGTAGCTCTCTGCAGGTAGAAGCCTGCGTACTGGTATAAGACTGCACCAGTACATAGATATTGTAAAATGATTTTCTTATTAAGAAGAAGATTGAGATGACTTGCAGCAGGTGGTTTTCTCCCACATTGGGTTTCCACCTTATATCATGGTGTTCATGTGTGTGGCTTATGTGTGATGATCTGTTCTATTTTACTGCACCTGTTTACTGTTAATATGGTTGATAATGTTCTAATGCACTCATTAAGGATCAACTAAATGAATCATAAGAAGTTGTGGAAGTAGCATATATGAATCTGAATATGGAAATGAAAAAGCTCTATTGATGTGATAATATTGATTCACCCCCCCCCTCTCAGTATTATTTCCAACAAATGGTGATACTATAAAAGTTCACAAAAAACCATAAAATGACAATCAATCAAACAGAAGGATTAGTTCCCCAGTATGGTCGCCAATTTGTGGTGCAGGTAAATTCTCAGTGTGGAAACAAACAATACTTCTAGCCCGAGAGAGCGGGTCTAGCCACAAACAAACAATCTATGGAAAAATTCCTTAAGCTAGAATCAAATAAGAGGGCATACCTCTTAGAACGCTATTCTGCTTGGTGATGATCCTGCTTCCTTACTCCAGCTACTTTCTATTTCCTTCCTTCAAATACCTGAAATGAGCAAACAAACAACAACAACAAATGTGATATCATACAAATTGCATTCATCCTACTTAATAGGTCAAGGAACATTAAGCCATAAAATGTAATATAACACTTTAATGTATGAAATCAATTAATAGTTGTATTCATATAAGTTCAGAAATAGATTACAACCAATGCCTTGACATTGTTGGTCTCCTTCGATGTATCTGGGTTCCCACACTTCTGCTAGCATCTCATGGATATCCCCAACAATGGAAGTTTTAAGGCTTCTTCCCTTTAGTCCCAAACCAAACCAAACACACTATTCTCCCTCAAACATAAACTAGGGAGATACAAGCTATAGATGTCTTGCTGATTATTCAAGCTCCAAAAATACTAAGACTGAAACTAGTCTAGCTTGTAAAATGAGGGGTCTATATAGCTTGGATGGAAGGGAGATGGTTCCTCTTATCATGGGAGAGGACTTATCTCTTAGGTTTGTTCCATCTTAATAGGGGAAAGGAGCCCAAACTGACTTCCTCGACTCCATCCAGCCCAACCATTTACCAGACTTCTGTTACGAAGTTTCAAATCCATATTTAAAAAACTTGCCAAAAGAGGATTGACGTGACTAGTCTTGGTTTTAATCTCTACAAATCGACGCGAGGAGGAAATGGGTCATTATCACCGGCCTTGTATATTGGGGTAAAAGGAAGATTCTTGGGAAATGATGCAAAAGGGAATTTTTCAGCTCATGAAGAGGGACATAATGGGAGTTTCTTAATGATGGGGAAGCACGTGGGGTTCACTGCAGAGGTCCTCCAGGATTGTGGAATAGGGAGTACAGGGACAATGATAAAATGATGTGTAACACTACCTTATTAAAATTGTTCCATAACAAAGAAGATGACATGTATTGTATAACATGTTTGTGCATCTTAAAAAAAAAGTAAATGTAAGTGATTATATACATGAATGAGAAGTTTTTGAAAAAAAAAAAAAAAATGCAAATCCAGAGATGAGAAATTGTTAAATATGTATACCTATGGGTTGAAAGATTACATATTTAGTGAAATAAAACTTTGGGGCCCTAAAATTGTTGAGGATGTTAGACATGCAGAAAAACTAACTAAACAAAAAAAAAAGTTTAGTAGGGCGTCATTGACTAGGTAAGATGAGAATTGACAAATGTATATATTGAGGAGACAAATGGTTACTACAACGGAAATTAAAAAATAAAAAATGATATGCATATGAAGCGAAGAGTGAATAAGCACATATAGTAGTGAATTAGAGAGAGAGAAAAGAAGGAAAATAATTGTTGTAACTGTGGAAAGAATTGGACACTAAGGCATAGATGTTAAGACATTTCATTATGATACTATAGAATAGTAGATGGGAATCAAGTAGAAGTACAAAACCAAATGATAAAATCACTATAGCATACCACTTAAATTTAGATGAAGCACCAAAAATACCTTCCATATCACGTTAGGGAAAATTTTAGGGTCTAATATTCATAGGTGTCCTAATTTTCCATACTTTTTCCAAAAACAGATTTACCAATGTCTGCTTTTTCTAAAATTGATTCACCCAAAATTTATGGTATAAAATTATTTTACCTTAAAATTACCAAAATTTTATTTAGAATATATAAAATAATTAAAAACACCAAATATTTCATAATCTACATATTAGGGACTAGTAAGATTTGTTGGGGTTTCTAAACTTTAAGTTAAATTTCCACCTTAATATTTTCACTATATCACATATCCAAAAATCTAGGAATGAAGAAAACAAACTTGAAAGAAATATAATTGTTCCAAAGGACAAAATACAACTAATGATTACAAAAATACTTTTCACCATGCCTTAGAATAGTTAAGATCTAGTTACCAAGAAAAGAAGAGGACAAATGTATAGTTATGTTGTCAACCATGATGAGGAAACCTCAACCTAAGGCCCTAAATGTAAAATGAATCATAAAACATAGAAATGTCAGAATGCTCAGAGCTTTCAGTAATACTTGTAATTTTATAAACATTGTTGTTGCTAAACAACTAAAAATTTTTGTGTACCCCAGCAAGGACCTCATTGTTATGGTCAATAATGGACAAAATTTTAGAGATGTAAGAAGATGTCATAAAGTCTCAATTCAAATACAAAAGTTAAAACTACAAACAGGATTCTATGTAATACCACTTGAATAAATGGATATAGTGCTATGTGCGCAATAGTTGATGTGATTGGGAAGTTATACCAAAAAAATTGAAGAACAATTAATTTAGTTTGATTAACTAGGTCAATACTATAATTGATGGAGTGTTAAAGGTTCCACTTTCAAGAAGAATCAACTACAATCAACAAAAATGGGAAAGAAACAAAATCAAACATACAATAGAAGCAAGAGAAATATATCACCAAGAAACATAAATATTTCATGTTAAACAATCCTGTCAAAACACTTCATACTATGTTGCAAAAAATGCAAAGGAACCTCACCAACACCTAACTAACTAATGAAGTCAACCCCATAAAAATAGATAAACTCAATTCCACCATATAAACATGCTCAGCTAGAGATAATCCTATTTATTATGTTTTGAGGACAAGGCATTCTTTAATAGGGTGGTAATATTATAAACATAATATTAATAAGTGAATTAGTTAATGAATATTAAAAGGGAACATTCCTCCTCACCTTGTGAAAAATCAATGCTATAAGTATACCATCACAACACTCATTGTAACATAATCATTCTCATAAATTATTTTACTTCAATCAACGTATTTAAATATCTCTAGAATAATCTTGTCTTTAACAATAAATAGGAAATATTTATTACAACTAAGTAGTAGTCTAATGCAAAAAAATTCTTGGCCTTTTACCTCTTCCTTCAACATAAGTATTGTGTCGATTCATTGCTACATAGTGGAGATAAGTTGACCTCTTGAGGAGTAGATAATTGTCGAGAAGGAAGGTAGATGTTTGTTGGAAGAAAAAGTTCCTAGCCATACACTAGAAAATATGGAGAATGCTCAAGGCTTCCTTAGGAATTATTCAATCATCCCAAAGCACATTATGAAAAGCATTATATTAACTTTTGTGATTTTCAACAATATTATTTTTCAAAATGTAAGCTAAGTACTTGTCAATAAACTCAGCTACTTGATTCTCATAAGGGTCATACTTAGTATAATATCTCAGAATAAGCACTTTTTCATTAAATCATGTGAGGGGAATGGCTTTAGAATGGAATAATATATCATTTTTAAAATGTAATCATGTATTTTAGATGAATGAGGGTTAATTTCCCCTATAATACATAACCCCTATTACTCAATGGTATACCAAAGCTAAGAAGATGTAATGAAGTAGATGTTTTCCTTTCCCTACTAGCACTTAATGCCAAACCTTAGATTTCTTAACATATGCATGGGCATCTTGGAATAACGTTGGCTAAAAATATCCTACCCTCAAATTTTATGAGTGGTGGTATCTCCTGCAACGCCATCATGAACATCTTTTAGTACTTTGTCAACATCATCTCTCTCCAAACATCTTGATAGCACTTCATTATAGTTCTACCAAAATAAAATAGAGTTTATTTACTAATACTAAAAATAGCTAAATCATAATGTTCTCCTTTCCTTGGAAGTCACGTGATTGGGGCATACACCATGAACTAAGTAACAAACTATATTATATTTCCAAGAGTCAAAAATTTACAAAGTAAAAATGTATGTCATTGGAACAAACCAATAACCCATTCTCCCACCCTACTTCATCCTGATTGGTAGAATCCTATGACTAAGGAACCGACTTGCATAGTCCTTGATCTATCAATATATGAGAAATTTTAATATCAAGGTCAAATTCTCATAAAATAGTGATCCAATTTGCCATTCACTCTCCTAGATTTTTTCAAGTAAAGAGTGTGTGCACAACACCACTAGGTGCTCTGAATTTAGTATAGTTCTTCAAGATATAGCTTCGTAAACAACATAGGCTTGTTTGTCAATAGTAGATTAGATCCTCTCTACTCCCTCTAGGTTGGTACTTGTGAAGGAAATATGATCTTTGTGATTATCATCATCCTTTTGAGTTATAAAAATTGTACAAGTGAGTTATAACAATTGTAAGTGATTATAACTAGCAATATTAACTTTTTCAAAGGATCCTTTTTCTTCCTTATTCCATCTAAAATCAATATATTTCCAAAACATTTTTTGTTAATAGTTTCAATGAAATGTAGTATGAATTTTCTTAAAAATTTGATATTTCCAAAGAAACATTACATTTCCTTTATGTTGTTAGGAAGAGGCAATTGAGAAATAACTTTCACACACTTCAAGTTAATTATTATCACTTATTTTGATATGATGTGACCCAAGATATTTCATTCTATCACATCAAAAGTACTTTTCTTTAGGTTGAGGGAGATTCGATACTTCTTTTATCTTTCAAATATTTTCATAAGGTACAAAACATGATTAGTTCTATCCATTGAATACATAGCTACACCATCTACATACACTATCACACTCTTATTTATCAAACCTATGAAAGAAACATCCATTTCTCACTGAAAAATCACACATGCATTAATTAACCTAAAAGGCATTCATTTATAGGAAATGTTGTCCCACTTAGTATGAAAATTGGTCTAATGTCGATCTTCCTCCACCATTAGAACTTGTTTATCTCCTGAAAAGACATCTAGAAGAAAGAAAATCTTGGATCCCAAAATTGTTTGTAAAATTTATTAATGGCTTGAAAGAGGTACTTATTTTTCTCAAAGGCCTTGTTAAAATTATAAAAATTTACACATAGATGAATTTACCCTATGTTCTTTGTCACGAGCACTTGATTTGCAAAAAAGATGAATACATGAATTGAAAGATAATATTAGCATCTACCGATTCCTTTCTATTTTGGATCAAATGTTGAAGTGAGCAGTGGAACTTACACAATTTCTATTGAAGAGGTTTGACATCCTCCCTTAATCGTACAATAAGTTGGATGATTCATGTGTTGTAGGTTTTAAGATATTCATAAGACCAAGAAATACATATAGATGTTTTTTAAACAACTTGAGATAAGAATTCTCTTCATTTTTAGATGGTGATTTTCCCAAAATCATATTTTTGGGATTTTCGACAATTTCTAAATTTATCACTTGAAAGCACGAACTAGAGCTACATATTTTAGCATTTTGTGATCCTTTAAACATATCTTGTAAATTGTAAAGGTTCTCAATGTTGATTACCCCTTTGGAAATGATATGTAGGTTTGGACTAACCACTTTCTCTACATCTTCATTCCCTAATATCTAAGATTCTTCATTTTCTATTGTGGCCTGAAATACCTCATCATCAATGGCAAGATCTCTACCATTGGTGAGAAACTCTAGTATCTATTGATCTTCTTCAAATACCCTTCAGTTTGTAACATTATCGAGGTTAGAGGGTTTATACAACAGCTCAATGACAAGCGTATTGGTCTCAAAACCTTCTAAAAATAACAATTTAAAGGCAACTATAGCTAAAAAATTGGCCAATAGATTTTGTGATCATGGGATAGTAGTGATACTAAAAGAATAAAAATTTTCTATGATTCTATGAACCTCTTGCTAGTAATTTATAATATATGGTGAATTATAATTGATTGCATTATTAATCTATCTAATTATGATTGTACAATCACCAAAAATTCTAACTTATTTTACCTTCAAATGGATGAAATTCTTGAGACCTTTAACTAGAGCTTCATATTCAATTGTATTATCTATATAATCAAATTCTAATCTATGTGACAAAAAACTACATTTACCCCTTGCACCTATGAATAAACACCCAACTTTGACCCCTTTTTGAGGCTTAGAACCATAGAAAAATAATGGGTAGGGGTAAAACTTAGTTTAGTTTTTTTTATCCATTTTTACTTTTTTTCAACTAAAGGATAATTTATGTAATTTACACCAGTGATGCTTAGGTATTTTGAGAGATCTTCATCTTCTTATAAATTCAAATCAGAGCTCTATGTGATAAAAAATTCACGTATCAAAGCCATGAAATTTCCAAAGTCAAAATCAATGAATAGTTCCTAGATTGGACATTTAGATGATGAGGGTTCACTTGTTGCATTTGAGTTATTCCTCGTGTGTTTCACCTGATTTTCCCTGTCAATTCTGATTTTATTTAGGTTTTCCATTCCATGGTAACCAAAAGTGAGACCACTCTTAAGCAAAATGCCCTTCTAATTTCTAGGGCCAATATCTATTAAGCAACAATTTATAAGGCTTGAAAATGTTTACCACTACAATATTAATGACTCGATGGATTTTGGAATTCAAAACAGCCCTAATTAAAACATTTTGTAACTCTACAATAACCCTTATTTGTATTTCTTCTAGCTAAATACTAAAAGGTAGAACATCTAATAGACGTAATATTTATTTATTTTTATAAACAAAGTTAATCATCACATTAGAAGATGCTCCAAAATCAACTTAACAAATATAAATATTGCAATTAATCATTACATAAAGTAATAAAAATGAAAATATTAAAAATTTATTTTTTTTCCTAAAAACAACAATTATTATTGCTAAATTGTTATATCACATGCTAATTAGCTATTTTCTAAATTGAAGACCATTATATCTTCTAACTTTACTCTCTACACTTCCTTCTATGACGTACCATGTATTAAAATACAATCCTAACAAATTTAAAAATAATATTTTAACCTACTTTTATATATATAATATATAACTATATACCTTCATTTCATCTTTAAAAACTACATCATTTAAATAAATTATTAATTTTACATTTAATACATTTAAACATAATCAAAATTTAACCCCTCTAATATTCCCCTTCCCGAGATTCCCTTTATATACATCCATATATCAATCTAATATTCCCTTCCCCGAGATTCCCTTTATATGTCAAACAGTCTGAGTATATGCTGTCCACCCATGGCGCTCTAAACTCAAATCACTGTCCATGCTTTTCTTTCGTCACTCCGTGGAACCGAAAAATATTATATGGTAATGTGATTGTGAACTAAATACTATCCACGTGTCGGTGTCGGTGTCGGCTTTCTCCTGTCCTTTACAATATGTCAGTGAACCAAATCATAATTTTAAAATATTGTAGTGGAGAGGAGTTTATTGGATTTTCATTGCATTTAATTAAACTTTTTAAAATTTCAATGAATTCATTTTTTCAGTAAGAGTTAAAAAATTATTTGGACTTTTAAAACTTTAATAAATTGATTTTTTTGGTAGGAGTTTAATAATCCTTTGGACTTTTAGAGCATCAAAAACAATGCAGTTTTTATATAAGAGTTCAACAATCCTTTGGACTTTTAGCGCATCAAAAACTATGGAGGTTTTTTTATAAGAGTTTAATAATCCTTTGGACTTTTAGCGCATCAAAAACCATGGAGTTTTTTTTATAAGAGTTCTATAATCATTTGGACTTTAAGAGCAACAAAAATTAATGAGTTTTTTTATTATAAGACTTTAATAATGCTTTGGACTTTTAGCGCATAAAACAACGGAGCTTTTTTTATAAGAGTTTAATAATCGATTGGACTTTTAGCATCAAAAACTTAGGAGCTTCTAAAAAATTCGAGCATAAGATGTTTTCCTGTGTGTATTACCCACAACATTTTCAATGCTCATTTAAATTTTAATAATTTCTCAATTTAACAATATACGTGAATATAAAAAAGTAAATTGTGTGAATTGTTCTATTGAGGTTTCCTTACGATTCGAAACTCTTTTTCACGCGTACCCTTAGGCTTTTATCGATCATGGCTCCCTTCCATGGAGTAGTTGCACGCTCCTCCTGCAAGGATGCAGTGGCCATCGGAAGCCATGGCTCCAATTCTCGCAAACCCAACAAAATGATTAGAAATCAAGCTTTGGAAAGAGATCAATTGCCATTTTAAGAGGGCTCCTCCTCTGGGACTTCGAATCCAGTGGCAAATGAATAAGAATTGGATACCCACAGAAAATATAGCACATCCACTCCACATGTAGTAAAAATTCCCAAGTATGAAATAACTTAACTTCAATATGGATTGTAGAGAAAATACAATAAATGCATGACCATATGTCAATTGGAAAATTCATAGAATTTTATCCAATTAATAAGTGGAACTGAAATTGGCAAATTCATGGAATTTTATCCAACTGAGAAGTGGAACTAAAATTTGGATCCAAAGGCATTTTCAAGGTTCAACAATCTTGAAGATTGAAAGACGATTTCTCAAAATGTGTGTTATTTCTTTGACTCAATCAGGTTATGCATGAGATTTTTGACAGAGAGATTTATGGTAGACAAAGAATTTTTCATTCCTACTCCAACATGGATCAACATGTATTCATTACCATAGGGATTTTGGGATTCTGATATCTTAAAAGACATAGGGAATGCTCTTAGATCGTTTGTTATGTGCTCAGAAGTCACTAACCAAGGAGGATACACATCATATTATGCATGAATATATGAATACATGAATGTGTCACAGTTGTTACCAACCAACATCTGTTTAAGCTATCAAGACAACTTATGTCATCAAACCATTGACTATCAACATGTACCATTTAGCTGCAAAAAATGTCATGAGAATGGAAATTTATTCAAATAATGTCCCCTCAATCAACATCAGCAGTGTTAGTGACCCTAATCTGAGAAAGATCATGAAGGATTTGAAAAAGTTACCCACATAAAAAGAACAAATAGGGAAATACCAAGGGGCTCATCAAGAGACAAACACTGAGGTGGTGATCGTTATGTGATATTATCAAATTAGGAGACTTAGAAGGGAACTTTCAAGAATGGTTGGAAATAGGGTGAAGAAAAACTCTCACATAAAAATGAAAAAGCATAAGCAAGTGGAAAAACAAAGTACAAAAGCCATTGCACGATATAGAAGTAAGTGGAACACATGGAAACAGAGAAGTTGGAGGTGATGGTATTGGAGGTAATGTATCTCCACTCAATAGTTGTAGCCTAGGAAAGTAAAAACTCATTAGCATTACTAGGAAAAAAAAAATAGAATTAATTTCCAATCCATATATCAAAGTTCAAAAAACCATGCAGCATTAGATAAAAGGTACAAATCATCAACCCTCTTCTTTTCTTGGAGTTAAAAAACAACAAATATGGAAAAAAAAGTAAGCCCTTAGAATATGAAGAAAAAGGGAGAAAAGGCAATAAACCATTGAAAATGGAGGAATCTTTTATCGGCTCTCAAAGGATAACTCTGATGGAAAAGTCCTTTACACAATTTAATCAATCTTATCAATGAAAGTCCTATCATGTAACATGAGAGGCTTGAATGGTAAATACAAACATAGACTTCTCAAAGTAAAAAATTCTTGGGAAAGACCATCAATTCATGTTACATGAAACAAATGTGGGGGATTTGATCGAGGTGGATATTAGTGGCCACCTTCTTATTCCACTTGGACCCCCAACACTGTTTCCTTTCAGTTTCCTTAATTCTAGCACAACTTTCTATTTTTGGTAGTTGTTAGGGTCTTGAACTTCCGGAGTCGTTTTGAGGCCCTAAATGACATTCTTTTGAAAAATGTGTCAAGATTATAGTCCATGGGAAGGGGTTTGACAGTAAAATTTGTTGTTCTTGGATAGGTATTTCTAATGAGGTATCGTGCATGCCAAACAAAGATCATATGGCCGAATTACGACCTCGGGAAGATGGTGTTCCAACTAATTCCAATAGGGCTCACAAACTTTTGGTGATTCATCTCCTAGGGTTAGGTTTTTGGATGTTTAGGGTCTTCCATTATTTCTCAATAATAAAAATGCCTCTGAGCTTCATTGTAACATAGTTCAAAAGGCATTTAGCTGTCACATCTCTTCTCGAAGATAAGCTACCATCGCCCGAGATAGTATGTTTACATTCTACATGTAAACAATTTGAGTATTTATCATTAATGAATTGAAGTTCAGTTTTTGTTGTAGCTTCATCTTTCTATTTAATTCTGTATTTCATTTCATTCCTGCATAAATATGGATTAGGATTACAGTTAGATAGAATTGCAAATATTATATAGAAGCATTGCAGACTAATGTCGATGAGTGTTATAGGGGCATTAGGTGGACTTGTGATATTATGGAATCCATAAGAAATAAATCTCATGGATTTATGGCTACCCACTAATCTCTCAAATTAAAATTCTAGAGAACAAGATCAATGGTCCATGTATTTATAACCCATGCCGATGACCCAATCATACCCAGGGAGAGACACACTTTTCTCCAATCCTTAAACCAAAATAAGGCACGAATAAGTTATTCCCCATGGATAATAAGAGGTGATTTCAATCTAGTCCAATTGTCAACAGGAGGAAAGGGGTAATATGCTGGGTAGAAGAAGATTAAATCCAATTCTTGTCCATGCTAGAGGAGCTCAAGTTGATAGATAAGAAAATTGATACACTTGGAATAACAAAAGAAGAGGGGAGACACATGTGGCTTCAAGATTATACATATTTTTAATCTTGGAATCATCAATTCCTTCATGAATTACCATTGAAGTGAAAGTTATTCTTTTGGCACTGGGCCATAGCATTGGATATCCGTTCGAAAGGAGTTCAAGGAATAAACCAGTTAGGTTTGAAATATTTTGGTTAAGACATCCTTACTTCAAAACCAACTTGGAAAGTTGGTGGTGAGAATATCCTTTCATCGATGAATCTCTTATGTATACATTTCAAAACAAATTAAAATTCATAAAAGAGCAATTGAAAACCCAAAATAAACAAGAATTTTCCCATATCCAAGGGGAAAAAAACCAATTAGAAGTTGAACAAACCCAAGAACAAATAATTAATGAGGGAAAAAATGAGGACCTAGTAAAAAGGGAATAAAAATCCAAGCAAAGCTAATAGAGAAAAAGCTCAAGAGATAATCTTATGGAGGTAGAAGTTGAGAGATTTATAGCTCAAGGAAGGAGCACGGAACTCTGAATTATTTCACTGATCAATGGTTCAACATCATCATCAAAACAAAATTTCATGCATCTGAACTCTTTAGTGAGAAAAAGTAGAGGAGAATAAAGATATGGAAAATGAGTCAGTATCTTACTCCAATGCAGGGAAAATTTTAAGAACCCCCCCTAAATTTACATATATAATAAATTGGTGAATCTCCATGGTATATAGGAAAAATGGAAGGCGATTTTATCAATAATATGATATGTATATATAATTTTTTGGCGAATCTCTCACCAGGCATGGCGAATATTTTACTCAATTATAAAATCTTGTGTTTATTGAATACACAAATGAAATCGTTGCATTTCTTTAAAATATCTTTTGCAATCAAAATTACCGAACTTACATATCAATAACCTGGTGGGTGTAGGATAAAATTCACCTGTGCCATTCACAGAAAGCATGAGAAAAAAACTAATATATATATAAAACCAAGAAAAATTCAAATTCATCACTTCTAGGGACCTCGTAACCACCGTGCCAATACACAAGTATGTTCCTGTTTGCAATTAGAAAAATTACCCAAATTACAATCTGTTTACTCCAGCATATGTTGGAAAGTTATAGAAAGATGACTAGTGCAATCAATCCATTCCTTTTAGCCTTGGATTTGTTTCAGTGTAGACCCAGAATTAAGATGGATCTAAGATGATAGAATTTCCCCTTTAAATAGTCTATGCTCACATGAATACCATGGTATTACCATGGGTCAATACCATGGGTTATCATAAACCTGGAGCTTAAAAATTACTATTAGTAATTTATAAAAATTAATAAAATTAATAGTTGATTTTTATTTTATTTTATATTTTAACCAAGCTAAAATGTTTAACATACATTAAATTACAACATCCAATTTTACTCTTGATCGAATCAAATATTTTTTCACTCTATGCTAGTTTGCATATCACGATATTTGATACCTCTCGGGGGTTAGTAGATCTAGAGTAAAGATGGATCTATGCTAGTTTAATTCCCCCATTTAAATAGGCTACATTCCATGTGAATACCATGGGTCAATACCATGTGCCATTTTGGTGAATACCATGGTTCAATACCATGTGCCATTTTATTGTTATTAATACTAATATTAGGGTTAATAATATTTTTTTGCATGCTATTAATAACAATCTAGTCCATGGTATTTGTCCCATAGTATTTTGCCCATAGGTTTCACCTAATATTTTGAGTGTTCGTAAATATAGGGTGACTTATGGAGTAAATATAAAAAAATGTTTTATTTGTTTACCATACATCTCGTTTATTTATATTTTTATTAATTTACCATACCTCTTTTACAAATATGGTATTTGGCCCATAGGATTCACTTAAATAAAACATCTTTCTTGAGCCTTCATAAATAGGGACTAAATATAAAAAGAAGTTTTATTTATTTACCATGCGTCTAGTTTATTTATATTTTTATTTATTTACCATACCTTTTGAGTAAGTATAAAAAGATGTTTTATTTATTTACCATACCTCCACTTTACTTATATTTTTATTTGTTTACACCCTTGCATGTATATAAGGTGACTTATGGAGTAAATATAAAAAATGTTTTATTTATTTACCATACCTCCCATTTATTTATATTTTTATTAATTTACCATACCTCTTTTATAAATATGGTATTTGGGCCTTTGGCCCATAGGATTCACTTAAATAAAACCTATTCTTGGAAATGGGCGAATGGATTCACTTAAATAAAACCTATTCTTGAAAATGGGCGAATGGAAGATTGTAACTCCTAATTTCAAGGGCTAAATTTACCTTTTTTACCCTCTCCCTTAAAATAAGGTGGGCTATTTGAGGTGATTTGTAAAAATGTACTATGATACAAAATATTCGCCCACTAAAAATTTAAAACCCCTTAATTTCGCCAAAGGGAAAACATTCGCCCCTAAAATTTTCTATGCTCCAATGATACGATTTTAGAACCTCAGTCAAGTAGAAATATAGCTATAATGAAAGCCAATAGAAGCATTCCATCCCTCAACTCTTCAGAGAAAAACAATTCTCTTCTCCATGAAATTTCTTTGTTGAATGTTGAGAAAGAAATCATGGAGATGCCTAAAGGTAAGTCCCCTCGTGTAGATGGATTCACTGTTGAGATCTTTTAAGATTGTTGGTCTATTATAGATAATGATGTGTTAAGTATTATGGAAAACTAGAGAAGAATTGCTTCTGTATCCTCAGCCATGGATGCAACCTTCATAGCCTTCATCCTTAAAGAAATCAAAGATGAAATCCCTCCTCATTTTGACCTATAACCCTTTGTAATTTCATTTATAAGATTATCTTTAAGGTCATTTTGAATAGGATTAAACTTATTCTTCCTAGTCTCACTTCACCCAAGCGAAATGGATATATAATGGGTCATAAGATCCTTGATGGTATCCACATTTCCAATGAGATAACACACTCCTTGAAAGCCACAAAGAACGTTGAATGCTTATCAAACTTGATCTTTCCAAAGCCTTTGATAGAATTACCTGGAAATATATATTCCATATGCTCACTTCTTTTGGGTTCACTAAAAGATGGATTCATTTGGTCATGGCCCTAATATCCAATTCATTTTTCTCTATCCTTAACAATACCCCAAAACCTCTGCCCATCAAGAGGAATTATGCAAGGGAACGCTTTTTCACCCTTTATCTTTCTTATAATAGTTTAAATATTGGGTCAATACATCAAAGACATTTTTGACTCCAATAGAATAAAAGATCACTCTTTTTCCAACTCTAGACTCCCCTCTTACTCACAGAAATTTGTTGATGAAACTCTTCCCATGGCTACTCCTACGACAAAAGAAGCTATCACTTTTAAAAGAATTTTAGAGACTTTATAGGTTGCTTATATAATGATACTCAATCTCAAAATATCCCAAATCATATTCTTCAACACTCTACATTTGATCTAGACCCACACCATTGATATTCTTGCGTTTCAAAGGATTTCTCTTCTATCCAAACACCTAACCCTAACCACCTACCTCCCCCTCCCACAAAAAAAAGAAAAAAACTAAAAACATCCTCCATTATGTAATATGGGAAAACCTTTTGCACAAAATTTAGAAAAGGATATCAAGTTGGATGTTTAGATCTCTCAACTTTACAAGTAGGTTAATCCTTGAGAAATTTATTTTCCAAACAATGACCCTTTATTTATTCTTAGTTCTAGCAACTCTAAAGAAATAATAAAAATAATATGTATCTTCAACAAAATTTTATTTGGGGAAGAGAAAACATTAATATGAAGTTGGCAATGGTAGTTTGCAGGAAAAGTCACCATCCCAAGTAAGCGAGAGGATTGGGAATTAGAGATCTTGATACCATGAGAAACATTTTGGTAGCTAGAATGTGGTTGAGAAGGCTCCACTTAACCTCACAATTATGGGTCTTTATGACTGACTCAACCTCTAGCGACTCCATAGGGAGTATTGTATGGAAAATATAGAATGCATAATTTTTGGGATTATTAGATAAAAGAAAAATTTTGAGAAGTGAGAGGATAAGCATGTTCCATGTAAGGGAGGAAGCATGAGACACAAGAACATGGGACATAACATGAACTGTTATGTTTTTTAGCAGAATAAATGATGGCCAGTTGTCAAGTTTTACCAAATTCAACTTTTTGTGAAACAATAGATGGTCATTACTTTCCCCTTCTTTATAATTGATATAGTTGATAAGAAATTATTGGCACAAAATTTATAGAATTAACTATTTTTGTTAATCTTATCTCAAATGACTAATATCCTAAAGGGAAAACAATGTTGTATTTATTGATTTTTGGGTAGCTACAGGAGGTATTCCCCATTTGCACAAGTTAAAAGAAAGTTTTTTTTTTTTTTTTTTTTTAAATAAAATAAGGAAGATTTAATTTAATTTGCAAAGAGACATGCCTCTTGGGAATCCTAATATCACTATAAAAAGACACTTAAACTTCTCTTTTAATCACTCACTCATCACTCTCTGTTCTCTCTCTGTCTCTCACATGTGGGAAGTAATATGAGGAAGAGGTTGAATTTTATAAGGAGTCAAGTTTATGAGACATTCAATGTTTGATCATGAATTTTCTAAGTGTAATTGTTTAATTATTTTGTGGGGTGTGCTAAAGTAATATCATAAATCATTGGAAGTAATTATCAGATGTCGAAAATTGTGCTTGCCTAATTAGCACTAAAAGATCAACATGGTATCATAGAAAAATTTATGGTGGGCAATGTCAAATTTTTTGGGGTTGTTGTTAGATTTTGGTAGCATCGGATGTGCTCTAGACATGAGAATTGGTGGAGAGGCTAAAGCACATGAGTTCTAAAGAACCCATAAACTGTTTGGTGAAATTCCACTTGGGTTGTATTTTATTAAAGTAATTAATATTTTTAATGGTGTTCCTGAGTCTAAACTTAGGAAAATTAAAGTATTAATGGGTATTAATCAAAATATGGGTGTGAATGTTCAAGAAAGCGGATCAAGTCAAGTTTTAATCTTAGTTGTTGATTAGAGACTTAATCTAAGCCATTGAAGTCTCAACGAGAAAAGTACAAGAAGGAGAATTGGGGTTCATTTAGAAACACACATGGAGAGAAAGAATTGATCTAGAGTTCAAATTACGCGGCTAGGAAACTGAGAATTTTGAACTAAGTGGTCATTCTGCAGCAGAGGGGCAGGGATAGTTCGAGAATACTTGGAAGAGTGGTGGAGAGCCACTAGTGGATGCAGGACATCATCTAGAGGGACTGACATTGGGCCAGTTTGGGCCCACGCAGGCTTGACGCAGAGCTAGAATGTCCAGCGCAGAAGTGAGGTGTCCCTCATGTAGAAAGCCATAAATTTTCGAGAAGCTACTGGAGCAACCGGGAGAGGTTGATGCAGAAGCTCCAAGATGTAGAAGAGACAACACAGAGGTGACAAAGGGTGTGGTGAAGTAAAATTATAAGTGCGGACACGAATGAATTCCTATAGCCCGATAATGGGTCTATCCACAACAGATACATTCTATGGAAGATTTCCTTAGGTTAGAATCAATCAAGAGGGCCTACCTCTTGGTTTTATCTTGCTTGATGATGTCCTCTCTTTTTCGCTCCAACAATATCTTGCTTCCTTCTTCAAACTCCTGAAACAAGTAAACAACAACAACACACAAACATAATAATAGACAAATTGCTATTCAACCTACTCAATGAGTCAAGAAGCATTAATACATGAATGTGTAATATTACAAAACATGTATAAAATTAATCAATAGTTTGATATATTAATATCAAAGAGAGATTGCAACCATTCATCTTAATGCCGTAGTCTTCCTCTGACAAGACCGGTTCCCACACACTTCTGCTAGCATTCCATGATGGCTACAAACAACAATATTTTAAAGGCTCTTCCCTTTAGAATTAACTCCAAACCAAACACACTTCTCCATCACACAATTAGATGGCTACAACTAGTAATAGCTTGCTTGTCTAATCAAAATAGTATACTTACACACAACAAAAATTCTAACTAGCTTGTTCTTGGGAAGAAGGGAGGTTTATATAAGGAATATGTATGGGAGATGGATCATCTTCTCATGGGAGAAGGACTTATCCTTTGAGGTAGTTCCATCATTATAGGGGAAAGGAGCCCAAACTTTCATCCTCGACCCTATCGACCAAACCATTTACCAAACTTCCGTTACGGAGCTTCTAGAGCTGGAAGCTTCAGCTCCAATTTAAATTTTTTTCCATAAAAGGACCGACACAACTAGAACACAGCTAAGTCACACTGATCAGTGCGGGGAATAGTGATAATCTCTGCACATCAGCGTGGGGGAGACAAAGGTCATTAGCACTAGCCTTGTAAACTGGGAAAAACAGAAGTTTCAGGAGAAATGGTGCAAAAGGGAAATGATCTGCTCATGAAGATGGACATAATGGGAATTTCTTCATGAAGGAAAAGCATGAGGGGTTCACTATAGAGGTCCTCCAGGATCAAGGAATCGGGAGTACTATGTAACAGATGCCCCCTAAAGTGTGAAGACTGAGCCAGAGTAACGGATGGAATGCTTTATAAGTTAGTGCAGGGAACTGGTCTGCCATTGGAAAACTTGCAAGCAAGTACAGATACATATACATAAACTGAGATCTCTATAAAATGATACATAAATTGTGGCATGGACGCAGCCATCCAGAGAATGATCATGTAAATGGATCCAGGTATGGGCACAACCATCTTTCAAAGATGATCATAACGAAACCAAGGTATGGCCGCAACCATCTAATAATGAGAAGGATCACATATGATAACTCATGGTCTGGTCACAACCAACCATCTGAAAGAGACATGCATATAATCATAACCATGTCACATCACTTCACAACCTGGACTCTTTGTGATCTGAGTCCAGGGTCTTACACTCCAACATGACCCAATTAAAGTATAGATTCTAGCATGCGAATAGATGTGTTGACGTCAAACATGCTAGAAAGTCACTTGGTTACCAGTTAATGATGTAAACTGTTAATAAGTGCGAGAGAAACCACCAATAATGAAAATGGCCTTCAAGGCACTATCAACACAATTTATGGAATGTGAATACAAGAACTGGAGTTGAACACCTGTGGAATCACTCGATCGAAAGCCAATGATGTGAACTTGTCATCGAGTGCAAGAACTTGCCATTAAGTCATGCAAGCTCTAAGGTACTGGAAGGGAGTCTCTTAGTCAACTTCCCAGATGATGAGCTGAAGTTGACAGAAAGCGATCGTGTCGAAGGAGGGCCATAATGAATCCCACATTATCAACGTGAGACGAGAGGATGCAAAATAATTTTGGATGATACAAAGAATCAAAGGTAAGTGTAACTGCAGAAGGACAACTCTTGAACATATGAGTGACACAACTAGAAGTTTGGAAGACAAAAATGGAAGATCAGATGGAAGACAAAAATGAGCAAACAAAAACCAAGAAGGTCAACGATACAAAGGAGGATGTCCCAAACCGACACGAAGCAAAGAGTGTTATGTTCAAGAGTGAGCTGCCGACACGACTGATAGATTTCCAAATTTTCCCCCACCATTTCTGGAAAATACCCTAATTATTTTTAAATCACAAGCTTGAAAGGGATAGCATATGCTTGCACTGTAAGTTCATCCTTCGAGTGAATCCAACCTAGTAAGTTTAACGAACCTTAGGAAGGAGAAGCTCATGTTCATCATAGTGACAAATCTAATGTCGTTTGATAGTTTAACGAGTCTGACAAAGGTGTAACTCAATATGTTTTCCATGTTTAGAGAGTTTGAAAAAGACATGTAAAAGAAAACTCTACATGGTCCCTTTTCGTACGTTTGTGTCTCTCGAGCCCGAAAAGGTAGAAAACAATACTTGAGAGAACCACTTGACCATTTCAGCCAAGGAGTACATTTTTTGTCAATAGTTACTCCCAACACAAAAAAGGGGTAAACTTATACTGGGAACATGACATTTCACATCCATTAACGAGTTCGAAACAACAAGGGCTCGACTATATTTTCACTTTTAAAGGGTCAGAAAAGTGCTGAAAGTGGACCCCCATTTTTATTCTCTTTAACGAGTCAAAAAGGGAAAAATACTCGGAAATCTTTTCATATGAGTTTAATGAGTCGAGAAAAGCACTGAAATGTGACTCATCGTCATCATCGAACATCCATCACCTGTCGTTGCACAAGTAAGGCAAAGTGTATTATCGAGTCCTTGAGGAAAAATAGGTCAAAAATATTTACAAAACCTGATATTTTCATTAAAAAAATGAGTAAAAAGGGGAAAAGTAAGTATATTTTTACCATTTACCATTTTACCTTTGTAGTGAAGACATTTTACCCACTTTTTCCCTAGCCTTTTCGGAGCATATTACGGGAGATCCGGGAGGTCAATCGATGAGCCGTCAGTTCCAGGTAATAGCCGAAGCCCTGAGCTCCATTTTCATGCTATTCATTTCTGTTTTTAGCCATTTTTTAGGATTTTTAGGAAGGTTTTTTAGAAATTTTTTCGCCCTCGGTTGACGCAATTTCTAGGCACAGATCACGCCGATCGAGGGTGACTTGCATAACCATCTGCGTTGACCAGTGCGACTATTTCTAAAACAGGCGCGCTGGTGCCATGGATAGGGAAAAATCATTTTTCCTCAAAAACTTACCGTTAAAACTTGAATTTTATGTGTCAAAATTGATCACTGACTTAAATAAATGGATTTTGCAAGAGAGAAATTGTCGAAAATGGTGGATTGGAAGGAAAGAGAACACGAAGATGTTGACAGCTAAGCATTGAACGATCCAAATTTCCTGGAGGATTTGAGGGCTTGCGGGCTCCTCAAAATTTTCCTTACACTAGGGATGCGGGCCCAGCCTGAGCTGCTTCGATACTTGATAAGCCTTTGGGACATAAATCACGAGATTTTTTTCATTGGGGACTAGGAGCTGGAGTTGACAACTTCAGACATCACTGGACTGTCTTGCAGAGGTGAGCCAGTGAACTTGTATGGGTCACGTCCGGTCGGGGCAAGCATATCTTCTCTGTGTGCTGAACTTTGTCCTGAGGCCTTGAAATCCAAGAGTGGGAAGATAGAGATTTCTAGTGTGCGAGATTTGACACTGAGGGTGCTTCTGTTGACTATCAACAGAGTGGCGAGGTCCCATGTAGAACATGAGACTAACAAGTCGAAGTTCATTTATGCTATTGACTGCACAGCTCCCACGATATTCAACTAGGTAGAGCCCATGAAGATGAAAATCAAGCACCAGTTGTCCAAGGCCAAGGTGGAGAATGTTAGTCCCCTAAATTGTCCACATTCTTGTCCTTTTTTTCCTTTATAAGCCATAGATATTTACTTATGTTTTACCCTTTTCGCATACCCTCATCCTACACTAGTACAAACATGGTGATATATTTCACATGTACTTTATTTTTCATATTTTATTTAAATTCAGCATTTATTTAATTATTTAATTTAGATTTCTTACTTTCAATGCACTTTTGTAACTTATCCTTATCTCCAATAAATACTTGGAAAATAAATCCACTTAACATGACTGTTGATTTAAGTGCAGGATCGGATCTTGCACTATTGCCAGCGCAACGAATCTGCACAAAAGATCCAGACTTTCCTAACCACCACCACGTTATGTGCATCATTGGCCACGAAGACCAGAACAGCCAAAGGCAGCCAAAGACAAGACTAAAGTTGCAGATTTCTTGAATAGAAGCTGAATATTTGGCCCACTGCCAGCAAGTTCAATTGTCTATATTTAAAAGCCAAGAGGCTAAAATCTACATTTTGTTATGTAAACGGTTGACCAAATGGCCTGTACTAAGTTTAGTAGTTACAGCCTTGGGCCGATGGTCTATAAATCACAAAATGTAGATAGAATTAAGGAGATGACAGATAGAGGAGATAACAACACTGTGTTCCAAACGTATTGTATATTTTGTTATCGCCCAAATCTCGGCTGGACTCTGTATTCCACGATGTACTTTGCCTTTGCAAATTAATAGAAAGAAGGAGCTCCGCCTCATGCCTTTCAAATCTTATCTGTTCTTTTAAGCCAATGAGTCTGATCTGAATTACTGAGTAGCGTCGTTTCTTAGAAGGGAAACGAGTTGGCTGGCTAGGGCCTAGCCAACGTTGCTTATTTACCCTATTTTCGATTTCATATTTATTTATGTGTTCTTATTGTTAAAGTGTGATTTAATTGAATTCTATTTCCATGCACATATATTCCTGTCAAAGTGTGAGCGGATCCGTTGTGTGAATTAGTTAGATTTACTTTCCTGCAATTTCCTTTCATGTAATTTATTTCAGTTGGTTTTCCCCGCCTGGTCCAAGCAGGAGAAATGAACTTGCACCAGTGCACGTTGGTGTGATTAATCCTTTTCCCTTTCCCACAATTTATTTTCATGCAATTCCTTTTGATTGGTTTTCCTCGCCTGGTCAAAGCAGGAGAAATGAACCTGCACCAGTGCATGTTGGTGTGTTGCAGCAAGTATTTCTAGTCTCTTTCATGCAATGTTTCTTTTCCGTTCTTCTAAGTAATATATATGCAGATGGAAGGTTAATTATTTAGTGGTTGTTTCTAGTTATGGTTATTTAATTTCATTTTACATGTAGTTAAGATTGGAAACATTTATTTTTACATGTGCAAGTTATTTATGCAATTAAGTTTCATTTGCAATAGTTAATGCTTATTTCTAGAATCGATAACTAAGTGCAAGGAACTCTGCTCAAGTGCAAGAACTAGTTTCTTGTCATAGGATCCAAGTGGTTAGAACCCTTGAGGTTCGAGCCCTTGCATGAAGTCAAGAATCTTTGGTAAGACACAACTTATACCACTTCCATAAATCTTTGTGCCTGCACTAGTGCAAGAAGATTGCGATAAGTGCAGGACTGACTAGTGCAAGAAGGAAACCTTTAAGAAAGCAGGTTTAAGGGACCACTTTACGAGACTGCTAAAGTGTTTCTACTAAAGAGGAATATAAGCATATACTCAGTGATTAAATATTGATTAGTTGGAGTGATTTTCTTTTTATTTTGATTCCTTTGAAAATGCATTCTTTCTTGTTCCAACACTAGATTACTTTGATGATTCAATTGTATTTTACTCTTTCCAATTCAATTTTTCAAGTTCCCATTCAAGAAAGTAGGAATTTACATCAAAAAGGTTCATACCATCTCTGGTATTGCCTATGATTCATCTCTAATTTTATGGATCCCCTGGGCTAACAATTAAGTGTTGAGGAGTTTTCTTAAGTGCAATTCCTACACCCAACATTTTGGCACCATTTCCAGGGAGGCGATTAGATTTGGTAAGAATTTTCTGTTTGATGCAATAAGGTTAAGTTTGCTTTTATATTTTTCTGCAGTGTGCTTCTATTATTTGGGAAAGTTTTTTAAACGAATTTTACTGGTATTGAGTATTCTTTGCAGCATTTTATTAGAAGTTGCTTTGTTATTCTTGTTTTGATATGGATGCCTAGAAGAGGTAGGGGTCCTAAGCCCATGAAGGGCCAAGGAAATACTGATAAATCTGAAAACAATTTTCATATTGGGTCTTCTCCTGCAGGCAGGAAGTCCAGAATTCAAACCCATCACATAGGAACAATCCACCTGGACTCTGGTGACAACAGCTTAGGTGTGGTTCAGCCCAAAGAGGGGAAGGAGGAGACTAGTAGTAGTCAATCTTCTCAGCCTATTGAGAGCGGTTCACGTGAAGGGGAAACAATGGCAGATCGTGAAGATCATGCAGAAGGAACTGGTGAAAACCAGGTAAATGAGGAACAATCCACTTTTGAGTTTCCAATTGTGGATCCCGATACTATTGCACAGATGAAGAATATTCCACCATCAGCTCTCCCTCATTTCCATGGTAAAGTTCATGAAGATCCTGGCTCTTTTTTTTTTTTCGAGTTTGATCTTTTGTGTAGAAGTTATGATTATTTAATTGAAACTCAGAAGTTGAGATTGTTTCTTGCTACTCTCAAAGACTCAGCTTTGTGCTAGTTTATGGGGTTAGGAGGGAACACCATAACTTCTTGGGATCAGATGAAGAGAGTGTTTTTGTCAAAATATCAAGAATATTTCAAAACTCGGGAAATGCAAGATGAAATCTTTACAATTGTGTAGAATGATGATGAAACTCTTGAGGATTACTTAGAAATATTTCTATATATTTTACAAAGGTCGAAGCTTAAGTTTGATTCTAGTACTATTAGACCTTTTTTCTTGTGTGGACTTACTGATGATGCTAGAAATAATTTGAACCTATTAGGACAAGGTGATATTCTTAGAAAACTTTTGATCAGATTTTTGATTTGTAAAGGAAATTTTCAAGGAATCAGTATAGATCTGGTAGAGGAATTCAAAGTAGAAACAGAAAAACTGAATCTACTGATGCTTTGATTATTGGACTAGAAAATAAAATGGAAAATATGAAAATTTATATTATGAATACTGTTAGAAAACAGTTAGACTCTTTGAAGTTTTAGAAAAAACTTATAAAAGAACAAGATTCATTATGTATTTTCTGTCCTAAATGTAGAGATAGGCATCCTCCTAAAGAGTGTCCTCTTAATTTGAAGGAAACTAATAAGTGTGTAGAAATTTTGAATAATTTAACACATATTCAACAGAGATTAGCCTGATCATGTACTATTACGGAATACATACACAATACATAAGCTCCTCTACGTTGATCATCAATATAGTAGCATCAATAACAATAAAACATCAAGAGCATTCACACATTAACACAATATGTAACCCGGGGAAAGCATCTCGCTAAAAACCCCAACTATCTGTATATTAATGATTGAGACCATGTAACATTACAAAGTACAATGCTTATCACAAGCAATCCAGTACCAGCTCCACCTGTTACACACAATACAACTAAGATCTGATCTCCAAATCTTTTCCACTGCTTGCCTGTCTCCACTGCTCAATACCTGCTCAAGAATGAATGAGAATGGTTTACCAAACTCGTATTTCACCTCCAAAGAATCACTCACACTGTGTTAGACATGAGCAGAGGCTATAATACTGGGAAAATACATGAGCAAACTCATTGGCATACTCAATCCCTTGATTGTGCAAGATCTGATGCACAACTATAGTCACAATTGATAGCAATTTGATTCTCTAACACCTGTCCCTGCTGAACTGAACATGCACTGACATGCAACTGAGTTAATTGATGTATTCTATAGTTTTATTATGAGTTAAAACTTAGTTAAACAACTCATCATTAGTCTATTTGCAATTAGACTAACTATAAATAGTTTAACCAAGTCAAACTAAACACAACTCCATCAACTCCACAATCAACTCCACCAAACTCAACTGATTGAGTTCTAACTGAAGTCATGCATGCAACAACTCAACTGACTCATAAGAAAAGTGTACTTCCTTCTAACAGCTGCATGGGCCACATCTATAGCTCAAATTGAAGTGCTCCAAGAGAATAAGATCAAGTTTATAGTCCAAATATTATTATGAGACAATAATATATGACTTTTCTATTTTGGACAGCCAGTCTAAAAATAGACTTTGATCACTCCTGCTGTGATCACTCTTGCTGTGGTCACTCCTACCGTGATCACTCCTGCTGTGGTCACTCCTACTGTGAACATCCTTATTGTGGTCACTCCTGCTGTGATCATCCCTGCTGGGATCCAAAAATAGAACTTGCGCCATAATTTGCCTACGGGCCCACTTAGTGAAGGCGACTCTTTTCACTAAGCTCCATCATCTTGTTGCAATCTCAACACTCCCTCTCGACAAGATATGGATTATCAGCAACCCTTATCTTACCTCGGTGGTATTCGAATTTGCTCCTCGTGAGAGCCTTCGTCAGAATATCAGCATCCTGATCCTCCGTTGGAATGTATGAAAGCAACATGATCCTCCGCTGCACACAATCTCTGATATGATGGTACCTGATGTCAATATGCTTAAATATATCATGAAATATAGGATTAGCTGAGAGTTTAATGCAACTATGGTTATCACAGTAAATCACAGTAGGATCCAAATGAGAACCGAACAAACCAACCAGGATCTTCCTCATCCATATAGCCTCGCATGCAGCCAAACTTGCTGCCATATACTAGGCCTCCACTGAACTGAGTGCCACGGATCTTTGCTTCCTGCTGTACCAAGAAACTGCTATCGATCCAATACTGAAGACCCCTCTGTTGTTGGGAAAAGTATCCAATACGGAATGACCCTATCCCACTCTAAGGGTGATAGTACCTCAGCAACAACCGAATGCAAAGCTATTCAAGATTACTTCTTTATGAGATGTAAGAGAGAGGAGGAAGAGATCCACTAATCGTTATCTTCCGCTAATGATTGATCCAATCTTCCTTCTTTGCTGCTTGCTCCCAGCTCCTTGCTCTTTCACTGGCCCAGCTACACAAAGATCCTGCAAAAGCACAAGAAAAGGAAACTACAAGAAGCATACATCCATAATTGATTCAAGGATTAGAATAAATCAAATATACAAGCATCAATACGCCACAAAGACACATGCATATAGAAGAACCTCAAATGCTTTATTAATGGAAGAAGTAAAGTTCTGATAGCGTTACAACCATAAGAGGCCCAATCCAGCAACACCTCCCAGCAGAAAGAAATCTCCTCTTCACCTCCTTCAAGCAAATGACCCAATAGTTCTATGCACAAGCCAACAACACTTCCTTACGTTCACAAGATTCCAGCCTCCTTAGACCTCATGAGAGAGCTCTATATATAGGAGTTTTGGAGAAAGGATGAGTCAGCTTGAGGCTGGCACGAAGCTGACTAGTGTCCTCTCCCACTTCAGTTATTCTTCAGTTCTTGAGTCCACTTGGAGTTTCTTGCTTCCACTTGGAGATCTAGATCCTCTTACTCATCACAAGGCGAATTCCCTGATCCAAGTGTCATTTTGGAAGCTTCCTGGGCATTTGACACCTTGCAGAATGACTGTGCCACTTGGCCAATCTCGCCCAGCGCAGGTAGCCTTCATTAGATTTGACATTCAGCGCAGGTACAGAGTGGAGCAGTTGACATTCAGCGCAGATGCTCAGTGGAGCAGTTGACATGATCCAGAATTAGCTTGTTTTTGAGTGTTTTCAGGTGGAGAACTGATATTTAGTGCTGTGGTTTGCTGACCTTGTTCCTCTAGGAGTAGGAACAACATGTTTAGGGACTTTGGATCCCTCAGATTATTGACATTTCATGCTTCATGTTGTTAGGCACAAAAATGTCTATAACAGTTGCCCCCTAAAGTATGAGGTCGTTTATCGGGTGAAATGCTTTATCAGGAGGATCCGAAGTTCATTCAATCGCTGAGAGGCGCCCTGAAATAAAATACAATACAATACATTATTTTTCATTCTGCTTTCATGATCTAGCTGAGGCGGGCATTCCCATGCTCAGCTTTATAAATTCATTTTGGTACATAGAACAGACGATCGTCTGATGGTAGACTGATAATTCTCTGCTGAAATTATCATCCTTTGAGTAGTATGATCATCTGCTGCAATGATGTACATATCAAATGTCTTTATATTTCCTGAATATATATCGCAGCCCGGATGGATGAAACTAGATCCGGGGTCTTCAAAACTCGTTCGATCTTCACTCTAAGTACAAGTCGATCCATGTGAGAATTACGCTGAAGTCGAACATGGAAAGACATCGCTTGATTACCGGTCAATAATGTAAACCGTTAACAAGCGCGAGAGGAATCACCAATAATGACAATGACCCTCAAGGTACTGCAGTACAATTCACGTGGTGTGAATAAAGGACTTGGCATCGAACACCACGCAAAATCTTCTGGTCGAAGGTCATTGATGTATACCTGTCGCCGGAAGTGAGAAACTTGCCATTGAGGCATGCAAGCTTCAAAGTACTCAAGGGGTTGTTCCTAGATCAACTTCTTGGATAATGAGCTGAAGTCGACAAGAAGCGATCCGTCAAAGGAGGGCCATAATGAATCCCACATCAGTGACACGGAACAGAGCTAATGATTTTAGTGGAGGTGAAAACAATCTGTGAAATATGATTCAGGGTGGCGATCATGGGTGAATGAAGGATAATGTATGGCAGTGGATGGGACACGGTTGACTCTCTCTGAACAACATCTCTTGAACATATAACGACACTGATGTGATGAATTGGTAGCATTACCCCAAATGTGGATGGTTTGGCGAGGACCATGGTGATGAGACCGGTGAATGAAACAACCCAACCCGATGTGATACGGAGGACAAAGTGTCGTGTTCAAGAGCGACTTGCTACCATTAAAGCTTTGAGGTTCTCCCAATTTTTCCCCAGTCATTTCTGACCAGTACTTCTTTATTTTTGTCAAGATTGAGGAGGATAACATATGCTTGTTCTATAACCTGCCCTTCGGGCAAGCCCATCGCTATGTTTTAGCGAGCCTAGCGATAGGGAAACTCGTTCTCGTCTAAAGACAAGTTTGTCGCTATTTAATCATTTTAACGAGTCTAACGACAAGGAAAACTCGGTCCTTTTCATTTTTAGAGAGTCTAAAAAGGTACAGAAAGTTAACTCCAAAATTCCTTTTTCGTCATCTAATCCCTTAAGTCCGAAAAAGTATAAAACAATACAGAAGGGATGAGTTTTCGATTACTTTAACGAGCCGAATAAAACAAGCGCTCGACCTTTTTGTGTAATAATCCCTCAGGTCCAAAAAGATTAAAATCTAGAGGAGGGATAGCTCTTCCGGTCCTTTTAACGAGTTGGAAGGCCAAAACTCGGCAAACTTTTCATATTTTACGAGTCAGGAGAAAAGAGCTCAAAGAAGACTCGTCTTTTGAGGAACGAGTGATAAATAGGGATAGCAGCAGATTCCAGGTACAGGTTGGAATTTTCCAATCACGGCAGTGTCACAAGAATGGCTAAGTGAAATCACTCTTCGCAGCTGTTCCTCAAAATAGGTAAAAAATCATATGGAGGTGAACGATTGGCCAAATGGAATGGAGGTGGCAGGTGCAAACACGACCAAGGCTTTTTACGGCTAATAAATTTACGATCACAATGGTTATTTACCGGAATAGGTTCATTTTTTAATGAGCTTAAACTTTGGAGGAAACTCTTGCTCACGCTTTTCTATTTTTTAACGAGCATAAATTCCATGGTAAAACTGCTCGATCTTATGTTTATTTTTTAACGAGCATGAACTATGTACTAAAACTGCTCGGATCTTGCGTTTATTTTTTAACGAGCATGAACTTTATGCTAAAACTGCTTGATATACCAGTCATAAGATAAGAAATGTCTCCTGCAAGATTCCAATTTTTATAGAGCTTGCACCTCACATAAGCTATGCTCCCTCTCATCCTTTCTTTATGCAAGTTCGGAAACAGCTAATCCCAAAAACAGATAAATAACCACTCCTAGCTTGCACTCCAAAAGGTTTGCATGCCCCCAGGTATAAAGTAGAATTTCAAGGCTGCCCCTACTTATCCGATAAAACATTTGTTTTAAAGGGTGAGGCTTGCCTCTTCCTGGTTACCCAAAGATTGTTTTGTTAACACCATCAAACGAAAACACTTCCTCGGAACTGTCTACCGAAGTAGACAATGGTGAATGACCTTTGTCAAACAAGTAACCTTATCAAAAGAATCCTGTTCTAGAACAACCCCTCTTCCTTCCACGGACGGGGTACGGACTAGTCATATTCCTTCGCGGAAATTCTACTTTATACCCAAGGTTTCCTCTGCCCGAAGCAGACCAGGATGCATGCCCCCTAGGTTCCAGTCCCATCTTTCCGAATCACTCGCACTCATCGGGAAGGAGGACTGGGGGGGGAGACATTTCTTGGGTGAATAGACCATTGAGGGTTGGTATTTGACTATTTGCGATGCGTGATCCCGGAAATGAAAGTTGGTCTACGAGCTTGACCATTCTTCCTTCGTGTGGAAAACACATTACTCTAAAGAGTGAGGAGACTATAGCTCCCATGCAATATATATAGTCTCGTCCAAGGAGTAGGTTATAATCCAAGGGTCCTTGAACGACCATCACGTTCATTTGAACAATCTTCCCTTTCAATGTAACAGGCACATTGGGGAGGATCCCTAACGGTCGACTGGTTCCTTTATCAAAACCCGAGAGATTTCTCATCTCAGGAAAAAGCGTCGGGGAACCCAATGCTTTCCAAGCAATAGAGGAAAGGATACTCACAGATGCCCCTTCATCAATGATAGTTCCAGCCATTACCATTCTGTAGATTTGGACTATGATTCTGAATGGTATACTGGCTGGTAACCGGGGTCTGCCTAGTTGGTTCCAATCAAAGGACACAACCAGGTTGCTTGGTGGTGGGACCGAATACACGGCCGGATACGATCCTGACGATGTTCCTTCCTGCGATAAAGGAATGGGCGCATTGCCCTGATGCTCATCAGAGTCTGTGTTGATGAAAAGAATCTGGATGGTGTCATCCTTATTCTCTTCAGTGAGGGTGTCACTTGAAGATGAATCTTCAGTGACGGTGTCATTCGAGGATGAAACCTCTGAAGGAAGAACCGGGTCAACTGCCGTATCGACCTTTAGACTTTCGTCTGGTCTGGATTCAGTAGGTTCATTTTCAATGACTGACGCTTCAGCTGACCACTTGAGCGGGCCAGCTGTATTTTCAACCAACGAAGGACTTGGCACGAGTTTTTTTTATCCAGGAGGAAGCATTACCAGTGAAACCGGACGATCTTCCAAAACTCTCTTCGCTTCGTCTAAGAAGGGACAACGGTGGATGGCGTGATCGCCTTTACACAGTTTGCAGGGGGATCTTGCTCCCCCTCTTTGTCTTGAACCTTCACTTTCGCTGGTTGACGATAAGCATTCAACATGGCTATCAGAGGTTGACGCTCCCGAATTGTGCAACCGAGGGGACCAGTCCCTTAGTATCTGGGGAATACAGGGACAATCTCTATGGAAATGGTCTCCTTTACATATGGCACATGGCAATTTAGGCCCGGTCTGTGCTGTGTGTGGATTTTTGTTAGATGTCTTTTGCTTGCCCCCAGTCGCCTTAGGCTCCTTCTTCTTCTTCTCTCTCTCCTTCTTCTCCTTCTTCTTCATGGGAGCTTGGCTTTTACCGGCTCTACCTTGCGAAGATGAAGGATTGGAGGAAGAGTTATAGGAAGTTGAAGGCTGGTGGGCAGCTCTAGACTCATCTAACTGTTGACTCGACTGTTCAGGAACCATGGTGGTCTGAACTACATTGGTTGAGAATAGCCAAATAGGCAGGCCAATTGTCAGTCCTGGAAGCGACAATGTGGCCATGTGGGGCACACCAACTTCTCCCCAAGAGGAGAATGGACTAGGATTTCGATCATGTGGAATTCCTTGGTTGGGGCGTTCCATGTTCTCAACTTAAGATCAACGTGGGAATAGGAGGTGATTATGTTCCGTTTAAAATAAATTTTATAACGACGCTTAGACACAACTTGCTTTTTCACTTTTTAAGAGTCGAGAAAAAGCTAAAGATGACTCTAGTCTCCTTTGATGTTTTAACGAGCCCGAAGTGACAAATGCTCGGATGCACTTTTTCAGTTATAGAGTTTGAAAAAGGCCAAAAGAAACTGCTCTGGAGTTCTAGGCAGAGGGTGTGCCAAACTTTTCGCAAAACCACAAAATACGTTTTACGGTACGAGTGGTCGATCTTCGTGAATGCTGTGTTCACTGCATTGCGATTAGTAGGGCGACTGACACGGTTTCCTATGGATAAAGGCTTTATCCCTATAGGGGTCTCCCAATATATACGCGACGGTACGTGGGAGCACAAGTCCGTATTGATACTTATCGCTTCACCGTGGAGGAATCACCCAACCACTCAATGCTAAGATATCACGTTTAACGACGCCGGAACACGTCTCTAGCTTAGACCTCTATGTGTTTGCGTTATGTTTCAATGCGTTGTTATGTAAATTCAATTTATTTTAAGGTTGATCTTGTTTAGCAGTTTGCCTTTATGGATCACCACGAGATGTATAGTAACACTCCTAAATGCAGTCTAAGATGATAAGCAAGCTTTTCAATCTTTCAACTTTGAAAATCTTAACTACTGAGGGAAAAGAAAGATAACATCTTTTCACACAGATCATAGAGCACACACTAATGCACTTTTTCCTAAATCAACATGCAAGCTGTCATAATGCACATGCACAATGCAAGTATTTCTTTTCTCTTTCTTAATGTTTGTGCGACACAAAAAGAAAGCTGTTGTATAACTTTGAATTCAATTTCAAGTGAAAGCAAACAAGCTTGTCCAAAATCAAAAGACACCTTAAGATTTACTTGTTTCGACACTAGAAATATATAAATCCAAACCATATGACGAAAGCAAAAGCTCAATCAGCTATGAACAGCAAATAAACTAACTCTTAAGATCAGAACGACACTTAATCACAGGTCTAGATCTAAGAGGCCACAGCAAGACTAGTTCACTTTCGTTATGGGAAACTGTAAATGATACAAGAAATACACAAAGAACAAACACAGTTTCTTTATACAACCGAGGCGGAAATGTGGCAAGGAAAGTTGGTTTCAGATAGGCACATTGACTGGTAACAGGCAGCAAAAACAAGAGTGAAAACAGGGCAAGAAACAGCAGGAAACCCCAGTAGCACAAGGCAAGACTGGTCCAGCGCAGGTGGAACACAGGCAGTTTGACCTTCAGCGCAGGTAGCCCCTTCGGGAACTGCGCTGAAATGCAGACAGCCTTCACACAACCTGCACTGAAGAACGAAACTTTCGTTTCTCTTGGTTTTCGAGTCACAGATTGCTAAAAAATTCACAGTTTTTGGCCAAATCAGAAGCTATCAGTCAAGGACACACTAAGGGATGACAAGGAGGATGAAAATCTATCACTAAGAGCTTATTAGAGTCCTTTTGGATCAGCTCTTCAAATCATAAACTTGCCCAACAACTGAGCTAGAGTAGCTGCCCTCTAATTTGCATTTGAAAGATCCAAATACAGTTCGATTCGGTACTCCCTTTGTTTATGAAATGAATAGCAAAAACACAAACAACCAACAAGATACGCTACCCAGCGGAGTCGCCAATTTGTTGTTGGGAAAAGTATCCAATACGGAATGACCCTATCCCACTCTAAGGGTGATAGTACCTCAGCAACAACCGAATGCAAAGCTATTCAAGATTACTTCTTTATGAGATGTAAGAGAGAGGAGGAAGAGATCCACTAACCGTTATCTTCCGCTAATGATTGATCCAATCTTCCTTCTTTGCTGCTTGCTCCCAGCTCCTTGCTCTTTCACTGGCCCAACTACACAAAGATCCTGCAAAAGCACAAGAAAAGGAAACTACAAGAAGCATACATCCATAATTGATTCAAGGATTAGAATAAATCAAATATACAAGCATCAATACGCCACAAAGACACATGCATATAGAAGAACCTCAAATGCTTTATTAATGGAAGAAGTAAAGTTCTGAGAGTGTTACAACCATAAGAGGCCCAATCCAGCAACACCTCCCAGCAGAAAGAAATCTCCTCTTCACCTCCTTCAAGCAAATCACCCAATAGTTCTATGCACAAACCAACAGCACTTCCTTACATTCACAAGATTCCAGCCTCCTTAGACCTCATGAGAGAGCTCTATATATAGGAGTTTTGGAGAAAGGATGAGTCAGCTTGAGGCTGGCATGAAGCTGACTAGTGTCCTCTCCCACTTCAGTTATTCTTCAGTTCTTGAGTCCACTTGGAGTTTCTTGCTTCCACTTGGAGATCTAGATCCTCTTACTCATCACAAGGCGAATTCCCTGATCCAAGTGTCATTTTGGAAGCTTCCTGGGCATTTGACACCTTGCAGAATGACTGTGCCACTTGGCCAATCTCACCCAGCGCAGGTAGCCTTCATTAGATTTGACATTCAGCGCAGGTACAGAGTGGAGCAGTTGACATTCAGCGCAGATGCTCAGTGGAGCAGTTGACATGATCCAGAATTAGCTTGTTTTTGAGTGTTTTCAGGTGGAGAACTGATATTTAGTGCTGTGGTTTGCTGACCTTGTTCCTCTAGGGGTAGGAACAACATGTTTAGGGACTTTGGATCCCTCAGATTATTGACATTTCATGCTTCATGCTGTTAGGCACAAAAATGTCTATAACACCCTCTTGATGTGATCTTTCTGTCCGTTGGGCTCCCTGCCCAATCTGCATCCGTGAAGCCACATAGCTTCACCTCATCCTCCTGTCTGTACCACAAACCATATCCCGATGTGCCTCTCAAGTAGCACAATACATGCTTGCGCGCCTTCCAGAAGAGCTTGGTAGGCTTAACCATAGCTTGTGAAAGCTGGTTAACTGCATAGCATATATCGGGTCGTGTATTAACCAAATACATCAGCGACCCCACCAACTGTCGATAAACAGTGGCATCCACTTCTTCTCCCGAAGTGGCATCCTTCTTCCTCGAACCTCCAAGAAGAGGAGTATCAACAGGCTTGCATCCATGCATGTTGAACTTCTCCAGTATCTCCCGAGCATACTTGCCTTGAAAAACAAACAGTCCACCACTGCGCTGCCATATTTCCAATCCTAGGAAATAGTGAAGGAGGCCCAAGTCCTTCATCTCAAACTCTGTAGCAAGATCCTTCTTGCATGACAGTATCAACAGCTCATCACCCATTAGAATCAAATCATCAACATACAGTACAATGATAAGCAACTTACCCTCCACCACAATCTAGTGTAGGTTAGGATCCACCTCGCTCTTGGAGAATCCAAGTCCTATGAAATAACTGTCTATCCGTGTGTACCAAGCACGTGGTGCTTGCTTCAACCCATACAACGCTCTCTTGAGCCTGCACACATGCGACTCACTGCTGAAGACCTCAAAGCCTTCAGGCTGCTCAATGTACACCTCCTCCTCAATGACTCCGTTGAGGAACGCAGTCTTCACATCCATCTGATGAATGTGCCATCCCATCTGCGCTGAGAGAGCAAGAATCGTCCGTATGGAAGAATACCTTGCGACAGGTGCAAAGGTCTCCTCATAATCGATCCCCTCTATCTGTGAAAAGCCTCGAGCAACAAATCTTGCCTTGTACTTCTCTACACTCCTGTTAGTTGCCTGCTTAACTTTGTAGATCCATCTCGAACCCACCACTGATTTCCCTTCCGGTCTAGGAACAATCTCCCATGCACTGTTTCTGACAATATAATCATACTCTTCCACCATGGCGTCTACCCATGCGGGATCCTCCACAACTTCCTCGAAAGAGGATGGCTCAGTCACAACACACTTGCTCATAAGAGCCATGTATCCAGTGTACCGATCAGGTGACTGTCTCTGCCTGCGTTGGGCTGTAGGTGGTCCTACAACTTTCTCTGCATCTTGAGCCAGTCGCTCAGCTTCTGTCAAGCGCTTTCGCCCTCTGATGGTTGGTGCTGCATGAGTGGTCTCTTCCACTCCATGAACCTCGTCCTGTGGCTGATCCACATCCTAAAGCTCATCCTTAGGAACTAATATCTCCTCATCTGCATCCAAGTGTAGCTCCCTCTCAAGCGAACACTTCATGGCTTTCTCCTCCTGAAATTTTATATCCCGTCGCACAACAGTTTTACCACTGTCTAGCAAATACACACGATAGTTGTGAGGCGTATCAGTGTACCCCACAAATATCCCAACCTTAGCGGTCGGCTCCAACTTCTTCCCGGCATCCTTCGTCACATGCATGTAAACGTTAGCACCAAAAATCCTCAAATGAGAAAGATCAGGCTTCTTACCAGAATAAGTCTCCTCGGGTGTACTCATGCCAAGTATCTTGTGAGGACAACGGTTCTGCACATAAACTGTTGTATTGCATGCTTCCGCCCACAAGTGAAGGGGTAGGCCCTGATCATGCAACATTGCCCGTGCAGCACCCACAATCGTTCTGTTCTTCCGCCCAGCTACCTCGTTCTGCTGTGGGTTATGGGGAGCTATGAGCTCCCTACGAATCCCTTATGCCTTGCAGAAATCCCTGAACTCGTCCGAGATGTATTCACCACCATTATCACTCCTAAGAGCCTTCACCTTCTTCCCCGACTCCTTCTCGACTAGTGCTTTGAATTCACAAAACTTTGAATAGTCTCGCTCTTCTTCTGCATGAAGAAGATCCAACACTTACGAGAGAAATCATCAACAAAAATCACATAATACCCGTGTTTTGCTGTCAAAGCAACTGAGAAAGGTCCACACACGTCTGTGTGAATTCTATCAAGGATCGTCGTGGCACGACTATCCTTCTCGTGAAAGGTGGCTTTCACAAACTTCCCCAAAGTACACCCCTTGCACTGATCTGATTGTGCAAGTGTGTCTTTAGGAAGCCCTGTAGTGATATGTTGCAGTATCTTCAAGGCTCCATGGTGAAGGTGACCCAATCTCCTGTGCCACAACTCGCCATCATCCCGGCTCATCAATCCTTCTGCCTTGCCTGCCATTGCTGCGCATCCATCTACATGCAACTGATAAAGGTTCCTCACTCGAAACCCTATCTTCCGGGTCTCACCAGTTGCCTTGCTGCACAGGAAGGCCTTTCCCTCGCTAAAAACAACATCATACCCCTTGTCTTCTAACATCGCCACTGAGATGAGATTCTTCTTCAATCCTGGAACATGCATGACTTCCTTCAATACGAAGGGTTTACCAGACTCCCTCTTAAAGGAAATGGTACCGATACCGGTCGCACTGTATCTACCATCATCGTCCATCTCGATGTGTGGTGGGTTCCAGTATTGTAGCAATAATGCTACAACTCCTGGAGCTTCCTTCTCTAATTTTATCAACCTGGTAGTTCGTAACAAACTTGGAAGCGACGGTGCTGTATGCACAAGTACTAGCTCTTGTCGCAGCTGTCACTTGGTAACCTGGCACAAGTCCGCTAGGGCTCAAGCCAACTTCTATATGTTCTCAGAAGAAGCTTTCTAAATGATGAATGAAGGCTATCTCAAAGGAAATTAACCTACTTTGCAAGAATGAACTGAAAGCCAACCAAACATGGAAACCCTAGTAAACCCTAATCTGACTAGCTTAATCTTTATGATGCAATGGTGGGAATGCAACTTCTAGAAATGATGCCATTACTTCTAGTGAGATGAGATGCATGAATTTAAACTACTTCCATTGAAGAGAACACGTTTTTGGTATTTTTGCTCAAGTGGGTGGAGTCATTATGATTGTGCTTCTTACTGGGTCTTGACTGTGCAAGGGTAGTTCAAAGGGGAGGAAGGCTTGGGAACGGTCAGGAGGGCTCTGAGAGGTTCCAGGGGACCCCTCACATCATTCCACAAAAGTCCACAACGTTCAGGTGCTTGGCAACCGTGTTTGCAGGCTTCTACAGGATGTCTGCAGGGGATCCTACAGGAAACTCGGGATTTCTACAGGAAGTCTGCTAACTTCTACAGGATGTTCTACAGTCGGAGTTTTGGGTGATGGAGGAGTGAAGGAGTTGTATGGATGGATGGGTAAGATGAAAGAGGAGCTTGAGATGGCCTATGGACAGAGAGATGAGATGGGGAAGGCGTGTGTAAAGCTGGTTGGTCGATAGAAGGGTAGAGTAGTGGAAGGTCAAAAAGATTGAGCAACGTGGACAGTAGAAGGGTTGGAAGGCAAATGAGCTGAACAGAGGATGCGTAGGTGGCTTAGGCACGGTTTAGAAGAATAAGAACACGATGAAGTGGTGCTGCGCAGTGTAAATGAAACAAATCACCCTTATCTTGCATGTAAACGAAAGTTCACCAACCTATTCTAACCGTTTTATTAGGAATCAAAGAACAACAATGTAAGTTGAAGGGAATTCGTGCATGATGCTGAACCAAAGAGTCATTACTCAAGATATAATCGCATGGACAATTCTTCAATCGAAAACCTTACATCAATACTTGCATGCATATGTTAAAACAATGTTTTTGGGAGTTGGCACGGTCTACACTTCCAGTCCCCACACAGAGGTGAAAGTGAGCATGCATTCAACCTTTTTTTTGAACTCAACGTAACTTCAATCTCCCTACGCTAATTCTGAACTACTGAAACAACTTCATTCATGAAACTAACCTAGATAACCAAACCGAAACGATCAACTCAGCAAACTGTATTTTTCAAGTGCATGTAAAGGAAAGAAATGCAATGATAAAAGAAAGACAAGTAACAATACAAAAAGAAGGAGGTTTATTGCTCTCAGGTTGGGCCCTAACCTGAGAGCTATAGCTCCCCTAAGAACTCAGAATCGAATCCAAATCTGACTGCCTTTACTAAAATATCATAATCATGAGTCTAACAACATGCCAAAATTGGCTTACAAAGAGCAAAAACAGAGCTACAGCTCGTAATCCAAAATCTACAACAAAAGTTCAAGAGTCTCATCGAAGGCTACAGCCTTAATATTTATACATGATGAGGGCCAAGCTGGCCTCCTCAATTAGTGGAGCTTGGCTGTCCAACTAAAATTAAACTGTTGTTCCTATAGAATCCGTTGGCTGCCTTCTAGCTCGGTGGTGATAGCTGTTGGAGCTCGGAGTTGGGGTGGAGATCACGAGGAAGGTCATTCAAGGCTGTGGACAAACTCCCTATAAACCCGCAATTCCACCTTGGCTGTCTCCTTGTCTTCATTTGCATGGTATTTGCTCCATTTAATGTCAAAAAACCTGAAATCATCATGTATTAGCCACATAGGCATAATGACTGCCCTTATTCCTACAAATAACACGAATATACTAAGAAATGATGCATAAGTGATAAAAAATGAAGGGTTGAGCAAGGTAAGTAGGCCAAATGAGCCCAAATTGTTACCAAAATTTGGGGCTCATCATCACCCCCCAGCTAAAATATTTGCTCATCCTTGAGAAACTAGTCCAAATCTTCATCATTCATTGCCTTTACTGCTACCCTTACATCCCAAGCCTCTGTAGTAGTGTCCTCCTTGCTGATATGAAACCCAGCCCTTCTGTTTACCTCTTCCCACTGTTCATTATCATCTGTCTCTGTGCTGCCTTCCATCAATCCTAGCAGCAGTTGTGGGCTGAGTTTAAGGCCAATCCAGCTGGCCTGGAGGTTTTGCATGGATTTCTTATAGAGGGCTACTCGTACCAGAGCTTCCCTCATCCGGGTTGGGGTATGGTACTCACGGATTTTCAGACTGTAAGCCAATGTATTCCATCTGCGTGTGCATGCTTGGACAGCATTGTCACCTAACAGTCTCTCCATGTGTTGTTGGGAAAAGTATCCAATACGGAATGACCCTATCCCACTCTAAGGGTGATAGTACCTCAGCAACAATCAAAGCAAAGCTATTTGAGATTACTTCTTTATGAGATGTAAGAGAGGGGAGAAAGAGATCCACTAACCGATGTCTTCCGCTAATGATTGATCCAATCTTCTCTCTTTGCTGCTTGCTCCCAGCTCCTTGCTCTTTCACTGGCCCAGCTACACCAAGATCCTGCAAAATGACAAGAGAGGGAAACTACAAGAAGCATACATTCATAATTGATTCAAGGATTAGAATAAATCAAATACACAAGTATAGCAATACACCATTGAGACACATGCATATAGAAGAACCTCAAATGCTTTATTAATGGAAGAAGTAAAGTTCAGGAAGTAATACAACCATAAAAGGCCCAATCCAGCATCACCTCCTAGCAGAAAGAAATCTCCTCTTCACCTCCTTCAAGCAAATCACCCAATAGTTCTATACTCAAACCAACAGCACTTCCTTACATTCACAAGATTCCAGCCTCTATAGACCTCATGAGAGAGCTCTATATATAGGAGTTTTGGAGAAAGGATGAGTCAGCTTGTAGCTGGCATGAAGCTGACTAGTGTCCTCTCCCACTTCAGTTATTCTTCAGTTCTTGAGTCCACTTGGAGGTTCTTGCTTCCACTTGGAGATCTAGACCCTCTTACTCATCACTAGTCGAATTCTCTGATCCAAGTGTCATTTTGGAAGCTTCCTGGGCATTGACACCTTGAGGAATGACTGTGCCACTTGGCCAAACTCGCCCAGCGCAGGTAGCCTTCTTTGCAGTTGACATTCAGCGCAGGTACATAGTGGAGCAGTTGACATTCAGCGCAGATGCTCAGTGGAGCAGTTGACATGATCCAGAATTAGCTTGTTTTTGAGTGTTTTCAGGTGGAGAACTGATATTCAGTGCTGTGGTTTGCTGACCTTGTTCCTCTAGGGGTAGGAACAACATGTTTAGGGACTTTGGATCCCTTGGATTATTGACATTTCATGCTTCATGCTGTAAGGCACAAAAATGTCTATAACAGTTGCCCCCTAAAGTATGAGGTCGTTTATCGGGTGAAATGCTTTATCAGGAGGATCCGAAGTTCATTCAATCGCTGAGAGGTGACCTGTAATAAAATACAATACAATACATTATTTTTCATTCTGCTTTCATGATCTAGCTGAGGCGGGCATTCCCATGCTCAGCTTTATAAATTCATTTTAGTACATAGAACAGACGATCGTCTGATGGTAGACTGATAATTCTCTGCTGAAATTATCATCCTTTGAGTAGGATGATCATCTGCTGTAATGATGTACATGTCAAATGTCTTTATATTTCCTGAATATATATCGCAGCCCGGATGGATGAAACTAGATCCGGGGTCTTCAAACTCGTTCGATCTTCACTCTAAGTACAAGTCGATCCATGTGAGAATTGCGCTGAAGTCGAACATGGAAAGACATCGCTTGATTACCGGTCAATGATGTAAACCGTTGACAAGCGCGAGAGGAATCACCGATAATGATAATGACCCTCAAGGTACTGCAGTACAATTCACGTGGTGTGAATATAGGACTTGGCGTCGAACACCACGCAAAATCTTCTGGTCGAAGGTCATTGATGTATACCTGTCGCCGGAAGTGAGAAACTTGCCATTGAGGCATGCAAGCTTCAAAGTACTGAGGGGGGTGTTCCTAGATCAACTTCTTGGATAATGAGCTGAAGTCGACAAGAAGCGATCCGTCAAAGGAGGGCCTTAATGAATCCCACATCAGTGACACGGAACGGAGCTAATGATTTTAGTGGAGGTGAAAACAATCTGTGAAATATGATTCAGGGTGGCGATCATGGGTGGATGAAGGATAATGTATGGCAGTGGATGGGACACGGTTGACTCTTTCTGAACAACATCTCTTGAACATATAACGACACTGATGCGATGGATCGGTAGCATTACCCCAAATGTGGATGGTTTGGCGAGACCATGGTGATGAGACCGGTGAATGAAACAACCCAACCCGATGTGATACGGAGGAAAAGTGTCATGTTCAAGAGCGACTTGCTACCATTAAAGCTTTGAGGTTCTCCCAATTTTTCCCCAGTCATTTCTGACCAGTACCTCTTTATTTTTGTCAAGCTTGAGGAGGATAACATATGCTTGTTCTATAACCTGCCCTTCGGGCAAGCCCATCGCTATGTTTTAACGAGCCTAGCGATAGGGAAACTCGTTCTCGTCTAAAGACAAGTTTGTCGCTATTTAATCATTTTAACGAGTCTAACGACAAGGAAAACTCGGTCCTTTTCATTTTTAGAGAGTCTGAAAAGGTACAGAAAGTTAACTCCAAAATTCCTTTTTCGTCATCTAATCCCTTAAGTCCGAAAAAGTATAAAACAATACAGAAGGGATGAGTTTTCGATAACTTTAACGAGCCGAATAAAACAAGCGCTCGACCTTTTTGTGCAATAATCCCTCAGGTCCAAAAAGATTAAAATCTAGAGGAGGGATAGCTCTTCCGGTCATTTTAACGAGCTGGAAGGCCAAAACTCGGCAAACTTTTCATATTTTACGAGTCAATTGAAAAGAGCTCAAAGAAGACTCGTCTTTTGAGGAACGAGTGATAAACAGGGATAGCAGCAGATTCCAGGTACAGGTTGGAATTTTCCAATCACGGCAGTGTCACAAGGATGGCTAGGTGAAATCACTCTTCGCAGCTGTTCCTCAAAATGGGTAAACAATCATATGGAGGTGAACGATTGGCCAAATGGAATGGAGGTGGCAGGTGCAAACACGACCAAGGCTTTTATGGCTAATAAATTTACGATCACAGTGGTTATTTACCGGAATATGTTCATTTTTTAATGAGCTTGAATGCTCAATCTTATGTTTATTTTTTAACGAGCATGAACTATGTACTAAAACTGCTCGGATCTCGCTTTTCTATTTTTTAACGAGCATAAATTCCGCGGTAAAACTGCTCGAATATACCAGTCATAAGATAAGAAATGTCCCCTGTAAGATCCCATTTTTTTTAGAGCTTGCGCCTTACCAAAGCTATGCTCGCTCTCATCCTTTCTTTATGCAAGTTCGGAAACGGCTAATCCCAAAAACAGATAAATAACCGCTCTTAGCTTGCACTCCAAAAGGTTTGCATGCCCCCAGGTATAAAGTACAATTTCAAGGCTGCCCCTACTTATCTGTTAAAACATTTGTTTTAAAGGGTGAGGCTTGCCTCTTTCTGGTTACCCAAAGATTGTTTTGTTAACTTCTTCAAACGAAAACATTTCCTCGGCACTGTCTACCGAAGTAGACAATGGTGAATGACCTTTGTCAAACAAGTAACCTTGAAAAAAGAATCCTATTCTAGAACAACCCCTCTTCCATCCACGGACGGGGTACGGACTAGTCATATTCTCTCGCGGAAATTCTACCTTATACCCAGGGTTTCCTCTGCCCGAAGCAGACCAAGATGCATGCCCCCTGGGTTCCAGTCCCATCTTTCCTCACTCGCACTCATCGGGAAGGAGGACTGGGGGTGGAGACATTTCTTGATTGAATAGACCATTCAGGGTTGGTATGTGACTATTTGCGATGCGTGATCCCGGAAATGAAAGTTGGTCTACGAGCTTGACCATCCTTCCTTCGTGTGGAAAACACATTACTCTAAAGAGTGAGGAGACTATAGCTCCCATGCAATATATATAGTCTCGTCCAAGGAGTAGGTTATAATCCAAGGGTCCTTGAACGACCATCACGTTCATTTGAACGGTCTTCCCTTTCAATGTGACAGGCACATTGGGGAGGATCCCTAATGGTCGACTGGTTCCTTTATCAAAACCCGAGAGATTTCTTATCTCAGGCAAAAGCGCCGGGGAACCCAGTGCTTTCCAAGCAATAGAGGAAAGGATACTCACAGACGCCCCTTCATCAATGATAGTGCCAGCCATTACCATTCTGTAAATTTGGACTATGATTCTGAATGGTACACTGGCTGGCAACCGGGGTCTGCCTAGTTGATTCCAATCAAAGGATACAACCAGGTTGCTTGGTGGTGGGACCGAATATACGGCCGGATATGACCCTGACGATGTTCCTTCCTGCGATAAAGGAATGGGCGCATTGCCCTGACGCTCATCAGAGTCTGTGTTGATGAAAAGAATCTGGATGGTGTCATCCTTATTCTCTTCAGTGAGGGTGTCATTTGAAGATGAATCTTCAGTGACGGTGTCATTTGAGGATGAAACCTCTGAAGGAAGAACCGGGTCAACTGCCGTTTCGACCTTTGGACTTTCGTCCGGTCTGGATTCAGTAGGTTCATTCTCAATGACTGACGCTTCAGCTGACCACTTCAGCGGGCCAACTATATTCTCAACCAACGAAGGACTCGGCACGAGTTTTTTGTATCCAGGAGGAAGTCTTAACGGTGAAACCGGGCGATCTTCCAAAACTCTCTTCGCTTCGTCTAAGAAGGGACAATGGTGGATGGCGTGATCACCTTCACACAGTCTGCAGGGGAATCTTGCTCCCCCTCTTTGTCTTGAACCTTCACTTTCGCTGGTTGACGGTAAGCATTCAACATGACTATCAGAGGTTGATGCCTCCGAATTGTGCAACCGAGGGGACCAGTCCCTTAGTATCCGGGGAATACAGGGACAATCTCTATGGAAGTGGTCTCCTCTACATATGACACATGGCGATTTAGGCCCGGTCTGTGCTGTGTGTGGATTTTTGTCAGATGTCTTTTGCTTGCCCCCAGTCGCCTTAGGCTCCTTCTTCTTCTTCTCTTTCTTCTTCTTCTCCTTCTTCTCCATGGGAGCTTGGCTTTTGCCGGCTCTACCTTGCGAAGATGAAGGATTGGAGGAAGAGTTATAGGAAGTAGAAGGCTGGTGGGCAGCTCTAGACTCATCTAACTGTTGACTCGACTGTTCAGGAACCATGGTGTTCTGAACTACATTGGTTGAGAATAGCCAAATTGGCAGGCCGATTGTCAGTCCTGGAAGCGACAATGTGGCCATGTGGGGCGCACCAACTTCTCCCCAAGAGGAGAAAGGACTAGGATTTCCATCATGTGGAGTTCCTTGGTTGGGGCGTTCCATGTTCTCAACCTACAGATCAATGCAGGAATAGGAGGTGATTATGTTCCGTTTAAAATAAATTTTATAACGACGCTTTAGACACAACTTGCTTTTTCACTTTTTAAGAGTCGAGAAAAAGCTAAAGATGACTCTAGTCTCCTTCGATGTTTTAACGAGCCCGAAGTGACAAATGCTCGGATGGACTTTTTCAATTATAGAGTTTGAAAAAGGCCAAAAGAAACTGCTCTGGAGTTCTAGGCAGAGGGTGTGCCAAACTTTTCGCGAAACCACAGAATACGTTTTACGGTACGGGTGGTCGATCTTCATGAATGCTGTGTTCACTGCATTGCGATCAGTAGGGCGGCCGACACGGCTTCCTATGGATAAAGGCTTTGTTCCTATAGGGGTCTCCCAATATATACGCGACGGTACGTGGGAGCACAAGTCCGTATTGATACTTATCGCTTCACCGTGGAGGAATCACCCAACCACTCAACGCTAAGATATCACGTTTAACGACGCCGGAACACGTCTCTAGCTTAGACCTCTATGTGTTTGCGTTATGTTTCAATGCGTTGTTATGTAAATTCAATTTATTTTAAGGTTGATCTTGTTTAGCAGTTTGCCTTTATGGATCAACACGAGATGTATAGTAACACTCCTAAATGCAGTCTAAGATGATAAGCAAGCTTTTCAATCTTTCAACTTTGAAAATCTTAACTACTGAGGGAAAAGAAAGACATCATCTTTTCACACAGATCATAGAGCACACACTAATGCACTTTTTCCTAAATCAACATGCAAGCTGTCAAAATGCTCATGCACAATGCAGGTATTTCTTTTCTCTTTCTTAATGTTGATGTAATACAAAAAGAAAGCTGTTGTATAACTTTGAATTCAATTTCAAGTGAAAGCAAACAAGCTTGTCCAAAATCAAAAGACACCTTAAGATTTACTTGTTTCGACACTAGAAATATATAAATTCAAACCATATGACGAAAGCAAAAGCTCAATCAGCTATGAACAGCAAACAAACTAACTCTTAAGATCAAAACGACACTTATCACAGGTCTAGATCTAAGAGGCCACAGCAAGACTAGTTTACTTTCGTTATGGGAAACTGCAAATGATATAAGAAATACACAAAGAACAAATACAGTTTCTTTATACAACCGAGGCAGAATAGTGGCAAGGAAAGTTGGTTTCAGATAGGTACATTGACTGATAACAGGCTGCAAAAACAAGGATGAAAACAGGGCAATAAACAGCAGGGAACCCCAGTAGCACTAGGCAAAACTGGTTCAGCGCAGGTGGTACACTGTCAGTTTGACATTCAGCGCAGGTAGCCCCTTCGGGATCTGCGCTGAAATGCAGACTGCCTTCACAGTGCCTGCACTGAAGAGATAAACTTTCGTTTTTCTCAGTTTCCGGGTCACAGATTGCTCAAAAATTCACAGTTTTTGGCCAAATCAGAAGCTATCAATCAAGTACACACTAAGGGATGAAAAGGAGGATGAAAATCTATCACTAAGAGCTATTTAGAGTCCTTGTGGATCAGCTCTTCAAATCATAAACATGTCCAGCAACTGAGCTAGAGTAGCTGCCCTCTACTTTGCATTTGAAAAATCCAAATGCAGTTCGATTCGGTACTCCCTGTGTTTATGAAATGAATAGAAAAAACACAAATAACCAACAAGATACGATCCCCAGTGGAGTCGCCAATTTGTTTTTGGGAAAAGTATCCAATACGGAATGACCCTATCCCACTCTAAGGGTGATAGTACCTCAGCAACAATCAAAGCAAAGCTATTTGAGATTACTTCTTTATGAGATGTAAGAGAGGGGAGAAAGAGATCCACTAACCGATGTCTTCCGCTAATGATTGATCCAATCTTCTCTCTTTGCTGCTTGCTCTTTCACTGGCCCAGCTACACCAAGATCCTGCAAAATGACAAGAGAGGGAAACTACAAGAAGCATACATTCATAATTGATTCAAGGATTAGAATAAATCAAATACACAAGTATAGCAATACACCATTGAGACACATGCATATAGAAGAACCTCAAATGCTTTATTAATGGAAGAAGTAAAGTTCAGGAAGTAATACAACCATAAAAGGCCCAATCCAGCATCACCTCCCAGCAGAAAGAAATCTCCTCTTCACCTCCTTCAAGCAAATCACCCAATAGTTCTATACTCAAACCAACAGCACTTCCTTACATTCACAAGATTCCAGCCCCCATAGACCTCATGAGAGAGCTCTATATATAGGAGTTTTGGAGAAAGGATGAGTCAGCTTGTAGCTGGAATGAAGCTGACTAGTGTCCTCTCCCACTTCAGTTATTCTTCAGTTCTTGAGTCCACTTGGAGGTTCTTGCTTCCACTTGGAGATCTAGACCCTCTTACTCATCACTAGTCGAATTCTCTGATCCAAGTGTCATTTTGGAAGCTTCCTGGGCATTGACACCTTGAGGAATGCCACTTGGCCAAACTCTCCCAGTGCAGGTAGCCTTCTTTGCAGTTGACATTCAGCGTAGGTACATAGTGGAGCAGTTGACATTCAGCGCAGATGCTCAGTGGAGCAGTTGACATGATCCAGAATTAGCTTGTTTTTGAGTGTTTTCAGGTGGAGAACTGATATTCAGTGCTGTGGTTTGCTGACCTTGTTCCTCTAGGGGTAGGAACAACATGTTTAGGGACTTTGGATCCCTTGGATTATTGACATTTCATGCTTCATGCTGTAAGGCACAAAAATGTCTATAACACCATGTCCTCAAAATGAGCTATGGCTTGGGCCTGATGATCCATATATCTTAATGAAGCTTGAGGGTCAGTGGACAAATGTTGGTGTGCCGAGATTAGTGCAACTGGATCCCCTGGTTCTGGTCTAATGAGCAATGGCTCGTTCAGCTCTCGGTTCATGATTGCTTTGGCTTCTACTGCTCTTTTGTCCTCATGGTTCAGCCATGAGGCAAATGCCAATAATTTCATATCTCCCAAGGCCGTATTGGGATCCCATGAAACTTCATTAGGCAGGGCCAGATTATGGAGGTAGAACTCCACTAATTTGGCCCTATCCTCTGATGAGCTAGTACTGCAAACTTCAGTGAATTGTTGCGGGTCTTAGAGCTAAGAGATACCTCTTTGCGCCAAGGTATTGATCTGAAATCGCAGCCATTGGTCTTTCAAGTACAAGCCATAGGATTTGGCTGGCTGTCTGCATTGGATAGCATCCATGGCCCAGCTGGCCATGCAGGCCAATTGTGCTTCTTTCTGCTGCAGCTGTTCTCTGAGAGCTTGCACCTCAATTTGTGCTTGCTGTTCTGGTTCCTGTAGAAGTGTGGTTGGCTCCCCAAGACCGGTGTTCAGTTCCTTTTTGCCTTGCTGTTCCTCTGTGGTGTCCTTGGAGGATGTACCTGTCCCTGCCCTCAGCTCATGTAGCTGCAATCTCAGCTTCTGGTTTTCTTCCTCTAGAAACACGCGTTGGCAAATTGCCACGTGTTTGGCCATGGAAAATTCACTTCTGGCCTCCTTGAGCTGCTCCTGTAAGGGACCTATGTCCGCCACCACCTTTGACTTGGCTATTTTCATCCACGTGTGTGTACAGACTCTTTCTTCCTCTAATGCAAAAAACAGTGGCATAGTAAATTTCTGAGGTATAATTTTGCCAGCCTCTAAAAAGTTGTAATATGAACTCAGACTTGGCTGAGGGCTGGGCTCTGGTATATGTTCTTTCTCCACTTCCTTTGGTGGCTCTACTTCACCCTCCCTTGGTGGTGATAAGGGTGCTTCTCCTTCCATTTCCTCAGTTTCTTTAAGCCTGACTAAGGTTTCCTGTAGAGCATTTTCAGCATCCTGTAGCCGAGCTTTTTTAGTCAATTGGTCTAATCTTTCTTGCCACGTAGTTTTCTTCAGGCTTCCCCTCTCATAGGTGACTGATATCCTCGAGGGGGACCTTTCCTTGGGTGAAGTAGGGGCATATTCAATGATGATCGGGCTGCTGGACGGAGGCTGTGGCTTGCCCGTCTTTATTCTCACACTTCTTCGAGCTTTAAAGTATAGATGGGTCTCCCTCTTTCTCTTCTCCCTTGGCTTAGGAGGTGTGCTGAGGGCGGCCAGCACAGCTGCTGCCTCCCTTTCACGAATGTCAGCTTTCTTCTCCTTGGGTTTCACTTTTTCGGGGCTTCCTGTAGAAGACCCTATTTTAGTTAATTTCGGGCTTCCTGTAGAAGACCCTTTTTCAGTTAATTTCGGGCTTCCTGTAGAAGACCCTTTTTCAGCAATTTTCGGGCTTCCTGTAGAAGCCGGTTTCGGCTTTCCTGTAGAAGCCGGTTTTCGCTTTCCTGTAGGAGCAGCGCGCGATTTCCGAGGGATACTGCAGTGGGTCTGCGCTCTTGGTGTTGCTTTACAGGCATTTTGATGGCCAAATACTCGGAGTATCGAACTGCAGAGGGATCCGGATGATCACTCGAGTCGCAAACGGTGAATGATAAACGCATGGGGTGGCAATCTAGCCGATTAGATTTGAATCGGCGGAATCCGTGGCGCGGGGGTGAGCTGTCCCTGCCGGACCGTTGGGCGATGCCACACCATCATTCTTCTGCAAGTTCCCTTACTGCCGCATCATTCCCCGCAGATCCGCCGCTGCCATTCTCGTTAGAACTCGTTTCTCCCCGAGTGGACGGTTCTCACGTGTCCACTGCCCGTTTTTTCCATGGCCACCATTCACACATCCGGCTCGACCAGCTGACTGGTCGACGTGGCCAATCGATTGACCATACAACCGCTCAACCCATCCATTTCACATTTGCAAACATTTTCAAAGTAAAATTCATGCAATTCGTCGGAAGAAAGGGTCGAGACACTTACCTGTGCGGGCGCAACACGATTGTTCAGGCTCTTGGATGACGATGAGTGGATTTATCTGCTGCTGGTGGATTTGCACAGGCCTGGAGGTTCATATTCACAGGTCGCTGACGATGGATTTGATGCTCCAGCTGCATGCGCCCGCGTTTTCATCGTATATGGTGTGCACTCTAGCGGGCTTAACTGTTACGAGACTCCTACAGGATGTCCTGTAGCAGTTTCTTCCTCCTCGGGTGCATGTTGCACGACGAAGGCAATGGCCCCACGATCACGCTCACAGAGCTCATGGATGGCTGGGATGGATATGGTATGACATCTCAACGTTTTTTTCATCTCAAAAATTGCTTTCCTCTTGATAACTCAATGATCTGCTTTGATGGTGCAGGTAACTTCATTGCATGTCGACAGGGATGGTAGAAAGAGGTGACAGCAATGTATAAGGGTGACAACAGTAGCTTGCATGCGTCCAAACCGATCCTTGGTCGTTAGATCTCCTCATAAAATGAATTCTGGGCCGTCCCGAACTTCTACAGGAAGTTTCCTGTAGAAATACAGAACTTCCTGTAGAAAGGTTGCGTTTCCTGTAGAAAGTCTGCACCTTCCTGTAGAAAGTCTGCATCTTCCTGTAGAAAGTCTGCATCTTCCTGTAGAAGACTCAAGCCGTGATGAAATTGTGCACATACCTTGGAGAAAATGAGTATTCTTGGAGGAGGTGCTGGTGAGGTCTCCTGGCAGCATGATAAGGATCTTTGGCTTTGCATTAAGAGTCCTCCTCACCTTCATAGAACACCTGCAACCTGCATGCATTTTCACATTATAAACTTGTTGTCCCTATCTTTTTTTTTTTTTTGAAAGATAACAGGGGCGGCTCAATGAGGTTTTCACCCTTGCCATCTGCCTTAAGTGCCTCAGAGAGGTTTTCACTCAAGGATATTTTTTAGATCTCTTTTTTTTTTTTTTTGAAAGACTATAGGGGCGCCTCAACGAGGTTTTCACCCCTACCACCTGCCTTGGGAGCCTCAGAAAGGTTTTCACCCAAGGATCTTTATTATTTATTTATTTATTTATTTATTTTTAGATCTTTCAGGGTATGCCCAAAGCAGGGGCAGAACCCTTCTCTATGACCAACACTGATTTCTCCATAGTTTTGATGAACTCTTGTCTTGAGAGAGGCTTCTTGTAGATCTTCAAGCGATGCCCATTGACAAGCATGGCGATGGCTTCTTCATCAATGGTTTGAATAAGAACAGATCCATTGTCATGGCATTTTTCCACTGCATATGGTCCTAGCCATCTGGTTCTCAGCTTCCCCTTGAAATCTTTGTATCTGGAGTCATACAACAAGGCCCAATCTCCCGGCTGGAATTGCTTGTCATGGAGGTGTTGGTCATGCCACACCTTTCTCTGAAGTTGAACCACTTCTGAGTGAAGGAGGGCCTGCATCCGGTGCTCGTCCAGTCCATTCAGCTGCAATAACCTTTCTTGTTGTGCATGGCTGAGATCTAGATCTAGCTGAGCTGCCATCCTCAAAGTGTTGTATTCAAACTCAATGGACAGCAAAGCTTTCTTCCCATAGACCAGCTCATAAGGTGTGAAGCCGGTGGTGGTCTTCCAGGTGGTGTTGTAAGCCCATGTGGCCTCAACCAGGCGATCTGCCCAATCTTTCCTACTGCTGCTCACCACCTTAGTCAAAATCCCTTCCAATGCTCTGTTGGTGACTTCCACTTGCCCATTTGCCTGTGGATGATAGGGGGTGGAAGTCCTATGCTTGATTTTGTGGTGAGCTAGCAGGTCTTCAATCAGGTTGGATGTGAACTGGCTCCCTTGATCGGTGACCAGCTCTCTTAGGTAGCCAAATTTGTAGAAGATGTTCTCTCTTAAGAACTCGGCCACCTTCTCTTCTGTTGCTGCCTTGATTGCTTTAGTCTCTGCCCACTTTGTCAGGTAGTCAGTGCACACAATGATGTAAGACCTTTGCCTCGAAGGAGGGTTGATTGGACCCACAAAATCCATACCCCACTTCTCAAATGGCTCAAGAGTCACTTGAGGTTGGAGAGGCATCTCATCCCTTGGAGTCGGTTTCCCCATTCTTTGGCATCGGTCACATTGGCTGATATATCTTCTGACATCTTGATGAAGTGTGGGCCAATAGTAGCCTGCCTGCAGGATTTTGAAGGCAGTCCTCTTTGCTGCAAAATGTCCTCCACAAGGCCCATCATGACAGGTGAGGAGGATATCAAAGACTTCCTCCTCCCTTACACAACGCCTTAAGATCTGATCAGGGCCAAGCTTGAACAGATTGCCCCCGATCCAAGTAAATGAGGCACTTTTTCTGATGATTCTGCTCTTCTCTCTTGAAGATAGGTGCGGAGGGAACTGTGCTGAAACAAGTTAGTTTGCTATATCAGCAAACCATGGAGAGAGTACTGAGATAGCAAACAGATGTTCATCGGGCATCTGGTCATCCACTGTTCCATCCTCATCTGCAAACAAATCCAATCTAGATAAAAAGTCAGCAACAACATTTTCTTTACCTGGTTTGTCAACAATGGTCAAATCAAACTGCTGCAACAAAAGTAACCATCTAATAATACGAGCATTCACATCTGGTTTATTCATTAAATATCTAATTGCAGCATGATCCGTATGTACAAAGGTTTGATAGCCAGTAATATAATGTCGGAACTTGTTCAGTGCATGGACCACAGCCAAGAATTCTTTCTCGGTTACAGTGTAATTCATCTCGGCTTTGGACAAGTTTTTGCTAACAAAGTAAATGGCAAATGGAAGTTTTTGTTCAACTTGTCCTAAAGCTGCCCCTATGGCTTTGTTCGAGGCATCAGTGTGGATGTGGAAAGGTAGGGCCCAGTTTGGACCTCTCAGGATTGGGGCTGACACCAACTTGTCCTTTAATTCATTCAAAGCCCTCTGACAATCGTCAGTCCATTTAAACTCCACATCTTTTGCCAACAGACCAAACAATGGTGAGGCTAGCTTGCTGAAGTCTTTAATGAATCTCCGGTAATACCCTGCTAACCCTAAGAAACTCCGGACATCCCTTACCTTTTGGGGAGGTGGAACCTTCTTGATGAGAGCAATTTTGTTAGGATCCACTTGTAACCCTTGGCAAGAAATGGTATGGCCTAGCACAGTCCCTTCAGTCATCAGGAATTCACATTTTTCAGGACTAAGGGACAGGTTCATCTCAATGCATTTGGTTAGGACCTTTCCCAGATTGGACAATGCTTCCTGGAAGTTGGACCCATAAGGAGTGAAGTCATCCATATAGATTTCCACCGCATCATGGACCAGCTCCGAGAAGATGCTCAAGACAGCTCTCTGGAAGGTAGCAGGAGCATTGCATAGCCCAAAGGGAAGAACTCGGTAGGCAAAGGTACCCCAAGGACAAGTGAAGGTGGTCTTATCTTTGTCTTCCGGGCTGATTTGGATTTGGTTGTACCCGCTAAACCCATCCAGGAAAGAGAAGAACTTCTTTCCTGCCAGTCCATCCAACACTTGATCTATGAAAGGTAGAGGGAAATGGTCTTTCTTGGTAGCTTTGTTCAGTTCTCGATAGTCCACAAAGATTCTCCACTTCCCATTTTTCTTGGGAACCAACACCAGAGGGGACACCCATTCACTATCTGAGATGGGGTAAATGAATCCGGCATCCAACAGTTTTTGCAATTCTTCCTTGACAATGTCCTTAAGGGCTGGATTCATTCTCCTCTGAGGTTGCCTAACCGGTTTACAATCCTCTTTGATGTATATGTGATGGGTACAGACCGAGGGATGGACTCCTTTCATCTCCTTATAGCTCCAAGAAAAAGCATCTAGATGGCTGGCCAACAGGCTACACAACTCCTTTTCCTGGGAAGGAGATAGGGAGGAGCTGATCTTTAACGTTCTCTCAGGGCCGAACTCCACATTCTTGACTCTGGGAGTGACAGGGTTGGTGGCACAAAGGTCCACTAAGGTGCTGGCTTGGGCGTCCTCCACCAATTTCTCTAAGGATAGTGCACTGGAAGGTGGATTCTAGATCAAAGTCTCAATCAAGTCATCCTCGGTTGGGGGGTCTCTTCTAGTGGTATCTAGGGTGCACAAAGGTGCTGAGTACACCTCATCCTCTTCTCCTTCCTCCAACCACAGTGGTAAGTCATGCTCTAAGGAGGGTTGGGCAGGAGGATATAGGACTAGCTGCTTGGACATAGGACCATTTTTGATGGTCATGTTTCCTGCACGGCAACTGATGTAAGCATCTACAGTGGCTAACCAAGGCCTTCCCAAAATAAGAGGATATCCAGTAAGCTTTGCCTTGGGTTGCAGAACCAAGAAATCTGCAGGGTATTCCCAAGAGTCGACAGAGACCAAGACATCCTCCACAATCCCTTCGGGAGTCACAGTGGAGCGATCTGCTAGTTGCAGTACTGTCGAGGTCTTCCTCAAGGAACCTTGAAGATTGAGTTTGAGCATGGTATCCCTGGTCATCACATTAATGGCAGCCCCCAGATCAATCAAGGTGTGAGGTATGATGGTGCCATTGATGTGGACATCTACTACAGGACTCCCAGGATCTAGGTACTTTGGGCAGATGACTTGTCCTAACATAAGGTCAGACAGTTGTCCTAAGACATTGATGGTTGAAGCATCTCTCTTTCGCCTGCCTGGGTGTTTAAAACACTTTTCCTTAACCAGTTTGTTGTATATTGGCACATCCTTGATGGCTTGGAGAAGTGGTATTTTCACACACAACTACTTGAGTTCTCCCAGAAGCTCATCCTCCTCTGGGTTGGGTTGTGTGGTGGCTGTTAGTCTCTCAGGAAAGGGTGGAATAGCCTTTGGTTCACTTTCCTGTTTGTCCCCCTCGTCCTCTGGGGGAGGAGGTTGGCGATCCGAAAGAGTCTTTCCAGATCGAAGATTGATCTCCTGGATCTCCACAGCATAGGTAGGGCATGATGTTTCCCCAGTGTATACCTGCTGGGCCTGTCTATTGTTGGGGTTCGGGTTTGGTTGAGCAGGCATTTGAGGTTGCCGTGGAGGAGCAGGAGGTAATGGTTGAGGTTGAACTGGTGGTGGAGGCAAAATGGCGGGAGGAGTGTTGTACTGGGGCCTCCACCCCGACTGAGGTGCATTCCACTGAGGCTGTGGCTGGGCATGTGAATGATATGAATGAGTAGTGGGTTGAGTAGGGTACTGAGGTGGATAAGACCATGGAGGAGGCATAGACCAGGAAGGATGAGCAGGGGGACCCCAGGAAGGCATAGGAGTCGATTGGTTGGGGCTGTAATAAGCTTGAGGTGCCCTTTGCATCCCCTGCTGGTAAGGTCTAGGTCCTTGTGGCCTCCTTTGGTTGAGGAAATAGAGAGGTTCAGTGGAAGCTTCTGTCCCTTGGTACATAGCTTTCAGTCTAGGTAAGGTTGGGCATTGATTTGTGGGATGGTCCTCCTCACAAACGAAGCACACTTCAACCGAATGCACTGGGCATTCGTTCTTAGGGTGTATCCTTGTACATCTAGGGCAGAAGATAGCCAAGGCCCTCTCAGCTTCTTCCTTCTTCTGCTGGATCCTGAATGTGTCCAGTTGCATGGCAATGGTCTGTCTCACCTCACTCTTAAGATCTTCTAATTGATTTGCAAACTCATGCTTGGAGAAAGGAATACCAGCTGAGAGAGGGTTTCCTCTACCTCGTTTCCGGGCTGCCATAGAGTGATTTCTGAACACAGTCTTGATGTCCTCATAAGGCAGCTGGTAAATATCTCCCCCAGCTAACATGTGAAGGGTATCTAAAAGGTCTTCAGGGACTCCTCGGAGCAGGACCAACTTGAGGGATTCAGGGTCAAGTGTGCACCTGGCCCGCTTATAGCTAAGTTGGAACCTCTCCTCATAATCCTCTAAGGACTCATCATTTCCCATGGTCATCCGAAAGATTTCTCCCTTGGTTTCCTTGGACCTACAGTAGTCCCGGTACTTGGTATTGAAAGCTTGCTGCATCTGAGCCCAAGTGGTGATACTATTCCCAGGTAAGCCCATGAACCAGCGTAATGCTGCATCCTTAAGAGTTGAAGGGAAGAGTTTCAGCTTCTGCTCATCTTCAGTATAGTCATAGGTTCTACAAAGGACAGCAAACTCAAACAGGAAGGTATCATGATCTTCAGTGGTCAGTCCATGGAAGTGAGGCAGAGCAGAGGGGCTAATGTTTTTCATTTTCATGTCTCCATTGGTTTCTCGGATAGGGAAGGCACCTTCTATTCTCTCATCTTCTCTTCTATTGTCAGCCATGGCTTCAGATGGGATGGTCTCTAATTCTTCTTCTGCTATAGGATCTTCGTATATCTCACGAGGTTCACCTATAGGTTCTTCTGGATCACTGTCACCGAAGAAGAGAGAAGGGTGACTTAGTGATGTGGTGGGGGTGTTGGGTAGGAATTTTCCTGTTTTATCTCGGTTCCTACGAGGCATGAAATGGAATGACTTTTTGATTGCTTTTGCCTTTTTTTCTTTGGTACCTGCAAAACTGAAACAGATTGATCTACAACTAACTATCTTGCTGAAATAAAAAATGCAGAATTGAAATGAAAGCAGGAAAGGACTAATCTACTTTGCTCAAATGGAATTGCAGGAATGGAAATGCTAGTCTACGCTTGCAGAATTGAAAGGCTAATCTATGCTTGCAAAATTGAAATTGCGGAATTGAAATGCTAATCTATGAAAGCAAGAAATGTCTATGCTACTTTTGCAGAATGGAAATGAAATAAACTACTTGGCAGAAGGCGAGAGTAGGAAAATAGAAGAAAAGCAACAATTACTAATACTCTGACGCTTCCCCGGCAACGACGCCAAAAAGGTGGTGGGCTCCAGTATTGTAGAAATAATGTTACAACTCCTGGAGCTTCCTTCTCTAATTTTATCAACCCGGTAGTTCGTAACAAACTTGGAAGCGACGGTGCTGTATGCACAAGTACTAGCTCTTGTCGCAATTATCACTTGGTCAGCTGGCACAAGTCCGATAGGGCTCAAGCCAACTTCTATATGTTCTCAGAAGAAGCTTTCTAAATGATGAACGAAGGCTATCTCAAAGGAAATTAACCTACTTTGCAAGAATGAACTGAAAGCCAACCAAACATGGAAACCCTAGTAAACCCTAATTTGACTAACTTAATCTTTATGATGCAATGGTGGGAATGCAACTTCTAGAAATGATGCCATTACTTCTAGTGAGATGAGATGCATGAATTTAAACTACTTCCATTGAAGAGAACACATTTTTGGTATTTTTTCTCAAGTGGGTGGAGTCATTATGATTTTGCTTCTTACTGGGTCTTGACTGTGCAGGGGTAGTTCAAAGGGGAGGAAGGCTTGGGAATGGTCAGGAGGGCTCTGAGAGGTTCCAGGGGACCCCTCACATAATTCCACATAAGTCCACAACGTTCAGGTGCTTGGCAACCGTGTTTGCAGGCTTCTACAGAATGTCTGCAGGGGATCCTACAGGAAACTCGGGATTTCTACAGGAAGTCTGCTAACTTCTACAGGATGTTCTACAGTCAGAGTTTTGGGTGATGGAGGAGTGAAGGAGCTGTATGGATGGATGGGTAAGATGAAAGAGGAGCTTGAGATGGCCTATGGACAGAGAGATAAGATGGGGAAGGTGTGTGTAAAGCTGGTTGGTCGATAGAAGGGTAGAGTAGTGGAAGGTCAAAAAGATTGAGCAACGTGGACAGTAGAAGGGTTGGAAGGAAAATGAGCTGAACAGAGGATGCGTAGGTGGCTTAGGCATGGTTTAGAAGAATAAGAACACGATGAAGTGGTGCTGCGCAGTGTAAATGAAACAAATCACCCTTATCTTGCATGTAAACGAAAGTTCACCAACCTATTCTAACTGTTTTATTAGGAATCAAAGAACAACAATGTAAGTTGAAGGGAATTCGTGCATGATGCTGAACCAAAGAGTCATTACTCAAGATATAATCGCATGGAAAATTCTTCAATCGAAAACATTACATCAATACTTGCATGCATATGTTAAAACAGTGTTTTTGGCAGTTGGCACGGTCTACACTTCCGGTCCCCAAACAGAGGTGAAAGTGAGCATGCATTCAACCTTTTTTTTGAACTCAACGTAACTTCAATCTCCCTACGCTAATTCTGAACTACTGAAACAACTGCATTCATGAAACTAACCTACATAACCAAACCGAAATGATCAACTCAGCAAACTGTATTTTTCAAGTGCATGTAAAGGAAAGAAATGCAATGATAAAAGAAAGACAAGTAACAATACAAAAAGAAGGAGGTCTATTGCTCTCAGGTTGGGCCCTAACCTGAGAGCTATAGCTCCCCTAAGAACTCAGAATCGAATCCAAATCTGACTGCCTTTATTAAAAGATCATAATCATGAGTCTAACAACATGCCAAAATTGGCTTACAAAGAGCAAAAACGGAGCTACAGTTCGTAATCCAAAATCTACAACAAAAGTTCAAGAGTCTCATCGAAGGCTACAGCCTTAATATTTATACATGATGAGGGCCAAGCTGGCCTCCTCAATTAGTGGAGCTTGGCTGTCCAACTAAAAGTAAACTGCTGTTCCTGTAGAATCCGTTGGCTGCCTTCTAGCTCGGTGGTGATAGCTGTTGGAGCTCGGAGTTGGGGTGGAGATCACGAGGAAGGTCATTCAAGGCTGTGGACAACCTCCCTATAAACCCGCAATGCCACCTTGGCTATCTCCTTGTCTTCATTTGCGTGGTCTTTGCTCCATTTAATGTCAGAAAACCTGAAATCATCATGTATTAGCCACATAGGCATAATGACTGCCCTTCTTCCTACAAATAACACGAATATACTAAGAAATGATGCATAAGTGATAAAAAATGAAGGGTTGAGCAAGGTAAGTAGGCCAAATGAGCCCAAATTGTTACCAAAATTTGGGGCTCATCAATGTGCACTCCAAGATCTTTGTCCTCCAGATCAGAGAACAAATCTCTATCTCCCGTCATGTAAAAAGACGCACCACTGTCCAAGAACCACACTGATCCCATCACACTTGAAACCAAGCATACGATCAATGAAAAATCAAGCTCAAACTGTGAGGCTAGAGCCTCTCCTGCTGAAGATCCAGCAGCCTGCTTGTTCTTCTTCTTCTGCGGACAATTACTGGCATAGTGTCCGTGCTGGTGACAGTGAAAACACTTCACCTTGGACATATCCTGCTTCTTGACTTTCGCACCAGATTGAGAAGCTTTCTTGCTCTTCCCTTTCCTTGCTTTGGCAGCCAAAGCGCAATTCTCTTCATCAGATACCTTTGATGAAGATCCATTCTCACCTTTATTGTTTCTGAGTTTATCCTTGAGCGCCAGGTCGCTCTTGCTTTGGAATAACATTTGCAATCCGTTGAAAGACATTTCAACAACACTGCTGCAAATTCGATTTCCACCAGCTCCAACTCAACTGCCTCGGATCTAAGATTCGTGAGAACACAATATTTCTCGTACACAGATTGACTGTATGGGAATTCACTGGATATCTCACCTTCCAAAGGAAGGATGAATCCAGAGGCTACCTAGCCCGATTACAGACTTTGCCTGAAGAAATAGAATGTAAACACTTCCTGAATAGTAGATCTAATGATCAACAGCTTTGATACCATGTAGAAATTTTGAATAATTTAACACATATTCAATAGAGATTATCCTGATCATGTACTATTGCGGAATACATACACAATACATAAGCTCCTCTACGTTGATCATCAATATAGTAGCATCAATAACAATAAAACATCAAGAGCATTCACACATTAACACAGTATGTAACCCGGGGAAAGCATCTCGCTAAAAACCCCAACTATCTGTATATTAATGATTGAGACCATGTAACATTACAAAGTACAATTCTTATCACAAGCAATCCAATACCAACTCGATGTGTTACACACAATACAACTAGGATCTGATCTCCAAATCTATTCCACTGCTTGCCTGCCTCCACTGCTCAATACCTGCTCATGAATGAATGAGAAGGGTTTACCAAACTCGTATTTCACCTCCAAAGAATCACTCACACTGTGTTAGACATGAGCAGAGGCTATAATACTGGGAAAATACATGAGAAAACTCATTGGCATACTCAATCCCTTGATTGTGCAAGATCTGATGCACAACTATAGTCACAACTGATAGCAATCTGATTCTCTAACACCTGTCCCTGCTGAACTAAACATGCATTGACATGAAACTGAGTTAATTGATGTATTCTATAGTTGTATTATGAGTTAATAATTAGTTTAACAACTCATCATTAGTCTATTTGCAGCTAGACTAACTACAACTATTTTAACCAAGTCAAACTGAACACAACTCCATCAACTCCACAATCAACTCCACCAAACTCAACTGATTGAGTTCTAACTGAAGTCATGCACGCAAAAACTCAACTGAATCATAAGAAAAGCGTACTTCCTTCTGATAGCTGCATGGGCCACATCTGTAGCCCAAATTGAAGTGCTCCAAGAGAATAAGATCAAGTTTATAGTGCAAATATTATTATGAGACAATAATATTTGACTTTTCTATTTTGGACAGCTAGTCTAAAAATAGACTTTGATCACTCCTGCTGTGATCACTCCTGCTGTGGTCACTCCTAATATGATCACTCCTGCTGTGGTCACTCTTGCTGTGATCATCCTTACTGTGGTCACTCCTGCTGTGATCATCCCTGCTGGGATCCAAAAATAGAACTTGTGCCATAGTTTACTTACGGGCCCACTTAGTGAAGGCGACTGTTTTCACTAAGCTCCATCATCTTGTTGCAATCTCAACACTCCCTCTCGACAAGATATGGATTGTCAACAACCCCTATCTTGCCTCGATGGTATTCGAATTTGCTCCTGGTGAGAGCCTTCGTCAGAATATCAACATCCTGATCCTCCGTTGGAATGTATGAAAGCAACATGATCCTCCGCTGCACACAATCTCTGATATGATGGTACCTGATGTCAATATGCTTAGATCTATAGTTGTATTATGAGTTAATAATTAGTTTAACAACTCATCATTAGTCTATTTGCAGTTAGACTAACTACAACAAGTTTAACCAAGTCAAACTGAACACAACTCCATCAACTCCACAATCAACTCCACCAAACTCAACTGAATGAGTTCTAATTGAAGTCATGCATGCAACAACTCAACTAACTCATAAGAAAAGCGTACTTCCTTCTAACAGCTGCATGGGCCACATCTGTAGCTCAAACTAAAGTTCTCCAAGATAATAAGATCAAGTTTATAGTCCAAATATTATTATGAGACAATAATATTTGACTTTTCTATTTTGGATAGCCAGCCTAAAAATAGACTTTGATCACTCCTGCTGTGATCAATCCTACTGTGGTCACTCCTACTGTGATCACTCCTGCTGTGGTCACTCCTGTTGTGATCATCCCTGCTATGGTCACTCCTGCTGTGATCATCCCTGCTGGGATCCAAAAATAGAACTTGCGCCATAATTTGCCTACGGCCCACTTAGTGAAGGCGACTCTTTTCACTAAGCTCCATCATCTTATTGCAATCTCAACAAAGTGTGCTATTTGTGCAGAAGACCATACCACGAAAAAGTGTCCCTCTATACTAGGACTTAAAGTTGTAATCAAAGGGGGAGAGCCTGAAACTGAATACTAATATGCCATGGGAGCAAGGAGGAATTCGCCTCAGGTAAGTGTAGGTATGGCTCCTGAATTCTCTCCACACTGTTTTGGTTATAATGAACGTGCATATTCTTAACCTAACACTAATCATTCTCAACAGTGGTTGTATGGGAATCAATATTAGCATGGACAACCTTCTCCACCATGGAAACAAGGTTGGAGAGGTACAAATCATCCTCAGTATTCCTACCAGCCACCTATGCAGTCATATCCTCCTACATATGCACCTTATCCAATGCCTCAACCATCTTTACCTCAGAGTCAGTCTACTCCACCTTTGCCTTTACCCCCACCATTTCAACCTCCTCAGTTGCCTGCTCAACCTATACCCAATCCTAACAATAATAAAGTGGTGCAAATGATCCATTTAATGAACCTGCCTTTACCATTTAGGTACCAGTCTATTCTAGTTGGGGTGCATGATATCCAATTAAGATCGAGGAGGACTATAACTTCGGAAAACCAGAAGCAACCTATGTTGATTTTTGAAGAGAAATGAGATGAGGAGACTCCTAACCATTCTACAGAAGTTGTCACCAAGCAACTCATTCCATTGCCTTCTAGATCCTTACCATCCTCTTCCAACCAGCCTTCTTGTCCATAAAGGCTAGTTGTGGAAAGAAGTGAGCCTATTTCTGAGACTAGCTTGTTTTTCGAACTCAGTAACCTTTTTTATTAAGGTACCTTTGCTTCAGGCCATTAAAGAGATCCCCATTTGTACTAATATCATTAAGGAACTCTGTCTCAAAAAACTAGGGAGGAAGAGATTATAACCCCAAACCATTTAATTCGTTGGTAGAGTAGTAGAGTTGATGATGGGATGTGTGTCTATGGAGAAATATACTAATCCTGGAAACCCTATTGTCTGAGTTCAGATTGGTGATGTCCTTGTCTCTAATGTTCTTATAGACCCGGGGGTAGCCATTAATGTCATGACTAAACAAACCATGGATCAACTTTGGTTATCTCATATTCGTCCTACTCCCACTGTGCTTGAATTGGCGGATAGATCTAAAATCAAGCCAGAAGGAGTATTGGATGATGTGATCATTGCATTAGATTCTTGGGAATATCTTGTTGATTTCATTGTGCTTCAGCCAAAGAACCCAGTAGGAGGACATCCCTTGATCTTGGGTCAACCATGGCTTGCTACAGCGGATGCATATATTGGATTTCATTCCAGTGACATGTATTTCTCATGGAGATTCTAGGAATAAAGTTACCTTATATCCTCCTGCCATATCCATTCAGGACCTCTGAGATACCTTATGGTTGGATCAAAGTAGTGATGAGGAGACTCAATCCATTTCTCTTATACATCATTATACTAGGTCTTCACAAGAAGGTGAGATTCAAGATTTCCTAAATAATCTAGACACTATGCCTAATTTTGAGCCATTGAGCCAGATTTTCAGCCTAGATTTTCAAGAGAATCATGATTCTCATTCTTTTGTACCGCTGCCTTTGACCACTCCCTTGAGTGTTCTTGAGCCTGATACTACTCTTGTTGAGATTAGCCCTGGTAAACCCTTGCATATTAGTTCAGATCTAGACTCATCTCAGCAAGAGCAGCTTGTAAACTTGTTGCAGAACCATCTTGGTGCCTTTGCATGGGGTTATGAGGATATGAAAGGCATTCCTCCTGAAACCTGTACACATCATATTTACATTCAGGAAGGAGCCCGACCTATCCAACAGCCCCAAAGGTGTATGAATCCATCTCTGAAAGATGTTATGAAGGAAGAATTACAAAAACATTTAGATGTCGGTTTCATCTATCCTATTTCTGATAGCCAGTTGGTTTCTCCGTTAGTTTTGGTTCCTAAGAAAGATGGGACATGGTGTATTTGTATTGACTATCAAGAATTAAACAAAGCCACTATCAATGTTAGGGTCCCACCCTAACCCCCTTATTTATGTCATGGGATCACGTCATAGTCAAGATTCAATAAAGCCCATATTAATATTTGTAAGTGGTTAACCCGCAATTAATGACGGGACCACAGTTAGTTGCAAATGGGTGGTAATATTAGATAGATGGTAAATGGGCGGTAGTATTAGATAGATGGTATTAATAAAACCCACGGTATTGGCCCGTGGTATTGCATGTATGAGTCATATATAAAGGATAGAGACTCCCTGTGAGGAGTATCGTGTCTTGTTTTGTAATCGAGCTCTGCTCTATTGGAGGTTGCCCCCTCGAAGAGGCCTGTGAACATTTCTCTATGAGTAATAAAATCATTGCTATTCTGTGTTCTGGGTATATTTTATTCGCATATTCTGTGTTATGGGTATCTTTTCTTCACATATTCTATGTTCGGTATTACTTTGCAGGTTAAGAGCATAACAAGTGGTATCAGAGCACTTTCCAGGGCTCGGTGGGATCTCCAAATTTTAGCAAATTTTTTTTTGGCTAGAGACGTGTTCCGGCGTCTTTAAACCACGGGATCTGTCGTTAAGCGCATAAACCTGCGGATTTGGGGAGGCATGCACGCAGGAAATACAAGAGGTGGTCACGTCTGTTGGACTCCCTTGTAACCCTTATGGGTACCCCTTCGAGTAGTAGCGCATTAGACAGAACCGCGCACGGACTGTCTTCCACGTACCCTCTGGGTATATAGGAAGCCCCCTAGCTCCCTTGAAGCCTCGCCATAGATAAACCTTTGGCCGTCTTGTGGCTACAATACACCGAGAACAGCACTCAGAGAGATTACTCGCCCGTACGATAGGGTAGTCGGGTTGTACGGCTAAGGGTACGGTTGATCCTCCTTAGTTAGAGCCCTGAAACATTGGGCCGAGTACTACTGTCAGACCCTTATGTATATTGCGATCTGTAGCACCTGACACTCCTCAAGACCATAGTTCCCTTTCTATTGGGGGATCACACATCACCTATTCCAGATCAGCAAGTGCAGCAGCAGCCGACATCAGTCCCGCAGCTCCATCAGATCAGCAGCAGCAGTTGTTCCACCATTCAGATCTCTCAGATCCACCAGATCGGAGTAGTTGTGAAGGGTTCCTGTCCCTGGATATAATTTTCGCAGGGATTTTGGCGACATTGACATTCTGAGGATTTGGCGACTGCAGTATTGATTAGGAAGGAGTAAAACTCCGTTAGGAGTTTTCCAAAAAAAAAAAAAAAGGCATTGACATTCTGAGGATTTGGCGACTGCAGTATTGATCAGGAAGGAGTAAAACTCCATTAGGAGTTTTCCAAAAAAAAAAAAAAAAAAATGACATTGACATTCTGAGGATTTGGCGACTGCAGTATTGATCAGGAAGGAGTAAAACTCCGTTAGGAGTTTTCCAAAAAAAAAAAAAGAGTCTGAGATCTTCCGGGGCGCTTATTGGTGACCTAGCCCATCAGAATCAGGACGACGAGCTGAGCAAGGTGGTACCATTCAATTTCTTAGTAAAAAATTTTTAGGCGGTCCCAATTTTTCATCAGGTTGGTGTATGGTAGAAACTCGCGCTCAAGCGATGGCCAATGAAAGGATAGACAAAATTGAAGACCATGTGAACTCCCTCCAAACTGCGGTGAAGAATATCGAACTTGAGCTTAAAGGAATAAGTCTCCAGATACATGATGCACTCCCAAAGGGCAAGGAGCCAGCCCACGAGGAGGCATATAATGGCCATGAATACCATGAGGGTGAGTCTAGCCACTCTCATCACGTCTGGCACACCCATCCACCACCCAGTCAGCGACCTCCCAAGTTGGATATGCATAAATTTGACGGTTCTCACACGTCCGCATGGCTAGCACAAATGGAGCAGTATTTCCAATTGAATCATATCATAGATGAGGGGACTAAGCTTATGGTGGGCACCATGTACTTGGACAATGAACGATGGCAATGGAAGGAATGGCATCAGCGTTGCAATGGACATTTTCAGAATTGGGCCCAATTTGCCAAAGCTCTTCGAAGTCGCTTTGAACAGGAAGACTCTTTTTTGGGGCGTCTCACTAAGCTCCGACAGACGGGTACAGTGGAGGAATATATTACTGCTTTTGAAGCCTTAGCCTTCCGCACTAGGGGTCTCACAGATGAGTTCTACATGGAATGCTTTATCAACGGTCTTAAAGAAGCCATCAAAGCTCAGGTTCTACTCCACCACCCTCCCACATGGACAGAGGCTTGCCAGGTAGCTCATAAGGTGGAACGTGCATTAACAGCCCAATCCAGCCGCCCCAACTTCCCCGCTAAAGGTCGTCCCTCACAGGCTCCCAATACGACTCAGACACTTAAGATTCAAAAGGTGTCACCTGCAGAAATGGCCGAAAGAAGGAAGCAAGGACTATGTTACTACTGTGATGAAAAATATTCCCCGGGTCATAAATGCAAAGAGCCCAAGTTTTTTCAAATAGATGCCACTGACTACAGCTCCACCGAGGAAGATCCACCACTTGAGGAACCAAAGGCGATCGAAGAAGATAACCAAAAGGAGATTGTATCTGATGAACCAATTATTTCGCTAAATGCATTGGCAGGAATTTCTTCCCCTCAAACTCTCAAAATCAGGGGTTTTCTTAAACATCGCCCAGTAGTAGTCTTGATTGATAGTGGAAGTACCCATAATTTCATCCATCAAAAGATCGCTGAATCAGCACATTGTTTCGTCAGGGCAGTTTATAACTTCCAAGTCCAGATTGCAGATGGGGGCACAATGAAATGTGAAGGTCGCTGTGAAAATGTCAAACTTCAAATGGGGGATTATCAATTGAAAACCCACATGTTTGCAATACACATGGGGGGGTGTGACATTGTCCTAGGCGCGGAATGGCTCCGCACTCTTGGGCCAATCACAATGGATTTCCAGGAGTTATATATGAGTTTTAAGCAGAACAACTCCACACATACCCTCCGTGGACTACAGGCGGGAGCCCCCTCTATCATCAGCTCGCATAGGATGGAAAAATTGTTAAAAAAGGGCCATCATGGAGTGGTAGCTCAATTTAATGCCATCCAGGTATTCGACACCATGTCTCTGCCAATTCATCCTCAGATGCAACAGATTTTAAATAAACATCGGACGGTCTTTGACAAGCCTCATGAGCTTCCACCCTCGCGAGGGGAACATGATTATAGCATCACATTGGTTCCCGGGGCCCAACCCCCAAATGTGCGGCCATACAGATATCCGTTCACCCAAAAGAATGAAATAGACAAAATCATCAAGGAATTGTTGGAAGCAGGTGTCATTCGTCCTAGCATTAGTCCTTATTCATCCCCAGTGGTCATGGTCCTCAAGAAAGATGGGGAGTGGCGGATGTGTCCCGACTTCAGGGCCCTTAATAAGTTAACAGTCAAAGATAAATTTCCCATCCCGGTGGTTGACGATTTGCTGGACGAACTCAATGGGGCTCAATTATTCACTAAGTTGGATCTTCGCTCAAGCTACCACCAAATTCGCATGAAGGAAGTCGACATTCCCAAGACGGCTTTCAGAACTCATGAAGGCCATTATGAGTTCCTGGTCATGCCATTTGGTCTCTGTAATGCCCCCTCTACTTTTCAGAGCCTTATGAATCACCTCCTCAAACCATATCTCAGAAAATTTGTCCTTGTCTTCTTCGATGACATCCTCATCTATAGTGGCACTTGGGCGGCACATCTTCAGCATGTAGATCTACTCTTGCAACTGCTCCGCACGCATAAACTATTTGTTAAGATGTCTAAGTGTTCGTTTGGCATGGAAGAAGTTGAGTATTTGGGCCACATTGTGGGGTGTGAAGGTGTCAAGGTGGACCCCAAAAAGATCCAGGAAATGCAAGAATGGCCTCAACCTAAGACCTTGAAAAGCTTGAGAGGATTTTTGGGTCTCACAGGCTATTATCGTAAATTTGTCTGCAACTATGGCCGCATAGCGAAGCCCCTAACGCAACTCCTAAAGAAAAATTCCTTCTTCTGGAACGAGGAAGCACAACAGGCATTTACCACTCTCAAAACCGCCATGTGTTCCACTCCTGTCTTGGCACTACCGGACTTCACCAAATCATTTGTCATTGAATGTGATGCTTCGGGAACAGGTATTGGAGTGGTCTTAATGCAGGAAGGGTGACCATTGGCCTTCACCAGCCAACAACTAAGTGGGAGGAATCTGGGCCAATCTACCTACGAGAAGGAAATGATGGCCATCTTACATGCAGTTGAGACCTGGCGACCTTACTTGTTGGGGCGACGTTTCCAAATCTGCACAGATCATCACAGTCTTAAATATTTTTTGGAGCAACGCCTATCTTCCCCACAACAAAATAAATGGTTAGCCAAAATGCTGGGATATGATTATGAGATCATTTACAAGAAAGGGAAAGACAACAGTGTAGCAGATGCATTGTCGCGCCAATTTGAGGAGGAAAGTACTCTGCTCGCAATTTCCCTCCCCATTCCAGACTGGATTGAAGAGGCTCGCAGGGAATGGTTTTCACATCCAGGGCTCTCCCAACTCATTTCTCAATTGCAGGTAGATCCTAATTCCAACAAGGGCTACTCGTGGCAGAATGATATTCTTCGCTACAAGGACAGAGTCGTAATATCACCAACATCCACCCTCAAAAGTCACATTTTGGCAGAATTGCACTCATCTCCCATTGCAGGAAATTCGGGCTTTCAGAAGACGTATGCTCGCACCAGAAGATCATTTTTTTGGACCGCATGAAACAGGACATCCTTACTTTCATAGCAGAATGTGACGTCTGTCAACGCCACAAAGGGGAAACCGTCAACACACCAGGCACATTACAACCATTGCCCATTCTGGCGTCAATTTGGATGGAGGTCTCCATGGATTTCATTACAGGTCTTCCAAAGTCTGGGAACAAGTTAGTCATCATGGTGGTTGTGGACCGACTGTCGAAGTATGCTCATTTATGCGCCCTACCCCAACCATTTACACCAACTTTGGTTGCTCAAACTTTCATGGATCAGATCTTCAAATTGCATGGCATGCCCACTTCTATTGTGTCCGACCGCGACCCAATCTTCACCAGTAATTTTTGGCAGGAGCTCTTCAGAATACAAGGCATTGAACTCAAACTCAGTACCTCATATCATTCGCAAACAGATGGTCAAACCGAAGCCGTCAACAAATGTCTAGAAACCTACCTTAGGTGTTTCACTTCAGAAAAGCAACACCTCTGGGTACAGTGGTTACCTCTGGCGGAATGGTGGTATAACACCAACTATCATGCCACCACCAAAATGACTCCCTATGAAGCAGTCTATGGTCAACTTCCGCCTGTCCCTACTTCTTATCTCACGGGGTGCTCCAAAGTACAAGCCGTGGATCAACTCCTACAACACCGCGCAACCATGCTCGCCCATCTGCGCGAGAATCTTCATCAAGCTCAGAACCGTATGAAGCAACAGGTTGACCAACATTGCTCAGAGCGCCAATTTCAAGAAGGGGATCAGGTATTTTTGAGGCTGCAACCATATAAGCAAACATCACTCAAAGACAAGGGTTGTCAAAAGCTCTCTCCAAAATTCTACGGACCATACCAAGTACTTCAGCACATTGGAGAAGTGGCTTACAAGTTGGCTTTGCCACCTATAGCAAAAATCCACCCCGTTTTCCATGTATCGTGCCTCAAGAAAGTGATTGGGAACAATTGCTGAGTTCAAACCAGTCTACCTGAATTGGACGAAGAAGGGTCAATCTGGCTTCAACCTGAACAGGTTCTAGACACACGAGACAAGCACTTGCGCGACCGCATGATTAAGGAGGTCCTCGTCAAATGGAAAGACACCCCTCCGAAAGATGCAACTTGGGAACCAGCCACTATTCTTCAGCAGTTTCCGCAGCTTCAGCCTTGAGGACAAGGCTAATATTAAGGGGGAGGGCATGTTAGGGTCCCACCCTAACCCCCTTATTTATGTCATGGGGTCATGTCATAATCAAGAGTCAATAAAGCCCATATTAATATTTGTAAGTGGTTAACCCGCAATTAATGATGGGACCACAGTTAGCTGCAAATGGGCGGTAATATTAGATAGATGGTAAATGGGCGGTAGTATTAGATAGATGGTATTAATAAAACCCACGATATTGGCCCGTGGTATTGCATGTATGAGTCATATATAAAGGATAGAGACTCCCTGCGAGGAGTATTGTGTCTTGTTTTGTAATCGAGCTCTGCTCTATTGGAGGTTGCCCCCTCGAAGAGGCCTGTGAACATTTCTCTCTGAGTAATAAAATCATTGCTATTCTGTGTTCTGGATATATTTTCTTCGCATATTCTGTGTTCTGGGTATCTTTTCTTCACATATTCTTTGTTCGGTATTACTTTGCAGGTTAAGAGCATAACAATCAAAGATTACTTTCCTCTTCCTTTTATTGACCAAGTGCTTAATACCCTTGCAAGAAAGAAATACTTTTCCTTTTTGTATGGCTTCAGTGGTTACAACCAGATATATATTGCACCTAAAGATCAAGACAAAACTACTTTTACATGTCCTTGGGGAACATTTGCTTAGAGAGTGCTCCCCCTTGATTTATGTAATGCCACGACTACCTTTCAAAGGGCAGTCCTGGCTATTTTTGCTGATCTAGAATGTGTAGAAATTTATATGGATGACTTTTCTGTGTTTGGTGACTCTTTTCAGGAGGCTCTCAAAAATCTAGAAAAAGTACTTCTTCACTGCCAAGAAGCCCATCTTGCCTTGAGTGACAAGAAATGCAGGTTAATGTGCAAGGTAGGAGTGGTTCTTGGCCATCTTATTTCTGATAAACGTATCCAAGTTGACCTAGCTAAGATTGAGATCATTCTACGTCTTCCTGCATCCAAGATTCAAAGGGAAGTAAGAGGTTTTTTAGGACACGCTGGTTACTATAGGAGATTCATTGAAAAATTTTCTAGGATAGCTACCCCTCGTTTTCGACTCTTATCTAAGGATAGTGAGCTTTCTTGGTCCATAGCTTGCCAACAGTCCTTTGAGACATTGAAGGAAAAGTTAGTACAGGCACCAGTTTTGAGAGGTCTAAACTAGTCCCTACCTTTTCACATTTCCTCTGATGCTTCAGATTTGGCTATTGGCGTAGCTTTAGGATAGGAGGAAAACAAGCAATCCTATGCCATCTATTTTATTAGCATAATTTGTCTCCCACTGAATTAAATTATACAGTTATAGAGAAATGAAGATCTTTGAGATGAGGGACTAACTTCAATAGCTAGGGGAAGTCATGTCTAACAGAGAAATGACAATTATAGTACTCAATATTTCTCTACCTGAGGATTGGGGAAACTTCACATCAAGCATATATGCCAAGAAGGAAGCCACCCCACTATGTGAAATGTGGTCTTTATTCAAAATAGAGGAAACAGTACTTAAAGAAAAGGAAGATGTGGGATCAAAGCATAAAGCATTTGCTACCATCGCCAAGAGAAAGGGAAAATTTGGAAAATTTGGTCCACGAAGAACAAACAATAAAGATATGTCCAAAATCCAATGCTTGGATTCCATGAAAAATGGAAACTACAAGAGGAATTGTGCTAAACTAGATAAGGACAACAACAACAAAAGAAAATGAAAAGAATCTCATGTGACTCAAGAAATGAAAGAAGAATACAAGAAGAAAAAGAAGGAAGATCCTTCCGATCTCTACTACTAAGTCTACTTATTTACTTAAGGTATTATTTCAAGGTTTTGAGTAGGATAAAATCATGTAGGAATAGAACAAAATTACATGGCTAGAAACATCTTCTAGAAGCTAGAATCATGATGTACATAGAGTTAAAAATACTCATGTAGAAGGAGAATTTATAATAGAACAAAATGCATGGTTAGAAATATCTTCTAGAATATAGGAGCATGGTAGATATAGTTCGAGATATTCATGTAGAAGGACCGTACCTATAATGGGACCTTATCCACAATGAAAGAAAATTGATCATGATTAAGAATCTTAGAATACCTCCATCATCAAAAGGAAAGAAACATTTTCAAGGTAAGGGTCTTCAAGATCCTATGATGGAATCTTAGAAAGAAGATTCGTAAACAAAAGTAGATGTCTCATTGGGAATGCCATTCATGGGATTCAAGAAAAAGATGATATGCAGGAGAGTTAAGATAAATCAAGAAGGACCACACCAAGGACAACCAAATGAAGCTAAGATGATCAAAGGAGAATCAAGATGAGGTATGTATGCATCAAAGTTTAGTCATGTTATCATTTGTATATATTGAGACATGGGAATAGTTCTATAACATGATCAAGTATGAAATAATCTCTTTCACCAATGACATGATCGAAGGCATGTAATACAATGCAATGAAGTTCAACAAAAATAAATACTTACATAAGGAGTATAAGATTGTTGACTAAGAAGCAAGTGAAAAATGAATGCTAACTAGTCCTAGAAGCAAGCAATGAATAAGTGCTCCCACAAGCAAAATAAGGTGGTTGACTAATATATCCAAGAAGAAGAAAGTGAAGAAAGAGATCAAGCATGTGAAGAACAATGTGATCACAAAGAATCACTATCTGAAAAACATCCATTGAAGACATCTCCCAAAAGAAGGCAAGATAATTCTGACTAAGAAAGGAAAAGATCAAAGGACCATTGACACCTATGAAGGCCTTGGAGATATGAAAGTGCAGATAACTGATTCTACTCTACGAAGATGTCATGATGAAGAATCCATCAAGAAAAAGAAACATTTAATGGTTAAGCAATATTAGGATGAAGTCATGAAGGACTACTAGATCAAAGCATGGGAACAAGCAAGTACAAAGAAGCATCCATGGGAAGAGTAGTCTGAAGCATATAAAAGATGATAAGGAGTAATCATATGACAAGAGAACTTGATATGTGATGAGAAGGCCACTTTCCACGAATAAAGAAATGACATGACAAAGAAGGAAGGAAAATGATTGATGGATGGTTCCCTACCAAGAAGAAGTTCAAACAAAGACTTCATGACATCAAAGGAAGGAAGTATATCAAGCAGCTCGAGGACCCACAAAGAAGAAGTTGCTGATACAAGTCCCTAGCTAAGAGGGAGTTCTAACAAGCTCCCAATTACAAAGGAACTTGGACAAGTACCTTGTTAGAGGATACTTGAGCATGTCTTCCTCAATTGAGAGGAAGTGATAGACACAACATTCTTGTCTTCACTTGGGAAGAAAGAAAGGGAGGATTGGGAAATCATATGGCATCCAAGACAAGAGTAGGCAAGAGGACTGATATTCTTTAAGGGTTGGGAACCAAAGATAAGAATAGTCCTAGAAGGTCATACTTAGTGAACACCCAGGTGGGTATGTACCTTGAGATACAATGACTAAGGTGTCTATAAGTTATTAATATCGCCAAAATTGTGCTCTAATATATTGAGAGATAAAGCTGTCAATGAAGGCATTGCTGTGGAAACGATGTTGGTTACTATGATGCTATAGCATATGGATTTCCAATCCAGTTCCTCTTATGTGAATTCTTCAAGATTGAAAAATAGAGAAACACCTTGTAATGATTTATGAATACCTCCCTAGTTAGGAGGGAGTGTTGAAGAAAGTGTAACTAGGTTCGGTAACATGGAAAAAATATTTTTATATTATTTGTCAACGCGTTTCTTGCTCATTGAAGTAGGTCAAGCACATGCTTAAGTGCTTCTAGGAAGTCAAAGTGTCAATGTATTTATGTAAGACCCTTAGAGGGCATGTTACACTATGAATAATATTGTATAAGGTTAAAGGAATACCTCCAATACAAGTGCAAGTCCTCTCCATGTAACAACGTCCTCCAAAGGGAAGCTAAACAATGAAAATGATGAAGAAACATTCAATTCGGCCTAAAGACATCATATCAACCTAATGTTGACCTAAAGGAGGGACAATCCTTTATATATAGAGGCTTTCCACTCCCCCTCAACTTCCTCCATAAATATCTAAAATCAGGAAATAAAAGTAGCGAAGAAAGTGAGGGAAAAGCCTAGTCTAAAGGGTCTCCAAGACAAGAAAAGGAAGGAGGAAGAAGGCCAAAGTGAAGAGGATTGTTTCTAGGGATAGAAACAGTCACACGTGTGAAGAAGAGGAGGGTAAGTCTGTGGCATAACAATAGCTATAGAACAATGCCTGAAATGTCATTCTTTGGGTGAGAAATCATGTCTAAAAGGAATCCCAAGCCTATCGAAGGAGCCTATCTCTCTAAAGAAGGAAAATGACCCTAATTCTCTAGGGTTCCTACCATGCAGGGAAAAATTAGGGCTATTGTTCAGTCACATCAAGTTTGCATACATATCTCAAGAAGAATCTTATTGGATCAAGAGAATGATGTCTACATAAGTGAAAGAACATCTTGAAGAAAGGAAGAATAACATCACATCAAGAAGCTAACATAGCCAAGGTTTATCTGTAGATAAAGAAACAAATAAAAAGGACGAAGTGCTAGGGAGAAAAGTATCAAAACAAGGAAGTCTATGTGCCGAGGGAACATAGTACAGAAAAGAGGAAGGACTTAACTTGTTCTTGGAGGACATCCTAGTAAAGGGTCTAGGGTTTGGGATTAGGAAATAAGAAGCTTCAATAATAGAAACTTACGGAAGGGTTTTCCTCTCTAAGAGGGAGAGGTTTTGGCCCTGGCAGAGAACCAACATTTGTGTTCTTATCTTTTTGGTTTTGATAGCAGTTTTATGAAACACACACTATAATAAGAAGAAGAAGATCATGCTAAGATAATTGTAAAAGTGCATCACAAATTGTTATCAAGCAGTGAAGAATCCTAACAAACACCAGTTCCCTTGATCCTTCAACAGTATGTACAAATTCTTACAAGGAAGGACTTGGTAGAGTCATAATGCTCAAGGGATAGGTAGTATGCTATGAGTCGAGGAAGTTGAATGAGAACGAGAGGAACTATGTGACTCATTATGTTGAGTTGGAAACTATCATTCAAGCATTGAATATGTTGGTACATTATCTTCTTGGTAGGAGGCTTGTTTTTATGAGTGATCATAGTTAGATGAGGTGCTTATTTAACCAACTCTGTCTGAATTCTAGGAAAGCTAGATGGTTGGCTACCCTCAGTTAGTTTGACTTTGAGATCATGTATATTAAGGGCAAGGAGAAAAAGGTTGGAGATTCTCTTAGTAGGAGAGTGAAGGTGAATCAATTTTCAGCTATCACTTCAATGGGATAGATTTATAGGAGCAGATCTTGCATGCATGGAAACATGATTATAGGTACCAATAGCTAAAGCAAAGATTGCAGTAACAAGGTAAGGGTGATAGGGATGAGGAGTATTATCTCATGGTAGATGGTGTAGTCATATTCAATAGCAAGATTCATGTGTTGGATAACAGTGAGCTCAAGCTTGAGGGAGTTTTATGTCAAGATGTATTCAAGTCACCTAGGATATTAGAAGACTTTGAAAATAGTTAAGAAGTTCTATCATTGGAAAAAATTGGCTGCGTTTGTTGCACGATGTTTGGACTATCAACAGGTGAAAGCCTAGTGTAAGCACCCAACTGGTTTATTACAACTGATTTTGATTCCAGAATGGAAATGGGAGGTCATTTCCACTAACATCATTACAAGTTTTCCAAGGAGATCGAAGCAACATGATTCTATCATCGTTGTGGTTGGTAGGTTTAGTAAGGTAGCTCACTTCATTGTAGTGAAGTTTGCTAAATCAACTAGTGAGGTAGATCAGATCTTCATTAGGTAGATAATGAGATTGTATGGTGTTCCTAAGAAGATTATATCAGATAGAGATGTGAAGTTCACTTCCAAGTTTTGGAAGGATTTGTTTGCAAGCTTGGTGACATAGTTAGCTTTTAATATATCTTATCATCTGTAGACATATGAATAGACAGAGAGGGTCAACAAGATTCTTGAGGATATGTTAAGGATGTATGTTATGCATCAGTAGAGGAAGTGGGAGGAGTATCTTCCACTGGTGGAGTTTGCATATAATAATGGGTATCCATAATACTTGAAGATGAGTCCATTTGAGGCACTTTATGGGAAGAGTTTTAATACTCCTATCAACTAAAGTGATCCACTGGAAAGGGTATTGATTAGACCATATATGTTGGATGAGATGGAGTAGGAGATATAGGTTATCAATAGGAACTTAGAGGAAGCACATGATAGGTAGAAGAGTTATGTAGATCAACATAGAGAATTCAAGAATTTTCAGGTTGGGGAGCATGTGTACTTTCCCATCAAGCCTAGGAGGAGCTCCGCGAGGATTCAGTCATGTGCTAAGATGGTGCCTCAGTATTGCAGGCCTTTTGAAATCCTTGAGAGGATTGGACCAATGGCCTATTGACTTGCACTGCTGCAGACAATGAAATCCCATGATGTTTTCCATGTTTCATTGCTTAAGATATATGTGGATGTTGATCATGTGGTTGATTGGTTTGTATTGCAGGTGGAACTAGAGGGATAATTCTAGCCAGAACCTCAGTTTATTTTGCAATGGTCATAACTAATTCTCTGAATCCGAACAATCAAGCAAGATAAAGGACAGTGGAAGAACATTAGGCCAAATGAAGCTACATTGGAGATGGTTGATCAGATGCAGGATTTGTATCCTTCTTTATTTTTTGTTTTAGTAGATGTGTTTGGTTTATGTTTATATATGCATTTGTGTATTGTATATACTACAATGAGTTATGTTATACAACTCCAATAATTTATAATGTGTTGTAAATATTGCATCGAGTTGTGTTATAAAGCTCCAATAGGCAGCATGGTGTTCATGGTTTCAACAGTTTGGCATGATGTAATTGTTTCATCGAGATGTGTTATAAATCTCAATCTGAAGCATGTTTTGCTAGTTATAAGCATCATTAAACATCGAGGATGGTGTTACACCAAGGGGGATGGGCTTGTAAAAACCCTTGGTTGATTTTCCATGTAAACAAAATAAGACAAAGGTCACGGGACATGTATTTAAAGTTGAATGTTGGGAAAGACACTTTAGTGGGCATCACTTCTTATTATTAATGGCTATGGAAATTGGAAAATTCATTGGCGAAGGAAAATAGGCAATAAATGGCATATAATTATGAAAATAAAGGAAAATAGGAGAAAAGGAAGGTTAAGAGACACAAATTTGCATGCAAGGGAAATTAGAGGGAAAATGAAGGAAAATTTAAAAAAAGAGTCAACAATTGTAAAAAGGCTTTAGAGACACAATTGCTAGCTTTTTTACAGTTTCAAGTTGAGCTCTCATTTCATTATGTCATTCTCTAATACTCTTGCACGCTTAGAGTATTCTTGGAGCATCCTTGGAGTACTCTAGCATTCACTTGGATTAGAGAAAGAAATAAAAGGAAAGAAAGGGAGTGTAAGGAGATAGTTGGATCAACAACTACAGTTGGATTTATTTATAGGTAATAGGTTTCATGTGTGACTTTCTTAATAATCCTTGGATGCATGGTATATGCATGTGATTCTCTCGTTATGTGTTGTCATTGGTATGGAGATTTCCATAGATTGACAATGATTTTATCCTTTCCTTACAATTTCCTGGATAGTCGTGGTATTGTGGGTTTCCCACTTATTTTTCTTATTGGTTCTTATGTTCCATATGCCTGTGGGTTGTAACAAACACTCTAGAGCCTAGTAACGACTTGGGTTGAGTTCATAGTTCCTAGAGCTTGTAGGTTGGGACAAATGTTGTAACAACCCTGCGATAAAATTTCATGTAATAGAAGTTAATAAAGGAAAAATAAGACCAACGTCAAGGGACACTTATTCCAAGCTAAATGTTGGGAAAAATATCCTATTGGGAATTACTTTGTATGTTTATGGCTAAGGGGAAATTTCCAAAGGAAATGAGAAGGATTTGAAAAGGAAAAAAAGCATTATTAGTATTTTATTTATGAAAATCAGGGAAATTAGGATAAAAGGGAGGTGAAAGTTCATTGGTTGCATGAGGACGAAATTGAAATAAAATAATGGAAAATGAAAAAATTAGAGGTGTCATAATAAAAATACATAAGAGCATCGGTTGGTAGCCTTTTGTTAGTTCAGTATTGGAATTAGTCTCAATGAGGAGAAGAGCACCAAGACGAGAAGGGAAGCAAGAAAACAAAGGAAGGACAAGAAAAGCAAAGGAAAGAAAGGATAAAGAAAGGAAAAGTTGGATCAAGCAACTTCAATAGCAATACTTGTAGGTAACAGGTTGCATGTATGATTTTCTAGTAGGTTTTGACATGCATGGTATGTGCATGTTGGTATTTGGTTCTCTTAATGACATAAACGATAAATGTTGGGAATAATGATTGTGATTAGACTAAAACCTGTAGGTGTTAGTCAATGATCACATTTACAGATATAAGGATCCATGAGAGGTGGTTAGTCCATGTCACAAAACACAAGAAGATCATTGGTTTATCCAATGTCCAACAATCTTCCCCCAACGTGAGTCGGGTGTGTATCAAACTCATGACCTTTTCTATGATACCACTTGATGAAAACTTGACGAAACTGAGAGGGGGGTGAATCAATTTAGTATATTCACGGAAATTAAAATTATTTTCCTTAATATCGTTAACTAAAACATTGCACAAGAAGTTTAACAAAGAATGACCAACATATTGAATATGTGAACAAGAAGTAATAAACTAATCAAAACATCACATCAACACATAATAACAACACATATTGACACTAGATATATGTGGAAACCCATAAAGGGAGAAAACTATGGATTTATTACTGTTGTGATGGAAAGGTAAGCTCCTACTCCTTGTTACATCTGATTTTCTATAGGCTTCAACCTAAAGGAGGTTGTTACCTCAATTTTCTGCAAGATACAACTGTAAGGAAGCTCCAACTCCTATACGTTTTATGTAGGATAAAACCCACTGGTGGCTCCTACCTAAACATGCTCCAACCTTATTTTTATCAAGCCACTACTTGAAAGGATACTACAACCCCCTAATGAAAACAAGAAACAACAATGTGTTTCTTTACCTGGTCATAAATTCTGCATATCTCCATCTTCATTTCTTCTTGTTCTTCCCTTCAAATGTACTTCACATAAGCTTCAAATGGTCTAGGTAACTAATGCATGATACCTCAATTAGCTCTCACACATTCTCCCACTCTCTAACCTCCCTTTTTCTTCCAAAAACAACATATTTTATAAAGATAATTTGTTGGTTTTTTGTATTCCACATAAGAATATGAAGTGAATAGGCTTGACTCTTTTCCTTCCACTCATTCATTTCCAAACTCTTCATATTTTGAATATTATAAAATAAATAAGTGCTCCACCACATATTATTTCAGCCATCTATAATGATTAGGTGCATCAATATCAACATAGTGCCAAAAACAACATTATACCACCACAACACATGTAAGCATTCTCCAATGTAAACAATATTCACACAACATATGAAAATAATACAAGCATATGTATGCACCATTCACTCTCGAAAGACATCTGTATGATCAAATTAATCCTTTCTTCATGTCACTGCCTCAACCTCCAAGTATCTTGTCTTATTTTGTTGTCATGGATTTTTGCCTTTGCTATCATGGAGCAGTCTTTGCTATCATGGAGTATTTCCTTTGGCTTGCATTACAACAATTATTATGCTTTTATATTGCCCTACATCTCTGCAACAACATATCTTTGAAGAAATTTCCATCACCCTTGCTCTTGTTCCTGCATATCAAACATGACTTGCTGCTCCCTTGATCCTTTCTCCTGCATACTTTTTTGTTGCTCCTTTTCTTGCTACTCCTTGCCTTGTCGCTCCCTATCATGCTACTCCAAGTTGCTCAAGATGCTTCCTCATACCTTTCTCCCACTCCTACATACATTTCCATCTCTTCTAAATAATTTTCCATCACCCTTTATCTTTTTATTACATACCTTGCTGCTCCTTTGTCATCGATGACAATAATGCCAACAATATCCCCTTTTAGCATTGATCCCAATCATAGTGATCCTTGCTCTGCTTACCTCCCCCTTTGACATCAATGGCAAGGGGGTCAGAATTTAACAAAAATCCTTGACTATGTAAAGCCACTGAAGTCCAATGTTTAAATATATGGAAGTAGCACTTTAAAGTACTATAAATCCCCTTAAGCGCATATTTTATGTTGATATGAACCAAATATGCTAGACCAAAAAAAACTCCACATCTGAAAAGCTCCATATCATCTGAAAAATGATACAGTCATAAAAAAAAATCTATATTCATTTAAGATTTGAATATGACAAAATTAGAGAAATGAGATGATAAAACTCTTTTATATGTTGCATAATATTTTGAGCCCGCATAAGATTTTGAAAAAATTGCCTAGGATATTTTTGTTTGTTGATGTGTTGATGGTTTGCTCGATGTAGTTCTAACCCCAACAATAAATGGTTTTCATCATGAGTACACATCTGTTATTAAACTAGACAATTCCACAGATTCTGAGCAGATTTCCATGGAAAACAAATAGCTCTAAAGACACAACCCTAAATTATAAAACCACCATACAACAATGTCCTTATCATTCCAATTTTTCCCAGATTTGTAGCATTACAGAATGTTACACAACCTTATAAATTTTTTTATCTATAGCATTACTTTAGCATTAAAAAACATTACCAAGTACTCCATATGCAAAATCCCAACTCAAATTACACTCAGAAATCTTCATTAAATCACATTATCCAATTGTGTATGAGGTGCACGTCCTTGCATTTTCTTTACCCTTTTCTTGTGGTGCTTAGTCTTGAGCTTATGAAAAACATAGTAAAAAAGAACCCCAAATAGGTTTTTCTTTGCTTCCATGACATTTTCTCTTTCATACTCTTGAAAAATAAATTATATTACACCAAGAAGTTCCAGTCTTTAAATGTCCATAACATAAGAACCATGACTAACCTTCTCTATCCCAATGGGAATACGCTATAGTAAATTTGATAATAAACGAATTAGTCTGCAATGAGGTTATTCTACCCCTAAATTCTCTAAATAATCTCCAAAAGCACCTTTAATACCCTAAAATCACATCCATTCATGCGACATCGTTGTATCCTTCCTCTGTCACATATATATAGATTAAGCAACTCAATGCACATGCATAGACTGCTTCTTCTTTCTCTTCTATCTGCACAAGGAAAAGTAGTATCTCATAAAGTATGTTCAACAACTAGATCTCAAATTCATTAACTAACCATGGAGTTCCATTTTCTATTTTGCCATGGAATTTTAAAACTCCCTTTGCGAAAGAAGGAAACTGATCTCCATTATTAAAATTGGTAGACTGAGAATATGATTCTTCAGCAACTCCAATGAATAAATAGGATTTGATTTAATCCCAATAAAATAGTTCCTATAAATAACTTTCCAAACAATAATAATAACACCATCTTAATTAAATCCAAGCTATAATGGTGACGATCCACGTTGATATGAGTTCTTGCACCATCGATAATAAGTATCAAGAGGCACTTTAGACTGTTGCTCATTCTCCATAGTTAGTACATCCACCTAAATTTCAATCTTGTGGAAATGAATTTTGTAATCAAACTCCTCCATAACCTTCTCCATATTTTCCACTTTCATGGCTCTTTGACCAAACATTATTGTGCTTGTTGTCTCTCCTTGATGTCGTGATGATGGTCCAACTATTATAACTAAAGAAGTATAAACTAGAAAACTCTACAGTTGTAAGGCATGTTAACAACTTTTGAAGGAACATTATCATAATTTGTGGCATGTACATTTTCTGGCTTCTTCGTTAATCTCAACAACATCAGAATCTGCATCATTTTCATCAAATGGACTCTTCCTCAGACTCATTGGAGAAGCTGCTTTAGAATTTATCATCAAGTTTAGATTCCTCTTAACTAGGATAGTCATTCATTCGGTTAATCTCATCGTTAAAATCATCAGTATTGACTTCACTCGGATACTCATTAGAATCATCAGTATCGACTTCTATCAAATGCGCAATAGACTTGCACAACACCTACAGTGAAATGCGAAAAACAATCATCAGTATCAACTTCTATCGAATGCGCAACAACTGCAATGAAATGCATAGAAGAATCATTATTATCAACTTCATATTCTACCATATCTCCATAGTAAAATTCATCTTCTTCCATGACTTTCACAAGTGGGTAGTCAACTACAACATCTTTAGCCACATTCTCTTTTTCTCCCAAGATGTAGAGATCATAGAAATAGTCTTCTTTTTCAGTAGCTCAAGAAGAACATAACTAATATTTGAATATTGTTGCAGCTGACTATAGATATTCTCTCATCATAGGTAAGAAGTTACACAAAATTTGTTTTTTCACGATTTGACATAGTTTTATGTTTAGCTCTAGCTTTCATCTATTCATATTTACATGAGAGCTTCCCATATAATTCATTCAAATGCACTTATCCTTAATTTAAAAAACCAATCGTTCATGAAAATATTAAGCTTTGGGTTCCAAATTGAATATCCAAGGTTTGCAAATAATGATTTCCTTAAATGTTAGAAAGTGCCAATACACACTATTATCATAGCCCATAACTTCCAGTTTGGATTAAATGTGCATAAGACCAGCGCAATTATCACAATTTAACTTAGCATGAAATCACTCTCAATGAATCAATTGATTTAATAGTTGGGCGCTATTATAATCTTGGGTGCTCCAAATTTTTTCTTATCAATTACCATAGGTTTGTTTAAAAAATCATTTCTAACCACCGATTAAAATATTGTGTCAACAATATAAATATATATTGCTTCATATAACCAACATTTCATAAGCATTGTGTTGGCAATATCGATATATATTGATGCATATAAATATCAACGTTGTTCTAATATATAGCCTAAGTAATATATATAACGTCACCTTTAGAATTTTCATATGGTAGTAAGAGAGCTAATTTGGCCAATACTATTACTGGAATATGCGCGTTGTGACATCTGTTGTTAGGTCCCTATACTACTAGTGTAACCCCTTATTGTTATTAGTACAACCCCCTTATTATATTGTTATGCCCATGTAGTCCCCATATTGTTATTATTGTGCCCCATAGAAGCCCACTATTGTTATTATTGCACCCTTACATTATTATTATTATGTCAGCTCTGATTATATTATGACCCCTTAGACTCCTATATATAGAAAGGCGGTCTTGTCATTTGTATCATCCAAGAATTGTTCATTTGTGTAATGTAAAGGAGGTTTCCCCCTCAAAGAGGCTTATCTATAAGGCATTTATCTATCTTTTCTATCTTTTGTGAGCTGGTTTCATAACATTTGGTATCAGAGCTTTGGATTCTAAGGTTTCGCTACTCCAAACAGGTCATTGTGGAATTTTCACTATAACTTTTTTTCTGCGATGTTTCAGAAGCTAAAAAAACCCATTTGAGCCGCAATTGTTCTGAACTTCGGGTGCAAATTTCAGAGCTTTTCTCACTATATTTTCGGAGATATGATTTTAGGAAGTTAGAGTTTAAGCATACTCCTAAATTACATTCCAAACAAGTGACCTGGGGAAATCATCATAACTTTCTCTCTGAGCATCAGATTGAAATTTCGTAAGAAGTTACAAAAATAGGATGGATTGTAGTTTTCTGTGTATATTTTTTAGATCAGAAGGTCAAAACAGTGATGCATGGCACTTCATACAAATTCTCTCTTTTGAAAAGGTATATAATCAGGTCATCTTGGGAGATTGTGCATAACTCTTTCTTGGGGAATCCAATTTCGATAAGACTATTGGCATTGGAAAGAGGACATAGAGGGCTACTGCAGATCGTGATTTTAGAACTAGAAGATCCGAATTTACAGAGTTACAGTTGTTTCAATATTGAGCTCCTAAAATCAAGAAAAGGCAATATGATTAAGTTTGATGGCAAGGATATAGTAAATTGGATACTACAGATGGAGAAATATTTTGATATACATGAGGTGCAACTATTACAAAAGTTATGTATTGCATCTTCATATTTAAAACTGGATCAATTTTTATGGTATAAAGGGCTTTGTTCTCGTAAAAAACTTGTTACATGGTCAATTTTAACGGAGGAAATGTAGCACATTATGAGGATACAAAGGGCAACACCTTCGAGAGAAACACCACAACAATTGGAAGAAAATATAGCAAAAGGGCTTTGTTACAAAGTGGAAAGAAAAATTATTGCAACAAGGAAGTCTACCCCTCACAACTATAAAGATGGAAGTGTTGTTTCTCCTAGCCTTCCACAACCTACAAGGGTTACACCACAACAATTGGAAGAAAAAAAAGAAAAAGGGCTTTGTTACAATTGTGACAACAAATACATTAAAGGTCATAAGTGTGATGAGAAGAAATTATTTTACATTGATTGTGGAGAGGAGGAAGAAAAGGATTAATAAATGTCAAAAGAAGAGGATATACACCAGGAACCAACCCCAGAGAAAGAAGAAATGTATCTGACTATATGTCGTAAAGCATTGGAAAGAATTACTATTCCTCAACCTCTTAAGATAGAAGAAAATATCAAGAAGAAAAAGGTTCAAGAAGTGAAAGACCACATCAAGAAAGAAGAAATGAATCTAACCATATCTTGTAATGCATTGGCCATAATTACCACTCCTCAAACTATCAAGATAGAAGGACATATCAAGAAGAAAAATGTTCAAGAAGCGAAAGATCACATAGAGCATCAAGAAATGAATCTGACCATATCTTGTAATGCACTGGAAGAAATTACCACTCCTCAAACTCTCAAGCTAGAAGGACATAGCAAGAAGAAAAAGATTCAAGCAGTGAAAGGTCACATCGAGCATCAACAACAAGTTCTCCAACTTTTAAAGGATAATGCCACTTTGGTGTAGAATTGAGTGAAGAAAGAGGCATATCAACATTGCAATGAAAGAAGTTTTGATGTAGGCGATTGGGTATTTTTATGGTTACATCCATACAAACAAATCTCCCTCAAGAAAGTTATTTATGAGAAGGAAATTTTGGCAATACTACACGCACTTAAGAAATGGCGACCTTACCCAATGGGAAGACACTTGAAGGTAAAAATGGATCATGATAGTCTTAAATAATTTTTGGAACAAAGATTACCTTCAGAAGAACATAAAAAATGGGTCACAAATATGTTGGGTTATGACTTTGAAATCATTTACAAAAAAAGGGAAGAAAAATTTTGTTGCAGATGCACTCTTAAGAAAGGATGAGGATGTGGAAGAATTGTATTGTGCTATTTATATTATCCAATCAGATTAGATAAATGAAGCAAGGATGAATGGAAGAAGGAAGAAGAAGTGCGGCCACTCATTCAAAAGTTGCAGAAGATCCCAGTTCAAATAATATTGCCATAACTTGACGAGGAAGGAAAAATCATATTGTGACCTGGAGCAATCACATAAAAAAGAACCTGGCAGCTACAAAATCGATAAATTTCAGAGTATCTCATCAAGTGGAAGAACTTACCCGCTGAAAATTCCACATGGGAGGACAAGAATTTTATATAGAAGCATCAAGAACTACTCAAGCATTGAGGAAAACACTTTTTGAGGGAGAGGGGCATGTTAGGTCCCTATACTACTAGTGTAACCCCTTATTGTTATTAGTACAACCCCCTTATTATATTGTTGTGCCCATGTAGTCCCCATATTGTTATTATTGTGCCCCATAGAAGCCCACTATTGTTATTATTGTGCCCTTACATTATTATTGTTATGTTGGCTCTGATTATATTATGACCACTTAGACTCCTATATATATAGAAAGGAGGTCTTATCATTTGTATCATCCAAGAATTGTTCATTTGTGTAATGTAAAGGAGGTTTCCCCCTCGAAGAGGCTTATCTATAAGGAATTTATCTATCTTTTCTATCTTTTGTGAGCTGGTTTCATAACATCTGTCTCCTTTGAGTGGTATTTCACATTGTAAACATTGTAATATCAATTGTATTCATATTGTCATATCACTTGCATCAAAATAAGATAATTCATGATCCAAAACTTATATCGACCTTGATAATAATCTGTCAATAATAATAATAGGCTGCTCCAACGAATTGAAAATTTTGTATATAAACCATGTCCCAATGTATACCATGCAATAATGTGAACTAGGATGAGTAATTGTAAACCATGCAATCATGTGAGTCATATAACGATTATGAATTATGTCAACATACTGCATAAGATATCGCATTACCCAATACATATTGCAAACCTTTTAAGTAAATCATACCGTCAAATTATAATGTTGTCAAACCATTAATTAGGGTATAAAACCCTTATGAAACATATATAATGATGTTGCGACATCTATGGATGCCAACCAAAGTTGCATGAATTTAAGGCTGCCAACTTAACTCAAAAATACAAAGAGTTGGGTAATAATGCTTCTAATTCTGAAATAATGCTCTCCAATTGTAATGTTTGGCAGTTATAACATTATCCAATGTGTAACACTCAATAGTAATGTTTCCAATCAAGTATTGACATTGTTCAAACCTTTGAACGCTATCTCTCCATGCTACAACCCTATGAACATTGTTGTAATATCTTGATGATGGAAAATTGTATTATAATGATATGCATCATCAACCAACGAATTGAACCCTGTCAATTGTAGTGAATGCCACCAACATGATGTCTAGAGAACTGTCATTTGAATAATGAATGTTGTATTGTAATGTGTCCCATATGAATGCACCCATAATCCTAATCAACACCTTGTAACACATAATAATTTTTCAAAGCACCATAATATTATGTGGCCTTCTGTCCTTTGGTAGCTACCATGTAGTTCTATCATGCATTACCTATCAACTAAGTATTCCCTCTATTGCAATTTATCCTTGAAAGCATATGAAGTTCATTCTTGTCCATTGATCTTGTACAAAAACCATCTATTCATACCTCACAACCTTGAGGCTACTAGGGAACAAAACCCTAAAAACAAATTGTGTGTGATTCCACCAATGTCTCACTATAAACTCATGCTTGGTTCATCAATGCTTGGTGTCACACTTTTGTCATTCCATTAACACTTCGTTCCAATTCCTTTTATCATCACTGCCACAAACGCTTTGTACCAATGCTCCATCAACGTTCCTTATATAACACTTTGTTATAATATACATGAATGTTGCATTAATACCATAAAACCTTGGAATACATGAATGTCACTTTAATACCACTACGTTAATAACGTTTTTTTATAATATGCATGAATGATTTGTTATATAACACTTTTTTATAATATGCATGAATGTTGCATTAATACTTGGAATGTTGTGTTAATACTTGAAATGTTGTGTTAATGCATGGAATGTTGCTTGTAATTTTAGCTCAATGCTCCCTTGTAGTACTGCTACCATAATCATCTTAAGGCTACTACCAAATTTTTTTTGAAATATTAACTCCTTGTAGAATCATCTCAACCTTGCCTTGTAATACTGCAACCAAATGGGTGTTCTCAAAATGCTTCTACGAATATGATATAAACCATTTTTAAAGTTGTTAATGAAAACAATAAACTCCTCTTATTCTCAGTGGAAATGCTCCAAAATCATTGCTACCCTCTGCTATGCAATTTTCATTGAATGACTATTGTCATGCTATGAGAGTTTTTTAAATTTCAGTTGTCCAAAATTTTCGATTTGGGATGTGAAATATATCTTTTCATTTGTCATGGTGTCATGGTTTCAATATGCCACTCCCCATGTGATTGATAATATCATATCTGAACAACATTGATTTCATTGTTCCCTATATATATATATATATATATATATATATATATATATATATATATATATATATATATATATATATATATATATATATATATATATATATATATATATATATATATATATATAGATATATATATATATATATATATATATATATATATATATATATATATATATAGATATATATATATATATATATATATATATATATATATAGATAGATATATATATCTATTTGTTTACTTCACGATCCCCATGTCAATGTGCTTTCATTGGTAAATGGCCATATTATTTACTTCATCTAAAAGAGATGCAAGACTTTTGAAATAACATTATCTATTAGTAGAGTCTTGCTTTAATTCTTTTTAAGTACTTCAAATAGGAAAGTAACCTTATTTCATTGTTTTGTTATTCCACAAATAAATCATCTCCACCACACTTCATACACAAGTATTGTCATATCTATTGTCTCTTTCAAGACATTCTAGGGGTTGCTCTCCCCCTGAGATACAACTGCTCTACCATTGATTAGCTTTTTCTTTTCTTCCTTGAGAATCTCCCCCTGAGACCAATCTAGGCCACGGGTTGTTCTTTATTCTTCCTCTTCCAAACTTTAGTAGGCTTACTTCTACTCCCTGCATTTCTCTTTGATCTAGTGTTTGATCTACTTTGATTATCTTTCATCATTTGTCTAGAGTTCTTTAGGGTATTTGGCAATTTACAGTCTTTGGCTTTGTGTCCAATATTGCTACATAAATAACACCTTATTTGACCAAGATATAGCAGAAATGGTGTATGAACTCTTGTGCTCCTTTTTTCATACAATTTACATTCAATGGCTCTATGTCCAAATTCATTGCACAAATAACAATGACCATGGAATTGTTTTGTGTACCTGATGTATGATTGTCATTTATGTTTTCTTTCTTGAGGGAGCCTTCTTGTTTGCTGCATCTTTTGTTGATTAAACTTTCTTTTCTTTCTCTTACATTTTTTTGCTACATGACCACGTTCATGGAAAGAAAAACATATGATATCTTTCAAGGGAGAAAAATATCTCCTTTGAGATCTTTCAAACTTGTATAACTCATCTCCAAGAGGAAATGACTATTTTGCAAGAATCATTTTATTCAACTCATTCTTTGGCTCTTTTTGTTCCTTCTTGGTTTTTCTTGTTTCTTTATTATTCACTCTACTTGTACCTTCCTCTAGTGGTCTTTTCAGGGCTACTTCATTGTACTCTATGATTTCCTTTAAGAAACTGCTCTTTTCTTCTGAGTCCTTCATGGATGCAATCTCCTCTCCTAGCTGCTTACATACTCTGTCCTTTTCATCTAACTCTCTTCCATCTAAAATAATTTAAGACTCTAACCTTTCACACTATACCTATTTCTTCGTTAGCTGATTATTCATCATTTCCTCTATTCTCCTTGCCTCTTCAAGTTGTGTCTTCAAGCTTACAATTTCCTCCTCCAATTTATTTTCCATTTCATCACATATTTTCAAATGTTTCTTATAGTCTCTACTCTCATGCTTCATTTTTTTTGTTTCATTCAAGGCTATGTCAAGTTTGGTTGGTTCTTTAGCTACATTTACTTCACAAGAACCATGTGCAGAACAAGTCTCATTTGATTGAACATTTTCCTTTTGAGAAGACTTTTTCTTTCAACTCTTTTTCTTCTCCTTTTCAATAGTGGAGCTACTAGTGTCTCCTTCATGCATGAGTTGCAATCTATCTCATATTTATTTTGTAGAATTTAAGTCTACTACTGTATCAAGATCCTTATTATGAATATTGTTATACATAAAAAAAAATTCCTTAGAAATCCATTGTTTTTCTTGCATAGAGGGAGATCTTTTGTAGTAACCATCAGACACAAGCTTCCATACACCATGTCCATAATCTCTATTTTAACCTTTTCTCTCCATTCATGGAAGTTCAGTGCACTCACCACAGGTACACTTTGATAGTCTGTGACTCAACCACATCTACCTTCAAGTTGTTAGCCTTATACATAAGGAACTCGCTTTGATACCACTTGTTGGGAATCACGATTATCGTTAGACCTAAACCTCCAGGTGTTAGTCAATGATCACATGACCATGGATAAGGATCCATAAGAGGCAGTTAGTCCATGTCACATAGGGATAATTGGTTTATCCAATTTCCAACAATCTAGATTGTTAGATATTGGATAAACTAATTATCCCCATGTGTTTTGTGACATGGAGTAATCGTCTCTCGTGGATCCTTATCATTGGTGTTGCGACCGTTGACTAACACCTGCGGTTTCTCATCTAACAAGTTCGTATCAGAGCGTAGGTCACAAGTTCGATACACACCCAACTCACATTGGGGAGGGGGTGGGGGATTGTTGGACATTAGATAAACCAATGATCCTTATGTGTTTCGTGACATGGATGAAACACCTCTTGTGGATCCTTATCTTTAGTGGTGTGATCATTAACTAAAACCTGCAGGTTTTGGTCTAACGGTCGCATCACCACAGATAAGGATCCACGAGAGGTGGTTAGTCCATGTCATGAAACACACAGGGATCATTGGTTTATCCAATGTCCAACAATACCCCTGCCCCCAAAAATGTGAGCTAGGTGTGTATCAAATTCATGACCTACGCTCGGATACCACTTGTTCAGAATCACAATTCCTGTTAGACCACAACCCGTAGGTGTTAGCCAACGATCGCATCGCTAGAGGTAAGGATTCACGAGAGGAAGTCAGTCCCTATCATGAAAAACATGGGGAGAGTTGGTTTATCCAATGTCCAACAATCTCCCACCAATACGAGTCAGGTGTTTATCAAACTTGTGACCTATGCTCTCATACCATTTGTTGGTAATCATGATTGTCATTAGAAAAAAACCCATAGGTGTTAGTCAACGATTGCATCACCAAAGATAAGGATCAATGAGAGGTGGTTATTCCATGTCACAAAAGACACGACGAGTGTTGGTTTATCCAATCTCCAACAGTAAAGTCTAAGGGTGGAAATGAGAAAATTCCTCAAGCTATTGGAGAAGAATTATTAGGCATCCAAGCTTGCTTTGGTTTTGTGATCTCGATGCCGGTTTAGATGAGGTCATAGTATGGTGAGGGTGGAGGTGGAGGTGATTTAAGCTATGGATTCCCTTGGTTTGTTATGGATTGGTTTATCCCATGAAATCCCATATTCATGCTTGGAATATGACATGGGTTTGATTGGATGAAAGAAGGATTTGGTTTAGGCAATCTATGGTTGGGTGGTACATCGAATTTCCGAACGTAGTTGTCTTTTTCCAATTTTAATAAGAGGTAAATTTCTATTTCTTTTGATGCGTAAATGTGCTTTTCATTACGTGGCTTTAATGAATATTCTCTCATTGTTATTTATCTTGTTATATGTTGGTTATAAGCATGGTTATTTGGCAACTCTTAGTCATGGTTCTTTCCATGTTTTTACTTCTAACTAAATGAATAATTAATGCAAAACCTAATTGATGTTATGACAGCTAATGTCAGAAACCAATGATCCTTATTCTTCAACCGCAGATAAGTTTTCAGCTCCTAATTTTCAGACTTGCATTCATGACCTGTTGATTGCATATTTACAAAGTGTTTGACAGAATGAAAATTATGGTTAAACCATATTAGGTCAAGTCCTTGATCAATTTTGTTGTCAAAATAATTGTCTTTATGTATTTTATGAGTTCTAGAAGTTTCATGGATTTCTTAACCGTGTCTAGGTTCTAGCCCTGGAAACTAGCCATAAATCCCAGAGTTGCTGGCATAGCACTGGCATAAAAAGGCTACAGTCACACTCAAGCAAGCTCATGTAAGTGAATGGAGGCTCTCAATTGCTTGGAGGGCTCAGAAAGGGAGATACTAGGGCTCTAGTTTATAAAAAGGTAATTTTTATTAGGGATAGAGGTTTAGGAAGGGTAGGCTAGCCCTTGGGGGATCCTGTAGCACGTGAGGAAAATAGTAAGGTCTTGTTGTGTTGACTCCATTTTCTTAAGGTAATCTAGGAGGTTGAATGATATCATAGTAGCAATATGTTTCACATTTACCTGGAGGGCTTGTAAAAGCGGGTAAACGAGGGGCAAGGGCATTACAGGGTGGTATCGGAGTGGGTTGTGCTCTCTTTTGTTAAAGTATGATGTTGTCAAGGTTATGGTTTTCATTCATGGGGTCATGGTATACAATTGGTATGGTCATGCATGATGTTTTTATTTTGTTATGTTGTTATGATACTGATGTGTTGATATGATTATATGGATATGCTTATGATTATACATGTACATGCTAATGTGGACTCATCTTGTAGATGAGTTAATCCTCCCCTGAACAACAATAAGATATGGTTTTGATTTTTGTATCTATTTGGTTTATCTGACATGGTAAAAAATAGGAAGAAGATAATTAATTATGACAAGAAAAATGGTAGGCTACAATTCCCGTGACTCTCCCTACATATCAGTTGGGCAGCAAGGAGAAGAGTATTCTCCTAGTATAGAAGATACCTTGAGGAGCTTGAGGGAAGAGATTAGAAGTTGAAAAGAAGAAAATGATAGGTTGTTGAGGCTCACGAAATACTTGCAAGGGATTAGGATAAGTAAGTAGAGGTTAATCTAGCGACCCTCTAGAGCTTATCAGAGTTGCAGAAACATGGGCAGTTGAGGATCAGTTAAGAAAAAGAAGTGAAAACTAATGGAGATTATGGTAGTAGGTCTCAGTCCAGATACCAATCGGATAGAGGGGATACAATTAGAGGTGGCAGATCACTGGATACACCTGATAGGAGGATTGATATGTATGGGTATCATTATACTTCCTCATCTAGTAGGCATCATCATAGTTATCATTGTTATAATCCTTATAGGAGGGGTGAATACTTACTTGATGAGTTCAATAAAGTCAAGCCACCTATATTTGGTGGAGAAATGAAGAAGGAAGAAGATGCAAAGGTATGGTTGCTTGGGATGAATAAATTCTTCAGATTTCATAGCTATTCAGAGAACACAAAATGCAAGATAGCCATATTCAGTATCAAAGGGAAAGCATATATTTGGTGGGAATATATGAAGAATGTCAAGGGAATTCGGGTAGACGAGTTGACTTGGGATGAGTTCGAGATACTCTTCAAGAATAAGTACTTATTATTGAGGTACTATGATGACAAAGATAAAGAATTTTATGAGCTACAAGTGGGTTCTATGACAAATGATGAGTACACTAGCAGGTTCTTGGAGCTGTTGAGGTATGTGCCTTATCTTAAGGAGGAGAAGACTAAGATTCAGAGGTTCATCAGTGGGTTTCCAACAACATATAGAGACCATATTAAGTTTGATGAGGCTAGATAATTGGAGGAAGCCATCAGGAAGCTAAAGCATTGTTATGAGCAGTCAAAGTGCAAAGATGAGCATAAGTGTGACTCGAAAGGAAATGATAAAGTTAAAGGGAATTTGCCACCAAAGCGGGGAAGACCTTAAGATGTAGGTGAGAAAGAAAATGTGGTTCCTTACAAGAAGTTCAATACAATTGAGAAGGGGCATGGGCTGCAGCCTGGAGAGTAGCAGACTAGAGGTGATGGTAGAGGACTATTGCAATGCTCGATATGTGGCAAAAATCATCATAAGAAGGATTGTCCATTGTAATAGGGAGGTATGTCTCAAATCTATAGTGCTCAAGAGGTGTAGAAAGTTGGGGATGTTTATCATAGTATTCTTAAGACTTATGCATATGTGGACAATAGGTAGGTGGATCACTAGGGATCTATCAATGAGATGGACAATAAGATTTTTGATCAAGTTATTTCTATTTTGATTGATCCTGGATCTAATTATAGTTATGTTAATACTAACTTGGTGCATAAGCGTGTCTTGAGAAAAGAAGTGCATGCAAAGTCTTAGTTGGTGTAGTTGGCTACAGGTAGTAAGAAGAGAGTTCAATATTGTGTAAGATCTTGTGCATTCAAGTTGAATGGTATGCCTATTACAACACATTTGAATGTAATGCCACCGGAATATTATAGTATGGTTTTGGGTATGGATTGGTTGCATCTTCATAGGACCAAACTAGATTGTTATGACAAGGCTATTGAGTGTCGGGATGATAATGGGGAAAAGAGAATATTGTAGGGAAAGAACAAGCCTATATTGGTGAGGATGGTCACAAATATGAAGGCTAAGCACATTTGAAGGGAAGGGTGTGTAATGTTTGCAGTTGATATTTTTAGTAACAAGTGTAAGGATATTGAGGATGCATAAATCATCAAGAGGTACCCTATATTGGAGCAGTTTTAGGATGTGTTTCTAGGAGAGACCCTCGAGTTGCCTCCTTGTGGGGAAGCAAACTTTTCCATTGAGTTGGTACTAGGGGTGACACTAGCATCAAAGGAACCTTATAGGATGAGCACTCCAGAGTTAGTAGAGTTGAAGTTGTAGTTGAAGGAAATGATTGATAAGGGATATATTAGGCCAACTGTATCACCTTGGGGTGTAGCAATATTGTTTGTGAAAAATAAGGATGGTACTCTCAAGTTGTGCATTGATTATACACAACTAAACAAGGTGACGATTAAGAAAAAATACTCATTGTGGAGGATGGGTGACTTGTTTGATCAGTTGAAGGGAGAAACAATGTTCATAAAGATTGACTTGAGATTAGGATACCATCAAGTATGCATAAAAAAATAGGAGATCTACAAGGCTTCCTTCAAGACCAGGTATGGGAATTATGAGTTTGTTGTAGTTCCATTTGGTTTGACTAATGATCCAGATACTTTTATGTACTTGATGAATATTGTGTTGCATCATTATCTGTACAAGTTTGTTATTGTATTCATTCATGACATATTCCTGATATATTCTAAGAATACGAAATAGCATGTCAAGCGTTTAGTGACAATGTTGATATTTCTAAGAGAGAATCAATTGTATGCCAAGATTAGCAAGTGCATTTCTTTCAGAAAGAGGTGCACTACTTGGGACATGTTGTCTCCAAGGAAGGAATAACAGTAGATCCATAAAAGGTAAGAGCTATCATGGAATGGGAAACTCCTAGCAATGTGGATGAGGTCATATAATTCATGGTGTTTGCAAGTTACTATAGGAGGTTCATCATGAACTTCTCATGCATTACCTATCCTATCACATCATTTCAAAGGAAAGATAAGAAGTTTGAATGGACAGAGGAGCATGTAGCCAGTTTTGAACAGTTAAAGTAATTGTTGAAAAATTATCTAGTGTTAAAGATTGCAGATCTGGATAAATAATTTGTAGTGTGTACAGATGCTTGAAAGAGAGGGCTTGGTGGAGTCCTTATGCAAGAGGGATATTTGATATGATATGAGTCTGGGGAATTGAATGAGAATGAGTAGAACTACGTGAATCATGATCTTGAGTTGGAAGTTATTTTTCATGCCTTGAAGATGTGGAGACATTATCTTCTCGAAAGGAGGTTTGTGTTGATGAGAAATCATAGCTGACCAACCAAATTTGAATGCCAAGAAAGCTAGATGGTTGGATACCCTTATTAAATTTGACCTCAATATTAGATACACCAAGGGTAAGGAGAACAAGGTTGCATATGCTCTCAACACGAAAGTGTAGCTAAACCGGTTTACATCAGTGAGATCATATGGGATAGATTTACAAAATCGAATGTTACAGGCAGGATAGAAAGATGACAAGTACAGGGAACTTATGCACAATTTACAATAGGGTATAGATGATCATGATGTGGACTATCATCTCGCGACATATGGCTTGGTGAGATCGAAGTACAGGATCTATGTGTTGGATGACGACATCTCAAGAAGCTTATCTTGAGGGAATTTCATGTCAAGCCTTATTTATGACATTTGGGGTATTAGAATACGTTGATAGCAGTTAAGAAGTTCTACTATTGGGTGAATATGAAGAAGGAAGTGGCATAGTTTTTGCCTAGATGTTTGGACAGTCAGTAGGTGAAAGAAAAGTGTAAGCATCTAGGTGGATTTCTTCAGTTTATTGTGATTACAAAATGGAAATGGAAGGTCATTTTCATGGACTTCATTATAGGTCTTCCAAGGACATCAAGGTAGCATGATTCTATCATGGTTGTCGTAGATAGGTTGAGAAGGGTAGCTAAATTCATTCTATTGAAGACTACTTATTCAGCTAGTGAGGTGGCACAGGTCTTCATTAGGGATATCATGAGATTGCATATTGTTCCAAATAATATTGTGTCGGACAGGAATGCCAAGTTCACTTCCGCATTTTGGAAGGAGCTATTTGTAGGATTGGGGATAGATTTGGACTTCAATACATCTTACCATCTGCAAACTGATGGATAGATAGAGAGGGTCAATAGGATATTGAAGTTTATGCTAAGGATATATGTGGTGCATATGTCGAGGAGATGGGAATAGTACCTTCTATTGGTTGAGTTTTCTTACAATAACTGTTACCAGGTGTCATTGAGGATGAGTCTATTTGAAGCACTCTATGGGTGGAGTTGTAATACTCCCATCATCTGGAGTGATCCAATGAACATGGTACTTATTGGACTGTACATGTTGGAAGACATTGAACATGAAATGCAAGTTATAAAGAATAATATAAAGACAACACTGGATAAACAAAAGAGTTATGTAGACCAGCACAGAGAATTTAAGGGTATCAGGTTGGGGAGCATGCGTATTTGTGCATGAAGCCTGAGAAGAGATCCTTGAGGATTGAATCATGTGCCAAGTTGGCACCATGGTATTATGGGCCTTTTGAAATCCTTGAGAGGATTGGACCCATGGTCTACAGACTTGCACTACCTCTGATAACGAAATTCCATGATGTTTTCCATGTTAAATTTCTTAAAGGATATGTAAAGGATATTGATCATGTTATTGATTGGTTTATATTGCAGGTGGAACCAGAAGTATAATTCCAGTCAGAACCTCAGTGCATATAGTAGTGGAAACAATTCATGCTCCAAAACATAGCAATCAAGTAAGTTAAAGTGCAGTGGAAGTATTTTGGGCCTAATGAATCTACATGGGATATGGTTGACCAGATGTGAGATATGTATCCTTCATTATTTATTGATTGAGGCTAAACAATTTTGGTATATGTACATATTCATGTATGGTTTTTATTGTAAATACCACAATGACTTGTGTTACAAAGCTCCAATAAGCGGTATTTTTGTCATTTTGTCATGTTTTTCATGATGGTTTTGATTTTGAGCAAGTTGTTCATTATAAATATTGGAAAGAGTTGGGTTATAAAGCTCCATGGGAATTATGTTTTTCTTTCAGTAGTTTTGTTGGTTGTAGGTGTCATAAAACACTAAGGATGGTTTTTCCCTAAGGGGGAGGGGCTTGTGACAACCTCAGGTTAAAATTTCATGTCATAAAAGTTAATAAAGAAAAAATAATACCAAGGTCAAGGGACAACTGTTCCAAGCTGAATGTTGGGAAAATTATCCTAGTGGGTATCACTTGGTGTGTTTATGTGTTAGGTCCCTATACTACTAGTTTAACCCCTTATTGTTATTAGTGCAACCCCCTTATTATATTGTTGTGCCCATGTAGTCCCCGTATTGTTATTATTGTGCCCAATAGAAACCCACTATTGTTATTATTGTGCCTTTACATTATTATTGTTATGTCGGCTCTGATTATATTATGATCCCTAAGAGTCCTATATATAGAAAGGAGGTCTTGTCATTTGTATCATCGAAGAATTATTCATTTGTGTAATTTAAAGGAGGTTTCCCCCTCGAAGAGGCTTATTTTGAAGGTGTTGATCTCTCTTTTCTATTGTTTTGTGAGATGGTTTCATAACATTTGGCATCAGAGCTTTGGATTCTAGGGTTTCGCTACTCCAAATAGGTATTCATGGAATTTTTGCTATAACTTTGTTTCTATGACATTTCAAAAGCCAAAAACAAAAAAAATTTGAACTGAAATTGTTTTGAACCTCAGGTCTGAATTTTAGATCTTATCTCGCTATATTTTCGGATATATGGTCTGAGGAAGTTAGGGTTTTTGCAAGCTCCAACATTCCATCTCAAATAGGTAATCGTGGAATGTTCTCTATAATTCATTTTCTATGAAGTTTCTGACTTTGAAATTAAAACCCATTCGAGTTGAAATCATGGTGAAGCTTGGACCCAAATTTTAGATCTTGTTTCGCTATATTTTCTAAGATATAGTCCAAGAAATTTAGGGTTTCTACAGACTCGGAATTACATTCCAAGGAAGATCGTCATAAATCTCTCTTAGATCATTTGATTCAAATTTTGTATAAAGCGATAGAAATAAGGCAAACTATAGTTTTTTGGGTGTCAGTTTCAGAACCTAAGTTCGAAATAGTGACACGTGGCACGTCGTACAAGTTCACTCTATTGAACGAGTCTATAATTAGGTCATCGTGGGAGATTGGGCATAACACTTTCTTCAAGAATCCAATTGCGATATTAATTGCAGAGTTAGAAACAAGACTTAGAGGGCTATCAAAGGTCAATATTTCAGAACTTAAACATCCAAAATTACAGAGTTACAACAATTTCAAGGTCAAGCTCCTAAAATCAAGAAAAGAGCGATATGAGGAAGTTTGATGCCAAGGATCCGGTAAATTGGATACTAGAGATGGAGAGCTTTGTTCTCGTAAAGCACTTGTCACCTGGTTAATTTTCATGGAGGAAATGATAACACGTTATGAGGAGACAAAGAACAACACCTTCTTTAGCGAATTGATAAATCTCAAACAAAATGGTTTAATGGTTGAGCACATTGAGGAATTCCAAAATTTTAATATAAGGGTAAATTATATTCCAGAGAAGAAGAGGATTGATGTCTTCATAGGGACTTTAAAATATAACATCCAACATGAGGTTTGCCTTTGGGAACCTGATTCATTGGAGAAGGCATACAGGTTGGCAAGAAAAGTGGAAAACAAAATTATGGAAACAAGGAATTCTACCACTCACAACTATAAATATGGAAGTATTGCTTCTCCTAGCCTTCCACAACCTACAAGTTTTACACCACAATGATTGGAAGAAAAAAGAGAAAAAGGGCTTTGTTACAATTGTGATAGAAAACACATTAAAGGTCATAAGTGTGCTGAGAAGAAATTATTTTACATAGACTGTGAAGAGGATGAAGAAAAGGATCAAGAAACGTCAAAATAAGAGGATATAAACCGAGAAACAACCCTAGAGAAAGAAAAAACGAATCTAACCATATCTTTTACTGCATTGGCAAGAATTACCACTCCTCAAACTCTCAAGATAAAAGGACATATCAAGAAGAAGAAGGTTCAATCAGTGAAATACCAGGAAGAAAAGGATCAAGAAATGTCAAAAGAAGAGGATATACACCAGGAACCAACCCGATAGAAAGAAGAAATGAATTTGATTATATCTTGTAATTCATTAGTAGGAATTACAACTCCTCAAACTCTCAAGACAGAAGAGCATATCAAGAAGAAAAAGGTAATAGTGTTGATTGATTCGGGTAGTACCCATAATTTTATTCGTTGTAAGATAGCCAAGGAATTGAATTACTTCCTATATCCAACACCATAGTGTCAAGTAATGGTTGCAAATGGAGGAACCATAAATTGCTCTAGAAAGTTCCATAATATCAAGCTATCCATAGGAGAATATGTCTTGAATAGTCTAATGCTTTCCATTCCAATAGGTGGTGCAAATGTTGTACTAGGAGTCCAATGGCTACAATCTTTGGGTACGATAGCTTTTAATTTTCAAGAATCTCTCTTGAATTTTTTTGGGAAGGAAAGGAAGTTGAATTAAGGGGTATCAAAGGGAAATCGGGAAAGATAATCATCCCTAACAACATGAAAAATATTCTAAATAAAGAACAATGGGGCATAATTTCACAATTATGTTCACTAGAGGTTCCCACGTCGAAATCATATATTTCTCCAGATCTACAAAAAAATTTGGATAATCATTCCAAGTTATTTGAGACTCCCAAATCCCTCTCACCTATTCATGATCATGATCATGCTATTAATTTGATTCTAGGAAGTGTTCCTCCAAACATCAGGCCTTATAGATATCCTTATGCCCGAAAGAGTGAAACTAAACAAATAGTTGTAGAAATGCTAGAGGCTGGCATAATTCAACCTAGTCAAAGTTATTTCTCTGCTCCAGCAGTATTGGTGCACAAGAATGATGGGTCATGGCGCATGTTTCAAGATTGTAGGGAGCTCAATAAGCTCACTATTAAATATAAGTTTCCCATTCCTGTAATTGATGAATTATTGGACTAATTGCATGGATTATTTTACTTTACCAAATTGGATATTCATTCAGGATATCATCAAATTAGAATGAAGACTGAAGACATTTTGAAAAAAATGTTATTGAAGAAATATGCATTTTCATGGACTCTAGAAGCAACATAAGCCTTTGAACATCTTAAAGAGGCAATGTGCCAAGTACTAGTCTTAGCTACACCAGACTTCATAAAAACCTTTGTTCTGGAATGTGATGACTCGGGAAATAGAATTGGTGATGTTTTAACGTAGGAATAAAGACCCATTTCTTTTTAAAGTCTTCCAATCAAAGGAAAGTATTTAAACAAAGCTATTTATGAGAAGGAAATGTTGGAAAGACTACATGCACTTGAGAAATGATGACCTTACCTAATGAGAAGATCACAACTTAAATAATATTGCCAGAACTTGATGAGGAAGGAAAAATCATATTGGAACCTGAATCAATCCCAGAAACAAGAACTCGATAGCTACGAAATCGATCAATTTCAGAGTATCTCATCAAATGGAAGAACTTACCCGCTGAACATTCCACATGGGAGAACAAGAATTTTATATAGAAGCATCTAGAACTACTCAAGCATTGAGTACAACACTTTTTGAAGGAGAGGGGCATGTTAGGTCCCTATACTACTAGTTTAACCACTTATTGTTATTAGTGCAACCCCCTTATTATATTGTTGTGCCCATGTAGTCCTGTGGTGAAGTAAAATTATAAGTGTGAACACAAACAAATTCCTCTAGCTTGATGATGGGTCTAGCCACAATAGGTACATTCTATGGAATATTTCCTTAGGTTAGAATCAATGAAGAGGGCCTACCTCTTGGTCACCTATCCTACTTAATGATGCCCTCACTTGCTTGCTCCAGCAATATCTCTCTTCCTTCTTCAAGTTCCTGAAACAAGTAAACAACAACAACACACAAACATAACAAGAGTCAAATTATAATTCAACCTACTTAATGAGTCAAGAAGCATCAAGGCACGAATATGTAATATTACAAAACATGTAGGAAATCAATCGATAGTTTCATATATTAATATCAAAGAGAGATTACAGCCATTCGTCTTGACGTCGCAGTCTTCCTCTGACAAGACTGGGTTGCCACACACTTCTGCTAGCATTTCATGATGGCTTCAAACAACAATAGTTTAAAGGCTCTTCCCTTTAGACTTCACTCCAAGCCAAACACACTTCTCCCTCACACAACTAGATGGATACAACTAGTAATAACTTGCTTATCTAATCAAAATAGTATACTCACACTCAGCCAACACTCTGACTAGCTTGTGCTTGGGAAGAAGGGAGGTTTATATAGGAAATATGGATGGGATATGGATCTTCTTCTCATGGGAAAAGGACTTATCCCTTGAGGTAGTTTCATCATTATAGGGGAAATGAGCCCAAATTGTCATCCTTGACCCCATCTGGCCAAACCATTTACCAAACTTCCACTATGGATCTTCTAGAGCTGGAAGCTTCGGCTCTAATTTAAAAAAAATTCCATAACAGGGCTGACGCAACTGGAATACAACTCAGTCGCACCGATTGACATGGGGAATAGTGCTAATCTCTGCACATCATTGCGAGGGAGACAAAGGTCATTAGCGTTTTTCTTGTAAACTAGGAAAACATAAGTTTCAGGGGAAAAGGTGCAAAAGGGAAATGATCTGATCATGAAGAGGGACATAGTGGTAGTTTCTCCATGAAGGAAAAGCATGCGGGGTTCACTGTAGAGGTCCTCCAGGATCAAGGAATGGGGAGTTTAGGGACAGTTACAAAATGTTTTGTAACAGATGCCCCCTAAAGCTTGGAGGCTGCACCAGAGTGAGGGATGAAATGTTCTATAAATCAGTGCGGGGAACCGGTCTACCGTCGAAAAACCTGCAAGCAAGTATAGATACATATACATAAACTAAAATCTTTATAAAATGATATATTAAACGTGGCATGGACACAACCATCTAGAGAATGATTATGTAAATGGATCCAGGTATGGGTGCAGCCATCCATCAAAGAGGATCATAATGAAACCGAGGTATGGTCGCAACCATCCAATAATGAGAAGAATCACATATGATAACTCATGGTATAGTCATAGTCAACCATCTGATAAAGACATGCATATCATCATAACCATGTCACATCACTTCGGAACCTGGAATTTTTGTGATCTGTGTCTAGGGTCTTGCACTCCAACATGACCCGATCAAAGTATAGATCCTAGCATGCGAATATATGTTTTGACGTTGAAGATGCTAGAAAGTTTCTTGATTACCAGTCAATGATGTAAAGTGTTAAAAAGCGTGAGAGAAACCACCAATAATGACAATGGTCCTCAAGGTACTATCAGCACAATCTACAGAATGTGAATACAGGAACTGAAGTCAAACACCCGTGAAATCACTCAATCAAAAGCCAATGATGTAAACTTGACATTGAGGGTGAAGAAATTGCGATTAGGGCATGCAAGGTCTAAGGTACTGGAAGGGAGTCTCTCGGTCAACTTCACCGATAATGATCTAAAGTCAACAGAAAGTGATTGTGTCGAAGGAGGGCCATAATGAATCCCACATCATCAATACGAGACGAGAGGATAAAAAATGATTTTGTATGATAGAGAGAATCATAGGTAAGTGTAACTGCAGAAGGACAACTCTTGAACATATCGGTGACACAACTAGAAGTTTGGCAGCTTTTGGATCCATGGGATCCGTGGTCATGATGACATGGAAGAGATCAAATGGAAGGAAAAAATGAACAGCCAAAACCCAGGAAGGTCATCGATGCAAAGGAGGATGTCCCAACTCGACATGAAGCAAAGAGTGCCATGTTCAAGAGTGAGCTTCCGAGATGACTAATAAATTTCCAAATTTCCCCCCCCATTTCTGGCAGGTACCCTAATTATTTTTAATTGCAAGATTGAAGGGGATAGCAAATGCTTGCACTATAATTTCATCCTTCGGACGAATCTGACCTAGTGAGTTTAATGATCCCTAGGAAGGAGAAGCTCATGTTCGTCATGGTGATGAATATGATGTTGTTTAATAGTTTAATGAATCCGACAAAGGTGTAACTCGATATCTTTTTCATGTTTATAGATTTTTAAAAACACACATAAAAGAAAACTCCACATGGTTCCTTTTCATACATTTGTGTCTCTCGAGACTGAAAAGGTAGAAAACAATACTTGAGAGAACTGCTTGACCATTTCAGTCAAGGAGTACCCTTTTCGTAAATAGTGGCTCCCAGCCCGAAAAAGGGATAAAATTATACTGGGTGCATGACGTTTCACATCCATTAACAAGTTCCAAACTAAAAGGGCTTGGTTATCTTTTCATTTTTAAAGGGTCGGAAAAGAGTTTAAGAGCGGACCCCCAGTTTTATTCTCTTTAACGAGTCAAAAGGGAAAAATATTTGGTGATCTTTTCATCTGAGTTTTACGAGTAGAGAAAAGACCTTAAAGGTGACTCATCTTGGAGGAATGAGTGGTATAAAGGGTAGAAACTGGTTCCAGCAATGGTGGAACTGCTCAAAACATGTAATGGTCAAGAGGATAACAAAACCACTCATTGTTGTGGTCCCTCAGGAAAGGAATAACAAATAAGTGAAAGCATATGATCGGCCAAAGAGATGGTGGAGACGAAATGAAACAACCAAGTCTCATCTAGTAGAAATTAGCTAAAAAATGGCAATCACGAGATGTAAATAGGGCATGGGTTCATTTTTACACAAGCTTGAACCATGGAGAACTTTTCTTGGATTCAGTTTCATGTTTACACAAGCTCGAAATGAAAAACTATGAAATAAGTTTGCATGCCCCTAGCATAATGACTCAATCGAGGTACATGCCCCAAGCTTCATTTCAATCAACTGGATGGATGGAATGAAGGTTCACTTTCAAGATGCTAGAAAGACTCAACTGGGATTTTACGAGATATTAATCAAAGACTTGATTTGGAAAAGGGATTTGTTTCATTTTTTAACAAGGTTGATACAGGAACAAACTATTCTTGGACATCTTGATTCATTTTTTAACAAGCTTGCTGCAAGACAAGGAACTATGCTCATCCCTTGTTTCATTTTTTAACAAGGTTCACACAAGAAAAGGAACCATCCTCATGACTCCTTGTTTCATTTTTTAATGAGGTTGACACAAGACCAGGAACTATCCTCACACCCTTTGTTTCATTTTTTAATGAGGTTGACACAGTAAAATAACTATCGTCATACAATTGTTCATGGACCATATGAGAACATGGCTCCCAAGATGTCTTCACTAGATGGAAGGGCCATGCTCTGGGAGGAATACATGTCATTTGGTACCAAAGAAAAATCGAGTTCCAATGCCCCCAGTACATAATGTACTATACCATCTATGTGATCATCAATAAACGTGGAGACGGAATGGGTAGCCACATAATTAACCTGTGGAAGGGAAGGTATTGCTTGCAAACAAGAGCTGATAGGGGATGATGGTTGCAAAGGAGGCACCTGGTGACCAATGAATGAAAATTGATCAATTGTCACTATTCTCCCTACATGTAGAAAACAAACCACATAGAAAAGCGAAGAAACAAGAGCTCCCATGACATAAACATAGTCGCGTTCAAGGAGAGGATTGAAATCTAAAGGACCTTGGACTACCATCACATCTATATAAACGGTCTTCCCTTCCAAAGTAATAGGGAATTTTTGAAGGATCCCTAAGGGATAATTGGTTCCTCCATTGAAAGACAACAGATTCTGGGTGACAGGCACAAGCTGTTGGGAGCCCAAATATTTCCAAGTAGTAGAAGAAATGATGCTAACCGATGCACCTTCATATAATATAGTGCCAGGTAATACCATATTACAGGCTTGTACTATGACCTGGAAAGGCACATAAGATGGGAGGTGGAAAGCAATCAATGGACCCCAATTGAAAGAGACGATAGAACTACTTGGTGGGGGTATCATATGATTGCCCCCATGCTGTACAAGAATAGGAGAAGAACTCTCTTGAACAACTGGGATGGGAGGGTCACTCTTCGATTCATGAGAATCTGAGGAGACGAGAAGAACATGAGCAATATGATCACCACTCTCTCTCGGAACAGAGTGAGCAACTGGTGGGGGAACCAAGTCGACACTCTTTCTGACCAATGGTTGGTTGGGAAGAGACACAAGAGAGTCTTGCTTAGGAAGAGCAAGACGGGAAAGAGATGAATCCAAGTCAATCTCTTTACCAACTAGGAGAGGGTTAGAAGAAAGCCTTTGATAACCAATAGGAAGTTGGGTTGAGGAACTGCAAGGTTTTCAAAAGCTTTGGAAGCTTTATCCATAAGAGGGCAAAGGTTAAGAAGATGCTCTCCTTCACATAACCTACAGGGGAATCTAATATTTCCCTTTTTCTTACCATCATTAGTTGAAGGCGTAACATCTACATGATCACCAGAGGTCAACGGGGATGGTCGGTTCAGGTTTTGAGACCATACCTCTAAGACTCTGGAATTCCAAGATAGTCCTGAAGGAGATGGTCACCCTTACATAGCTTGCAAGGGAATTTTACCTTCCGCGAAGGATCAGAAGGTTTGTCGATGAGGGGTGCATTTAGAGTAATAGTTGCACGGTTGGCCTCTCACTTATATGACTTCTTCGTCTTCGTCTTCTTCTTAGCCTCCTGGTTACTGGATTTCAAACTTTAACCAAGCAAAGTATAACAAGAGGGTGAAGAAATGGGGGAAGAAGGCAAGGGGTCAACCTTAGAATCAATGTGACATGATTCAAATGAAGGAGATGTTTGCACAGGAGTGAGGACACTTGGGACCCCCAAGGTCATAAATAACCAAACAGGTAAACCAATGGTTAACCTAGGGAGGGACAACATCACCATATAAGGAACACCAACATTTCCAAAAGAAGGAAAAGGACCAGGATTCCCATCCAAGGGGAACCCTTGACCGGTAGACTTTGGGAATGTTTCCATGTAATCAACCCTAAAGAATCACTAAGGAAGATTAATTTAATAAGGAATATTTCATGGGTAGTTAATTTTAAGGCACTGAAAAAAAACTTGCTTTTTCATATTTTAAGAGTCGAGAAAAGGACAAAAGGTGACTCTATCACTTTTGATTGGAAACAAGATCGGAAGGACAAGTGCTCGAATGATATTTTAAGTCTAATGAGTCAAAAAGATCAAATGACTGCTCTGGATGATCTAGGTAAATAGGATTACCAGACAACTGTGAACTATAGAATACCTCCAGGCGAACCAAGAAGTACGGATAGGCAATCTCCCCGAATGTTGTGTTCGGTGTATCACATTTGCAAGGTGGAAGACTTGGCTTCCAATGGATAAAGGATTGCAGCCTAGAGGGGTCTCCCGTTATATACTCAACCATACGGGGAGCACAAATCTTTACAAGCATTGTCTAATGCCGAAGCTAACGACAACTGCTAGGTTTAAAGACGCTGGAACACATCTCTAGCCTAGACCACTAAATGTGAGCATTAAGTTTCAATGCTTCCTTAGGTTAATTTAATAAATTTTAATGGTTGATCTTGAATTAGGTTTCAATTACAAGGCCCTACCACTTTCATCTGAAAACTCCTAGATGCAGCTATATGAGAAAAGAGATCTTTGTCTTCGATGAAATTTTTCACTAATTGAGAGATAGAGAGAACACAACCAATGCAACAATCAAAGAATGAATTCTTTCATGTATGCATGTCCTAAATGCACTTAATCTTCCCTTAACAACAAAAGAATTTTCATTTCATTTTTCATGCCTATTCTGATGCAATTCTAGCATCTTTTTGATGTTACTAATGCAATATTTTCACTTAAGTAAACTAGAATGATGTTCTTATTTTCATAAAATGAAAAATGAATCTTTCACATAAAGAAATTTAATGAAAATTTCATAATTCTGAACAAACAAGCATCAATCAAATCCAAAGCATGATAAATCAAACTAAAAGAAACTTCTCCCTTGAATCGAAAAAACCAAACACATAAAAGCTTCAATCGACAAACCAAGAAATGTAATCAATGCTCGGAGAGAGAAAAGATACACTTGAAATAATAGAAAAAACGAGACTCTTTCACTCATTCAATAGAAAAAAAAACATCCTAGTCACTTATGGGCGGAAGAAGAGAGTCTGAGAGTCAGCACACATTGGCACTAGAATGGGAGAAATTCTGATTTCTTCTTAACTCAGAGACTAGAGTGACTTTTGGGCCAAAAGTAGCGTCGATCTGCATGACTGACCAGTACCACAACTGGTGCTAATGGCCTATCAGTGCGGCTTTTTGGCCAAAAATAGCGCCGATTGAGGGATTCAAAGAAAAAATAAAAAATAACTTCACACAGGGCCAGAATTAACACATCATAGGGTGGGATAAACCAAGAAAACACATGAACCAGGCTAAATGAAGCTCTCTAGTCAGGGAGAAAACAATCCAAAAGGCTTACGGGGTCAAAATAACAAGAGTAGAACACACTGGCCAAGATTGGGGTCAACGCCTAACCTTCACTTACAAGCATCAACGTGATTGCCTAACTGAAAACAAGCACCAAAGGTTGGTCGACGCGACTGTTTCTCAGTGACTTGTGCTGGTCGACACGAGTGTCGGTGGATTAAGCACGCTGATCGAGGGAGGTAAGAAAAAAATAAAAAACTTTGAAATAGGGACCAGATCCGCTACTATGAAGTTTAGAATCAAACCAGTAAGCAAGAGAAAAGAAACAAAACCAAAGGGAAAATGTGAAACTAGAAAATTCCTCACGAAATCATGCAATCCAAGAAAAACAGAAGGATTGGGATCCCCAGTGGAGTCACCAATTTGTGGTGAAGTAAAATTATAAGTGTAGACACGAACGGATTCCTCTAGCCTGATGATGGGTCTAGCCACAACAGATACATTTTATGGAAGATTTGCTTAGGTTAGAATCAATCAAGAGGGCCTACCTCTTGGTCGCTTATCCTACTTGATGATGTCCTCACTTGCTTGCTCCACAATCTCTCACTTCCTTTTTCAAGTTCCTGAAACAAGTAAACAACAACAACACACAAACATAATAATAGACAATATGTAATTCAACCTACTTGATGAGTCAAGAAGCATGAAGAAACGAATATGTAATATAAAAAAACATTGTAGGAGAGCAATTGATAGTTGCATATATTAATATCAAAGAGAGATTACAACCATTCATCTTGACGTCGCAGTCTTCTCTGACAGAGCGGGTTCCCAGACACTACTGCTAGCATTCCATGATTGCTTCAAACAACAATAGTTTA